>JARVLU010001073.1:19246866-19263537 GCA_031762415.1 Simpsonichthys santanae | reverse complement strand
ATAAGAAACAGCAGAAAAATATTTGTCTCCACAGATCATTTGTGTCTTTGTTCCTGCCTACAGACATTTTAACATCACCCGTCTATTTTATACATACCAACTTTTTAATCAGTCACTGCTTGCTAATTCTCTGCCGACCTGCACTGTGTTTCTAAATGATGCTGCAAACTGGAGGCTCTCACAGCATATCAAACAAGATTTCTGAACATAAGCTGGTGATATTAAGAGTAAAAATATTGTTTGTATAAATGGTGCTTCAAGCAGTGTTTATTGAATTAATTACTTTTTTAATGTGTCATAATGTTGAAGCAATTTTATTTTAATTAAGCATAGTAAAAGTAGAACATTGTTCTCACAAATGTTGTATTGCTTGTTCGTCTTCCTGGGGGGGGGGGGGGGGGGGGGCCCCCCCCCCCCCCCCCCACCTCCAGCTCCTGACCAAAACTCTTTGCTCTGCTCCATCGACGAGTGAGTGCATAAGAGGTGGCCACAGTGCCGCTGGTGTAAAGCAACCTCAGGCTTCATTTTAGAACCAAAACCTGTTTTGTAGACAAACAAACAAACAATTAAACAAACAAAAACAAACATTCCATTTTGAGGAACTAGAGTTCAAGTGTGACTGTCAATGACAGGGATATATTTTTGTATCACACCAAAGTGATAATGGCAAAAATAAAAAAATGACAATAAAAGAATAGCACTGAAAATGTGAAAAGATAGAAAATAATAAAAACACAGCAAGATCTCGTCTTCAACGTCTTTTTCTCCTCCTCTGTTTACCAGGAAGTCCTACGAGTTTGAGGATCTGCTCCAGTTGTCTTCAGAGAGCTGCAGAGTGGACTGGTATGCTCAGTCCAGACTGGGATTAACATGCACTTTATCAGAAGAGAATGTCTATGAAGATATATTAGGTAAATAAGTTGTGCCACAGTTTTTTCTTCAAGCCTTGCAACAATTCTATGAGAAACATTTCTTTACAGACATCTGACTCTCATGTTTGATACCAGCCTTGTATGTAAACTGTAAATGAATTTTGATTTGGAAAGTGGAAAAATAACCACAGGGGTTTAGTTTGTCTTCTTTTCCTCATTCAACTGACAGAACATTCAGTTCCTCGTGTTAGCTGCAATGTTCATATGCACTAAAGTTGAACATTTCTTTTAAAGTCGACATTAACATGATAATAGTCAAGTCGACGTCAACTAGTTGATGACGTCACAGGAAAAGATGCTAAACAAGAAAAACTGTCATTTTTTTTTTTTAAAGAGACCAACAAAACATTGGTTATGCTCCTACCATTTATCATACTGCAAATAAGTAACAGGAAGACCAAAACTATTATTAAGCTGCAAAAGTTAGTTTTATTTTATTTAATCCATAAATAAAATAAACCACGACAGCGGTGGTGGATTCTCTGGTGGAGCGCACCCGTTTTTTTACATTTTTTAAATTTTTATTTATTTATTTATTTATTTATTTATTTATTTATTTATTTATTTATTTATTTATTTATTTATTCCATTTAGTGGATTAAATCAAATAAAACTAAAAACAACATCATCTTTAGTGAAATACAGTACTTTCAATTTCTACCTGTTTGAGAAGACTTGGCCTGCTCCTCGTCTTCCATCTGCTTGGAAGAATCAGTTTTGTAGCCAGCAGGCCGGCGCTGATCATGTGAAACAATCACTGACTGTGACTAGTCGACGTGAAATTTAAAAACTCATGAGATGTCCTAGAATCGACTAGTCAACTAGTCAATTCAACCTAGTTCCTACAGGTTTACATTAAATCCACAATGCTCTGAGAAACTACCTTAGCTCGTATTGTTCACACAAAAACAAACACCAGTTCTGGTCCGCGCCGGAAGTTGCACCCATAACTCATGCAAGGCAGCATGGAGGCTAGGAATAAGGTGGATACATCCAATTAATGGCAGCACGGTGGCGCAACTAGTAGAGCTGCTGCCTCTCAGTGAGCAGGTCCCTGGTTCAAATCTCAGTCCAGGGGCCTTTCTGGGAGGAGTTTGCATGTTCTCTCTGTGCATGTGTGAGTTTTCTCCGGGTACTTGTGTTTCCTCCAACAGACCAAAAACGTATGTTAGACTGATTGGTAACTCTAAATTGTCTCTAGGTGAGTGAGAGAGTGAATGGTTGTTTGTCTCTATGTGTCCCTGTGATGGACTTGCAACCTGTCCAGGGTGCCCCCCACCCCTCGCACAGTGATTGCTGGACATGGGCACCGGCGACCCCTGTGACCCAAAATGGAAGAAGTGGGTAAAAGATAATGGATGGACATCCAATTAATGTGGCACTTGGATTTAAATCAGGGTTCTGTCCACTTTAGAAGTGAGATCAGTGTTCATGGATGGAATAAAGTAGTCTCAGCAGGAGATGAAATCATCTTCAGAATGGGAAGAAATGACTCGTCCTGACAGAGTGACCACCCACCTGACATCACACATGACAAACCCTTCTCGAATGAATGACCAGCTCACAAACTTGGCACTGGGAAGCAGCTGTGTCCTCAAACCTCATGCCAAGGAGGTGTCTAAACATTCATCGCAACAAAAGAGTTAAGAGGAGACTTAATCAGCTTCATTCACACCTGCCAGCTAAAGAAGTGATAGACCACAAGATGCTTGCCAAGAAACAGACTGATATGTTTCTAAAGAAGAGCATGAAACTCTTTCAGTGTCAGGCCATTGTTGGTCACGCTGGATGTTTCATTTGCACTGAGCTGAAGGATGAATATTTATAGTTGGATGTAAAAACAGAAAGTTTCTCTGTGCTCAGCAGTTTAAGACTTTGCGACAATAAAACTAGTGTGAAAGACAAAAGGGTTAAAATAGAAATGTTAGGCAGAAATAACTGAAATTATTAATGGATTGGCAGTGCTTTGGTGACAGTGCATGTCATCCATACCCTTCATGATAGTTTTAGACTAAGATCATCTTATGTTGGGCAATGTCAATGTTATAACCAGTTTTAAACCTTTAAAAAATTAAATAATGCAGAATTTCATGTGATATTGCAAGATCTTGTGTGATCGCACATGATCTTTTAGGACTTGAGTATGTTGCAAAAGAGCTACTACTACACTCAGATTTATCCCACTATCTGTAAAAGTTACTATGGTATAACTGTGTTTCAATAATCATTTTATGAACAGTTGACAAAAGTATACCCCCCCCCCCACCACCACCACCATCACACACACAGGAAACAACATTCTCGCTCTGTCCTTGTCAATGGGTGAAAAACATCATCTTCTGGGTCATTTAGGGTGTGCCTTTTATCTGGTTGCACTGTTGTAATGAAACATATGAAAATGTAGTTTTTGTTGTTGTTGTTTGCAACAAAATGTGTCACAAACAGTGATGAGTCTCTCTCCCCCCCAACCCCACACACACTCCAACTTCTACCCTGAGGCTGTTAGACTCATGAATCTCTATCCAGAATAATCACTGTAATGACACTTTAACTGGAGATTTGACACTTTATCTGAGCTGACAACAGACTCATGTTCAGGCTGCTGTTTAATACACCATATTATATTATATTATTACTGCTTAGCGTATATCTTAGATCCTTGTAAACTGTTTCTTCTCTTTTTTTTATTAAAAAAAAGGCTGTGGACATGTGACAGAACTTCAACCGAGCTGATGATAAATAACACCTCTTATCTGGACAATGGCTGCGAGGAGGGGCTCTGGACTATGCTACGACCTTCTCTTAAAATTCAATGTCTTCACCAGCAGGGGGACGGCTGTGGCTGAGTGGTTAGAGCAGTCGTCCTCCAATGCAAGAGTTGGGGGTTCAAATCCACCAGCAGTCACATGCCTAAGTGTCCCTGGGCAAGACACTGAACTTGACTCTAATGTGTGTCCCATTGGTGTATGAATGTGATTATTCATCGTATAGATCTAGTGCTGTATGAATGGGTAAATGAGGACACAGATTGTAATGTAAAGCACTTTGAGTGTCTTGATACAATGAAAAGGTGCTACATAAGTACAGTCCATCTATCATTTACCATTCAATTATTAAAATTTTTAAATCATAGGCGCTCAGTGATGGTCGCTGCAGGTAAACTGACCTGCTGTCTCGGATGGCTCGGTGTGGGACGGCCAGAGGGGCGACCGGCCGCAGTCTGAGCACCTCGCTGATCAGCGAGCACAGGACAGGAAGTCTGTGTCTGTCGCTGTATTTGGGGTAACGCTCCTCTAACACTGTGCACAACTCCTCATACACTCTGGTCTGCACCTGGGTGGTTAAAAAAAAAAAAAAAAGAGAGCAGACAGAGACTGAGAGGAAAAAACATCAAGGTTGTGTTCTACAAAAACAAATATTCCCAGACCTCTGGTCTGTGCAGCAGGAAGGCCACGGTCCAGTTCAGCCAGGCCGCCGTGGTCTCTGTCCCCCCGATGAGAAGGTCCACAGTTGCCATGTGGACATGAACATCCGTCAGGAGCTGGAGACAACATAAAAATAATTCCTCAATATCTTGCAAAATAGATAACTTTGAAACCTGTCTTTATAGTCCTCAGTGTGTGTGGATACTTCATGTTCTGTGTTGTGATGTTTCTCAAGAGCCTGGAGGAGGGACCCTGTGATGGCGTGCTCGTTTTTCTTGTCTTGCGACTGCACAAATACAACAAAAGCTGAAGAAGTTCAACATAACAGAGCTAAGTCTGGATTCAAACAGAAAAATTCTATTGATTTATTCAATATAATTAACCCTCTCTCTCTTAGCATTGAGATTTGTTTTGGATTTGTCACGAACCTTAAAATCATCAAGGTGGTGTTTTATGATTTCATCCCTCCTCGCCACCTCTTTTAGAAGCCGTGCAAACACAGGGTTTGGTAATTTCTTTTTGAGAGAGAGAAAATAGTATTTTAATTTGTGAAATTCTGTACATTGTGTACGATGTGGATGACAGTACTGACTCTGAGCAGTGGGAAGGAGTCCAGTGCAGAAATCCAAGCAGAGCCCCACAAACCAACTATCTCGTTCAGGCAGTGGTGCAGCTGCTGCAGCTCTGACGACTTCTTATCATACTAGAAAAATGGGTCATCAACAAGCAATCTGTGACCATCTTTATACAATCCATGCTTCTAAAAAGAGCACCATGACCTGAGACTTTGCCCACTTTCCCCCCAGCAGAAACCAGCCAGTTACGGTACTGGTCTGGCATATTCACAAGCGTTCGTTCATGTGGATTTCATAAACCATCTCCAGTTCTCCGGAGTTCAAAATAAACAGCTGGAGAAAGGACACTCACTTCTTTCCCAAAAGCCAAAGTGGTGATGACGTTACTGGCTGCCACCGTGAAATCTTCTGCGAGGTCAACAGGTTTCATATGATAGCCAATCAAAACCTGAGCAGTAAACAAATCTGTTGTCAGATTATGCGGCGGCGACCCCAGAGCTGCTGCTTGTTTTTTGTACCTTCCTCAGATGCAGAGCCTGCCTCTCGATCACACCGTGCAAAGACTGCTGGCAGCACCTCAGCAAGGCCCTGTGGACGAGGCGACGGTGCGCCCTCCACTCCTCCGTGTAGTCCCCAAGAGAAATGTTACGCCCTCCCCCAGACACAATGTTACCTGAATCGACGGAGAACTCATGAGGACGTTCAGTGATCACATCCATCCGTGCTGAAAAGTTTGATAAAGAGCTTTCACCTGTGTAGGAGACTGGTCTTCCTGCAAAGTCAGACCATTTCTTCACCAGCGCTTCTCGTATGACTTCACTACTACCGAGCACCACCATGGCTTATGAAAAAAAACAAACAAAAGAAAAGTGCAGATGCACTTTGGTTCACAAACATTTACATGATTCAGGGTTGTTGAGAACAATTCACAGTGAAATAGTTGTGCGTTATTGGTTTAATATCTACTTGTGTTTCCACATTTGAGGCGGTAAATGCTTCCATATCGTTGTGCCAGGTTGGTGAGGTGAATTGGCATGTGATCGTGCGTTAGCTCCATCATATTGCCAATAAGGAAGCGGCTGGGGGGTCCTGGGAGGGAGGGGGTTGAGGAGCAATGGAGGAACTGATACAGATGCTGCAGAAGCCCAGATTCGACCCCTATAGATGTAATTAGACAAACATGACACGGAAATATCAGCTGGTATGGTTTGTATTGAAAAATACCTGCAGACTCACCTAATTGGTCCTTTTTCAGCAAATGAGTGTTCCTCTGACCAGACATCACCACCAGTAAGAGCAGTGCAAGCAAACATAAGGCTCCGACACTGATCGGTGATAACTCTAATACCATTTTGTTTCCTACAGCTGGTCACAAAGCGGGTCAGGGTGCTGCTCTTCACTTTTATAGCTGCCTCCTCTGTGTCGTGTCAGCTTGATAGGATGTTTGCACTAAAATCAAGGGTATCTAAATATTGTTTTAGGTCAAGATAGCTAATGATGAGTGCAATTCATGTGTCAACGAGATAGCCTGATACGTGTTGAAGGGCATGAAAATACACCACAGCTTACATAACAACCAGTCATGTCAGCGTTCTTCTATCTTGGTGCAAAAGTTGTTCTCATTTATTCTCGCAGAACAAAAAGATGACACTCAAAACCCACTCTAGACTCATTTATTCCAATGGAGTACGGCAGTGCACATTTCATTATAGTAATAGTGGGAATGCATAGTTTGTGGAAAACAAACAAACAAAAAAAAAAAACGTAGACTAAAACAGAACATTTTAAAGCTGATAAAAAGGTTACAACAACGTATAAAAGTTACATTGAGGCATTTCTCAATTTTTTCATTTTATTTCTCACAAAAACAGCTTAGAAAAAAAAAAAACACCTTTCACACTGAATCAAACTGAATCATTGCCACACTTGTAGCTTTTGAAACTGCTCCATGAAGTTTTAGTTGCACGGAGACGTCCAGCTGCTGTGATATTTGCTGTCATCTGGATTTCTGACTTCATGAAGAGTGACACATCTTTAGCCATGAGTTGCAGGGGAGAACCTGGAGGGTCTGAACTTCATCTCAGTGAAGGGAATGGAAAAGTCTTTACCTTTCCAGTCTATCCAAACTATTCCCTTTATGAGAACAACAATAAATTGTTAGTATGAATTCTGTGAAAGCTGTAAGAAAAGTTGAGCTGACTGATTTTAATACCTGATTGTTACTGCTGGTGTCATAAAGACCGTTGAGGTTGACCTTGTAGCAGTTTTTGTACCACCAGCCTCCAATGTAGGCCTTGGCACAGTGGATGCCCAGAGAGTCCGGCTCCTTGTCTCTGGTTGAGAATGGACGCCCGTTGTGGTACTTCATTGAGTCACCTGATAGAGAAAGGCATTTAAATAGAGAACTAATTCATCACATATAACTAAGAATAGTTTTTTTTGTATTTGATGTGAAGTGGCAGCTTTGACTATTTCCCCACATTTTTCTACCTCTGCCTCTGTTTTCACAACAATCTTATTTATTCATTTTTCCCTTGAGTAAAAAAAAAAGCTAAAATTTCTAATTTAATCTAATCTTTTTCATTTTACCTTCAATTTTAGCAGGTTATTTAGAGAAAATATTTTTTGGGGGTATGCAAAAATGTTGAAAAATAAAACAGACTTGGAATCATGGTCCGATTTACTGATAAGAAAAAGGGGGAGATTGATGTCACTTATTGAATCTGGACCCCCAAAATGTACAATTTAAAAGTAAAACAGGATAAAAATAATTTTAATTTCATATTTACCCTCGAGCATATATTTGACCATGGACCATTTTTAGTTTTATTTGGATTAATATTGTTTTATTATTTTTGACACCCCTACAACGGAGCATACCATCTGTTGAACTTTACCGCTATGGTGCGTTCAATTAATACCCGGAAGTTGGACTTTCCAATTTCTATAACGGGAAATTCAACTGAGCGTCCTTTGTTATCGGAATTCTGACGCGGAAATTTGATTACCCATTAACTCCAACTTCTAAAATACAACAGCTTCGTCGATTATAGGATATGGTGATAGCTGAGACATTAACCTTCTTAGCTTCACTTGTCTGTTCAAATGTCATAAAAAATGTCCCAAACGTAGTAGCACTATTAACGCCTTTATCATGAAAAAATTACTGTAATGTTTGAATGCATGAAAACTATAAAGAAATACACAGGTATTGCCTCGTAATGTTAATAATAATTAACGTAGTTGAGCACAACAAGCAAATCATACTGGTTTTCGGGGACGAAAATTGAAGGATGTCCACATTACCGAGGTAAGGGGAACGCAACGTTCAACTTTTTTCCCCTTCTCCCACCTAGTCCCTTTTTTTCCCCAGCATGTATGAATCATGACCCAAAAAATGTTGGAACAGTTCAGGCAGAACCAAAGTAAGTATTATTATTATTACAAGTATTATAAACTAAGTATTTTTTTCAATTTATAGCATTTTCGTACGCCTCAGAAATAATAAAACTTAAGGCTCAC
Source organism: Simpsonichthys santanae (assembly GCA_031762415.1). NCBI lineage: Eukaryota > Metazoa > Chordata > Actinopteri > Cyprinodontiformes > Rivulidae > Simpsonichthys > Simpsonichthys santanae. The sequence continues at coordinate 19,255,083 of JARVLU010001073.1, read as the reverse complement.
CTTAATCTTTTTAGTTACGGTTTAGCTAACTAATGTTAGCCAGCCTAAGCAAACATTTTCCTCCAGAAATAGTTATGAACTAACAACTACAGTATTGCATTTCCTGTGAAAATGCAGTGTGAATGCTTACTGCAGAAGAACTTGCTGAAAAACAGCTGAAATCATCTTAAAAAAAAAAAAAAAAAAAAACCCCTGCTGAAATGGAAAAAGAAGCCTAAATTAGCAGAAGAAAACAGAAAGAACACACATTTGCTGAAATATGTTTAAATAAGCAGAAATTACCAGTAAAAGTAGGGAAGTAGAAAAAAAATAGCAAAAGGCATAGCTGAAATGTAGCTGAAAGTCAGAAAGAAGCAAACTTCCAGAAGGAAGCAAAAGTGCTTAAATGAGCGCAAAAAGTTGAAATTACTGTACTTGAAAAAAGCAGAAATTAGAATCCCCCCCCCCCCCCCACCCAAAGTATAGTAGTTAAGGCAGAAAAAATCTTAAATTACAACTACGAAGTGGATTGAGAGAGCAAATTTTAGCTGAATTAGGCTGAAAAAAAGTTGAAATGAGTGCAAAAAATGTGAAATTAGCTGAAAAGTTAAAATAAGCATAAAATGGCTAAATAGAAGCTGAAATAGCAGAAAAAGCTGAAATGCAGAAATTAGCTGAAAGGAGCATAACAAGCTGAAATTAGGAGAAAGAAGTTAGAAGAAACACAAATATGTCATTAGCAGAAAGAATCTAAAAGGAGCACTAAACTGAAAGTAGCTGAAACAAAGTTAAAATTTGCACAAGCAAACTGAAAGAAGCTGAACCAGAACAAAATGTCAAAGGAGCAGTAAAAGGTTGTAAACAGATCTAAAAATCAGAAGGATGTAAAATGAGCTCAATTCATTTTCTATGAGGAAAAAAAATGGCAGTAAAGGCTAAATATTTCAAAAAGCTAAAGTTGCACCAATACCAAAAGTCATTGCAGGATTGTCCTGAAAGAGCTGAATGTTTTGATATAACAAGAAAGATGCCAAAATGTATGGAAGAATTTAGAAGTGGGAAGAGGATCACAAAATTCAAGTTTTGATAACAGTCAAGTTTGCTAAGCATTCACTTAATTAAACTTGACTTTTAGGAGTGGGGCAATTCTCAGCACTATTATGAACCCACTGCTAATGCTGTTTGGATGTAAAATTTCTCTTTTTGCCTTTACAATGATGGTGATGTTTGGATGGTACTTTGTGTGGGTCTGTTTGCTGCTGTGGCTGTAGATTTTGACTCTGCATTGTATGATATTTTCTTCACATCCAGGAGAAAGGGTCATTGTTTTCTTCTGCTCATGGCCTGAGAATATTACGAAATTTCTAGATTTGCAAATACGTAATGTATCAGATTGCTTTTAGATATGTGAACTATACTTTCTTGGTTTATTTGTATTTAAAGGGGTGCCTTCAGCATTTTTGCTGTTTTTTGTTGTTTTTTTACCTCGACTCAGCATTCAACAATACTGTACATGCAAATCCTATTTAACAGTTGTAAACCTTTAGTTTCTTATTTAAAAAAGCTCAGGTTTGTCCATTTTTTTACCTCAGTTTGCGAGAGGGTAAATCTTTTTGAGAATAGTGTCACTGAGAATCTGCTTACACACTGTTATCTCATTTAAAATACTGTAGTGCACCTGCTGTTCCTGTGTATCCAGACACTGTAAGAATGTAGTTCTTCTCCTCTGATGCGACTGAGAAGTTGGTGTAGTGTGCATAAACGGTGTCATTTCCAGATCGCATGTCCACTCTCAAGCTCACAGGGCCCATACTGGTCAAGTTGTGCAGGAGCTCATTGCCTGGCAGCAGTAAAAGAGAAAGTTTAGCGTTTAGACAGATACGGGTTAAAACAGAGTTTAATCAGAAGTGATGATAATTTCTAACTGTACCAAGCCAGAATTCTTCACTCAGGTTTCCAAAGCCAGCCTTGTAGTCACTCCAGGTTCTGTAGAAGTCAGTTTTTCCATTTGTTCTTCTCTGGAACACCTAGAAAACACAAGCTACTGTCTTATTTTGTTTTATAGACTGGCTTGTTTTAAATGTAGCAGGGAGTTTTACCGTCCAGCCGCCTCCATCAGTCTCCATGTCACAGTAGACTCTCACTGCTTGTCCCTCTCTTCCTTGTGGGTAGATGTCCACCTCCCCTGACTCCAGGGCTCCATTCAGCAGCTCCTGGGAACACTCAGTAGGGAAAGGGAAACGCAACTTCCCTGAGAGAGAGCAAAAAAAAAAAAAAATAAAAATAAAAAAAAATTAAAAAAAAGACAACACACAAAAGTTTATAAATATGTAGATAAAAATATTTCCAAACTATGAAGATTGAAAAGTAAAAAGGTACCGGTGATGAATTGTGAGGTGACAAGAGATGTGTAGTGTTCGTTTTTCCCCCCTTGTACCAGAACAGTGTAGCGTGTTAAAGGTAACAGGCCTGTCAGTTTATACTCTGTGAAGGTGGGCTCCAGAATCACCTCCTAACACAGAAACACAACAGAATTAAAACAAATAAAATATGTGCCTTGTAGTTAGGTAACTGGGAAATCTCCTTTTGCTAGCTATGAAGGATCATCATCACCCACCTTCGCCTCCTCTCCTGCCACCTGATAGATCACCCTGAAGCTGTGATAAACGACTGGAGTTCTCCAGGTGATCACTGCAGAGCGAGCACCAACCTCACTGGCTCTAACCACTGAGAGAAACATGTAGATTGCAAACATTTAACAATTCGGTTAAATTCAATTCAGATTATTTATATAGCACCAAGTCACAACAGAATTCATCTCAGGGCACTGAATAGAAACATTCATATACAGTACATTAAAAGTAAGTTAATAACATTTATTATCTGAGGAGTAGAGTGCTTTGAGTTTAACTTTATCATAGACTCTCATCTTGAGCAAGCATGAAGGCAACAGTGGAAAGGAAAAACTCCCTCATGAGGAAGAAAAACTTTAGCAGAACCAGGCCCAGGACAAGCGGCCATCTGCTTCGACCAGCTGGGTTTGAGAGGAACAGATACACAGTAAAGTAATTAAACCACATGGGATAAATATTCATTGTTATGCTGATGATACACAGTCATATTTATCCATGAAACCCAATGAATTCAATCACTTAGACTACAAGAATGTCTTAAAGACATAAAACCTGGATGACCCTAATTTTTCTGTTTTTAAACTCAGAAAAGACTGAGGTTTTAGTTTTTGGACTTGAGCATCTTAGGAGTAAATTTTTCAGTCGTTTGCCCTCCTTAGATGGCATTAATCTGGCCTCCAGCTCTAATGTTAAAAATCTTGGTGTTATTTTTGATCGGGACATGTCTTTTATCCCCCACATTGAAAATGTTACTAGAACCGCCTTCTTCCACCTGCGTAATATTGCTAAAATTAGAAACATTTTATCTAAAAATTATGCAGAAAAACTGGTTCATGCATTTGTCACGTCTAGACTGGACTATAGCAATGGTTTATTATCTGAGTGTCCAAAAACTTATTTAAAATATCTTCAGTTGATCCAAAATGTTGCTACTAGAATCTTAATGGGAGTTAGTAGGAGAGATCATATCTCTCCAGTTTTAGCAGGTAACGTTCTAGTCATGAATTCACGAACCAGTCATATCTAGCTGTTGATTGTCCTTAGTATTTCTCTTTTACTCACCATTTGCAGTAGTAAAAGTAGTTGAGATCGCCATGCTCTTGAGGCTGTCCTTTTGGCTCAGCACTTTGACTTTGTACAGCGTACCTCTCTGCAGGCCTTTAAGTTGGTACTGAACTGAATTTCCAGACAGCATCACTGTTACTGTCACGTTGGGAGCTGTGGCCATGGAATAAAACAGACACTCAAACAATTAATAACACTTCATCACCAGTCATTAGTAATGATGTAACACTCACTTTTGGAGGACTCGTAGTTAACGATGAAACTGTCTACTTTTCCCAGGCTGGGCGTCCACTGCAGCACAGCTCTGGTATCAGTTACATTGTTGACTTGAAGATGTGTTGGAGGGGCAGGCACTAAAGTCAAGATATAAGTTATTTCCTTACTCACATGTCATTCAAAATTAAAAGCATCAGCCTATAAATGTGAGCTTGTCTGAAACTGTACCTGTGGTGATAACAGATGTGAGTTCAACACTCTGAGCCCTGCCTTTAATTGTGGCAACACTGATAATGTAGGACGACCCAGCAGACAATTCGGACAGAATAAAATGTGACTGCTTGGAGCTCACCGTCACAAAGCGACTCTTCCCTGATGACATAAACACATATTGTAACATTGGCCACATTTTTACAAATACAACCAACATTAGTTTCCATTAAAGGACTTTGGCAGACCTGTTGCCTTGTTAATGTATGTTACTCTGAAGCCTGTAAAAACTGTCTTTGGTTTGGTCCAGGACACAGCAAGAGAATACTCAGTTACATTGCTGAAAACTAGTTCTGTGGGTGGTTCAGGACCTGAGAAGAGAAAACAAGGTGATATTTTATTTTATTGATTACCAGCATATTAATTGTTCACCATGGTTTTAGCGCTTGTTATTATAATGTGAAAATCATGCATACCGGGTAACCATGTTATTGTATTACTAACCAGTAATTGCCGTTATTCTGTGAATCTTGGATCTTCTGTCAGCTGTAGCTCCAAATATTTGCAGAGCATAGCGTGTGTCTGCTCTGAGATTAGTGAACTCCACAGAGCGTACATTGCCAGGCACCACCACAGAGATCCTCTTGGTTTCTGTTTTATCTTTGAGTCCAGCAGTTTTACTAGAAGAGATTGTTACATTTGTGTTTTCACTTTGCACCTCAGTTGAATTCCAGGCTGCAGCTTCCACTTCAAGCTGCTCCTTGTGTTCGCTCTCTGTCAGTGTCTCTTTTCGGATCACAGTGAAGTTCTTGAACATCCCTTGAGGTGCTAGCCATGTGACCGTAAAGTTGTGAGAGGAAACGTTAACCACCTTCAGTGACCCTAAACCTCCAATTGTTTTGGCGCTTGTGCTTTGGATATCTGTTGTGTTTGTGAGGACATTAATCTTCTCGGTTGTTTTAGTTGTATTTTTAACATGTTGACTTTTTTGTACAGTCTTCTCTGTTTCAACCCCACCTGTAGTTTTACGATTTTCTGTAGATTGCTCGTTTTTATTTTCTGTTTTATCTGTGCTGGTTAGTTTTTTCTCAGATGATTGAGTACTATCCTTCTCAGCCAATGTGGACTTCTCGGTAATGTCGTTTTCTTTTTTGTTTTTCTTTGGTCCTGTGGTTTGAGAATTGCTGGTTTCAATTTTAGTCGTGCCATTTGTTTTCCTCTTATTACTCTGTGTTGCATTAGATTGAGGGTCGTCTTTTAAATTATCTAAATGAAAATATGGTTTACTGTCGGATTGTTTCTTTTCAGGCTTTGGGTTGTTTGTTGGAGAAACATCTTTGGTTTCTGTTTTTCCTTTGCGGGCCTCTTGCTTGCTTCCGTCATTTCTTGGAGAAATATTTCCAATAAACTTTTTGTCTGAGGTTTTTTCATTTTCTTGTAGTTTTACTTGTCTTTCTTTTGCATTAGATGCTACTTTAGTGCCAATGGCTTTGTCTTCAGAGCCTTCCTTTTGCCCTTTGTCTTCCTCTTTAGGGATGATTTTCTTTGTCTGTGTGGCCACGTTCTTCTCTGCTACTTTTGCATTCTTGTTACCTTCTAAAATTGCAAGGTAGAGGTTAAGAGTCTGTTAAAAATCATACATAAATACTTCTATTGGACCATACAAACACTTACCTTTACTACACTTGGCACCTTGTGCACACTTACTACAGTCTAGACCCATAAATCCTTGATGGCAGCTACATTTCCCTTTTTCACATTTCCCGTTGCCACTACAGTCATTTGGGCAATTTGCAGAACATGGACCTGCATGGCATCAAGAGGAACCACAATTATTAACCCACATTTGTAATAAGTAGTTTTAAATGTGATAAATTGGCAAGACGTACATTGCTCTAACAGAAAGGACACTGCTTTTTCCAATATGGCCACACGTCCTTTCAGGTCGGCCATCTCAGCTTCACATTCTCCTGTACAGGCACCAGGCAGCAGGCTGATTTTATGCGTCATCAACAAAGGTGCACCCGGCTTCAGTGTCAGCTCCTGTTCCTTTGCATTGCTTGATTCACAGCTGTCACTGATGACCACTTTAATTGGCTGTGAAGGGGCAAGCTTTTCTTTAACTGTGGTGCCTAGTGATGAAGTATGATTTGCAGAGGCTGTAGTTTTATTTTTCTCTGCCGTTGAACCACCAGCTTTGTCATGTTTTGTTGGTGTTGAGGGAACATTGTGAAGATTTGTTAAAGCGGGCTTGTCTTTGGAGGTTTCGTCCTTGCTAGGACGGTGATCGACATCAACGGTTTGATTTACAGAGGCAGTGGTCTTGTTTTTGACTGTTTTACTGTTAATGATAGAAACAGTCTTCACAGAAGTTGGCTGAGCATTTTGATCAGACTTGTCTTTTATGGTGCTCCCCCCAATGGCTGAAGAAGATTTTGGCAGAGTACCAGTACTGGGATTGGCAGAACTATGAGGTTTGATTTTGGTCATTTTACTGGTTGAAGGAGCCTTTGTGGATGTTGATTGAACATTTGGAGCTGCAGTGGGTGCAGGGTTGTCTTTGAAAGCAGTCTGGTTGACTTTGTGTTTGTCTTTGTTCACAACAATGGGGATAGTTGTAGTAGCCTTTGGAGTCGTTGTTGGAGTGGTTTGATTTACTGCAATGCTGAGCCTGGGTTTGGTGGTCTTAGTAGGACTGGCTGTTGTAGGTTTTTGGTTGGGGCCTGAAGTTGGTAAAACTGTCATATTGACTGTGTTTGGCTTAAGGGTGGGGTGCACAATCTGTTTGGAAGTGGTTTTTGGTTTTAAAAGAGTGAGAACACTATTAGTCTTGGTCACATTGCTTCCTCTGGCATCTCTCTTCGGATTGGTTGTGGTTTGAAAAGAGGGAGATGGGGTGAGAAGGAGGAGAAGTCCTAGAGTATACAGCATTTTGAGCCTGCTGCTGTACCCAGACATTTTATTACTTTTGAATGATTAGTTATATGTATCTGAAATGTTCTCTTTACTTTGTGGAGCAGCCGTTAGGTGAGATTTGCCAGGTCTCTCCTATAGATGAAAAACAGAACAACTTTAAACTAGAAAACCTTATGCCATGCCATTTATAACTTTTTATACGTGTCTGAGTCCTAAGCAGCTGGATATAGGTGCTCTTTTCAGCACCAGTCAGCTACATTCACAGACTTCCCATTCACGTTCTTCATATAATGTGCCCACTCATAAGCTTCTCTTACATCAGTCCAAGGTTTTATGGCCTGCTCTAAAGTGTCACTGTCTTTTGCCAAAAATGGCAAAATATACAACATTTTTGCAAGTAGTTTAGAAACTTTAATAATTTTCAGGTGTCCACTTGCCCAATAAACTATAAGTTATGTACTGTGATTTAAAAAAAAAAGTTTATTTAGTGGAGCATTTCACTGGGAGCTTTGTATGCATATTGGTTTCTTTTACATGACGTTTTGTCAGAAACTTCCTTAACCAATTTTATCCAGAAATCATTGTTTAAAAAATCAGATCTATTTTTTTAAATATGCTAACAAAATGTTTATACAAATTAAATGTATTTTAAAACACTTAAAAACAATAAACCTGGGTCTGAAACACCAGTATTGTTTTTATTCAAGAGCTTGTCTAACCAAGTAAAATCTAAACGAGAGGAAGGAAAACCACCTGAGTGGTTGATCCAAAAAGTTAGCTTTGAGAATAGGACAGAACTATAGGACATTTTAAGTTACATAAAGTTAAGTAATCTGCTACATCCACAACCATTAAACTCTGAAAAATCCATTAGTTATTCAATAAATACATTTTTAATTTTCCTGTGTAATAACCTAGAGCTTTAGCTTTAGCTCTGAAGTAGCAGAAAAAAGTGAATTAGACTGCAGTTTTTTCTTTAAAACTGAAAAGTCAGCAACATAAATTTAATCTGATTAAAATGATTTAAACAAAGTAACATAAGAAAATGACAAAGTACAACAATGTAACAATATTTGTACACTAAAACTTGTATTAAGCTAGTTCCATGTTTAAATATGTTTAAAACAAGACAACCTTTCATTGTTCATCTCTAGAAAAACTAATTATGCCTAGAACAGACAAAAAAAAAATCTGACCC
>JARVLU010001073.1:19178380-19190107 GCA_031762415.1 Simpsonichthys santanae | reverse complement strand
CCATGCAAGGCGCCAGCCAGTCCTACCGGGAGCAACTCGGGGTTAAGTGTCTTGCCCAGGGACACAACGAGGTATGCGGTGACCGGGGATCGAACCCGGGACCTTCCGGTCCTGAGCCAGCTGCCCTGCCTCTACACCATCTCGGCCCCTAACCCTAACCCTTGTTGATCCATTTAGCTTTGAACTATAAATTTCTCAAACACAAACATAGCTCCTAAACTAAAAAAGAGGATTCATCCTATTAGACAACCAGTAATAATTAAATATATACTGTATATATATTTTTTAAATTAAATTCTTATGCACTTTCCTACTAGGAGCTTGTCCTCCTACAGAAATGTATTGGTTTCCATTATTATCTCTGACATTTTTACGTCATTATTTTTTTGTTTACTTACTTACCATGTTTAAGGACATAATTACCATGCTGTTAGCTAATAGTTCTTGGTTATCCTTTTGGTGCAAAACATTTTTATACATGTGCAACATTTATTTTTAACATATTTTGTACAATCAGCTAAAAGAATGGAACAAATAGTGCTTTTGTAAAAGGCTGAGTAACCAAGTGCCTTAACGTGCTGCTGACAAATGGTTCTTTGTTAAAATATATTTTCTTTGAAGACACAACACAGCTTAAGCTCCTGAATTTAATTTTTTTTGTAATTGCTGAAAGGTATAAAGTTGAGTGTTAAATCGTTTAATAAGTTAAAAAGCAGACAGTGTTGTATAAGAAGCTCAATGCTGGTATGGCAACACAAAATAGCCATGAAACAGTAAATTAGTAATTTGAATTTCCTGACCAGATCTGTGTCAGTTACACAACATAAATGCAGATTTATGTTGTGCTTAATTGCAAATGTTTACAGTAATTTAATTACAGGATCTTATTATAGAAACTACATGACATTCAGTTGCTTCCTGAGTTGATCGCTGCTGTAAGGCATGGGATGGGTGTCAATGGGAGTTGGGGGCATGATGTCCATCCACAACTCCTGGATATGAAGGAGAAGTACAAGAATTGCGTTTGGACAATCAACACCAGACTCCCTGTCAAACTTTAGGATAACCATTAATATTATCATTGAGGCCAGGGGTTATTTTAAATAGATTATTTTATTACATTTTTTAGGTGATGAGATCATACAGGTGCAGCAATATGATTTTATTTTTTAAACTTATTTTAAGCATTTGCTTCAAGTTAATATATTTACATAAAAATAAAAACCATGAGTAGCTTTTCCCCCCATAAATAGTATTTATTTTATTTCTCTAAATGCTTTCTAGGCTGGAAGTTAAAATCTCAGAAAGTTAACATTTTCTGTTTAGTTCTAAACTTGGTAAAAATCAAATAATTTCATACTTACATCTTACATCATCAGTAATAATTATATTAATCCAGATCTTATGTGCATATAAAATACAAAAAATAAAATCTAAACAGTGCAATGTCATCTCTCCTGCATGCTGCCTCCAGCCTCCGCTGCTGCTTGTTCTTTTGGTCTGTCCATGTCCTCTTCCCATTGCCCATCTCATTACATGCAGGAGTGGGGTTACCTAAGAGACAGCACTTCAGTGGAGAAAATCTGCGTTTCCTCTGTTAACTGTGAAAGTGAAAAAAGAAAAAGGGGTGAAGGGAGTAGAGGCAGAGGAAAATGAAAAAGAGGAAGTGTGCATAGTTGATGTACTGTAAATGTAAAATTATAGTTTAGACTTTTATATGTACTGTATAGGCAAAATGATTGCAACTGTTTTAATAATTTCAGCTTTAAAATACTGTATGTTACCCAGCTCCAAACATTTATCACTAATTTTAGAAAAACATTTAATTAAATTTCATACATCATGTGTTGCTGAATTTTACCATTTGTCAGACATTACTGGTGCATATAACTTATTTTTATTTTCTCTGTATTTGTAGTTTGCTCACTCTTTAAATACATTTTAAAAAAATCAAATTTTAGTTGCATCTCATACTTGAATTGAACTCATGTCAAATTAGGTTGCATCATACTGATCCAGTTGGAGATGAATTGCACCCAACCAGAATCTCTAAAACTCAGAGGGAGTGACCATGGGGTCTGCATGGTGATAAGTGCACAAAAGGGTGTGGCGTGGGAATGTCCTCGTAGGTCAGGGCTGAGGGTGGAGGGGTCAAAGGTCAGGGCTAGCTGGACAGCACACAAGAGAAGTTGAGGGTGAGAAAAGAAGGAGAGAGACTGATCCAGGACTGACTGGCTGGACCCAAAGAAACTTTAACATTGAACTGGAGGAAGACTTGTTGAATAATGCATTTTTGAGGGGAGTCAGTCTAAACACAGTTGTGTAATGATCCGTAGTAACTATGTGACAAGACGCGTTCCATTTGCAAAAGTTGCTTTAGAATAGAATAGAATGGTCTTTATTGTCATTGCCCAGCCTGAACAATGCAGGCGCCTAAACTGACAGTGTATTCATTACAAATAAAATAACAACATACATATACAATACTGTATACACAACGATTCAGTGCAAACATTAAAGACAAGAAACATCAGTTCTGAAAACACAGAGACATACTGGTTAAATACAGGTGAGGTAGTGGAAGCAGACTGAATGCAGTAAATTGCACTGTGCGACCAAACATAGGATTATTGCACTTAGAGAATTTAATGGGCCCTGTGATGGACTGGAGACCTGTCCAGGGTGTCCCCGGCTTCTCGCACAGTGATGGCTGGACATGGGCACCAGTGACCCCCCTGTGACCCGAAAAGGAAGAAGCGAGTAAAGATAATGGATGAATGGATGGATGGATGGATGAGAGTTTAAAGGGTATGTAGAATCCAGATGGCCCATGAGAAGAAGCTGTTTTCTGAGCCTGTCTGTGCTGCTCTTAATGCTCCTGTACCCTCTGCAGGGTAGGATTGCAGCAGGCTGTGGTGACCAGGATGGAGGTGGTCTTGGAGGATTCTTTTTGTCCTGTAGAGACAGTGGGAGATAGAGATATTATTAAGGGAGGGGAGAGGACAGTTCTTCTCTCAGCAGTCCTGATCACCCTCTGCAGCCTCTTCTTGTCTGTGGTGTTGGAACCAGCATACCACACTGTAATGGTGTTTGCCAGCACACTCTCTATGGTGGCGCAATAGAAGGTTACCAACAGCTTATTCTCCAAGTTGCTCCATCCTCTCAGGAAGTGGATTTGCTGCTGGGCCTTATTAACCATCAATGTGGTGTTGACTGACCAGGAAAGGTCCTTGGAGATTTAAGTCCCCAAGAGTTTGAAGTGGTGGACTCTCCACGCTGTCAACATTTAAGTAGAGTGGTGCAAGAGCAGCTTTGCTCTTTCTGTAATCTATGACCACCTCCTAGGGGTGGGCGATATGGCTCAAATATAATATTGTGATATTTCAGAACATTCGGACGATAACAATAAATTTCATGATAAAACAACAACAAAAAACAGAAGTCATAGTTTCCTGATGCATGCTCAATAATCCAGGTAGAAAAATCTAAAAAAGCTAAATCTGGTCCTCTGGACAAAGAAGAAAAGAAAAAAGAAGTCATAGTTATTCATTTGACAAAATTAACTTAACATGTTGCCTTGCAGTATTATATAAAAACTTAAAAACAACAAGGGTTAATTTTACTGAAATTACTTTATTTAGTAAAGTATTCCGTCTCAAAGTATAAAAATAAGAAATAAAAATTATCCTTCAGTTATTTAGATTGAAAACGTCTGCACACAATACAGTATAGATCAACAAAATCCACCACAAAAACTAAAATGCAGGTGCAGGTTCCCACAATAACTGGATAAAATGAAGCTTAAGATCTGCTTGTATAATAGTAGGGGAAACACTGATGTATTTATGTCATGAAATTAGCATATCATGATATAATTTATTTTCCCGGTCAAGCTTTTTTTTAATGGTATTATTGTGAATGATATATGGCCCAGCCCTACCACCTCATTGGTTTTCCTGGTATTGAGTGACAGGTTGTTGGTGCACCATTTTGCCAACCGCTGCACCTTTAGGGAGGGAAGGGAAGTCTGAGATTGTCATCAAGTCTTTGCATTTAACCCATCACATCTGAGATACACCCAGGTGGAGCAGCGATGTAAGCACCCGGGGAGCAATTGGGGATTGGGTGTCTTGCTCAGAGACACCACATGGGGAAATGGCTTGGAGTTGAATCGCGTCTTTCTGGTCCCCAGTCAGCTGCCATGCCTCAACCCCATCTCGGCCCTCCTTTAGCGATTCATGGATGCAATATTATGTATTCATTGACACCGTGGAATATTTTAAACCCACCAGAAAAACAATGCAATGCTTTTATACAAAACTGTTGCAGATTAATTTACATTTAAACTGATTATCAGCTTGATGTGGAGAAAAACTGAATTTCAGAGACATTTATTACCTACTTTTGTTTAAGCAAATACCTTGGTATGCATTTTATTTCACAGTTTAAATAAAATCATGGAACAAGTAAAGTCTACCCTCTTTCAATTTTAAGGTTTCATGGATCAGGAGATATTAAATAATCTGCTCTTTATCAGGCTCTAAGATCATTTCAATTTAACCTCAACTGTACAAAAACCCATAACATATTCCACCCCATCATTATTCATTAAACAAAAACAAAATGTAAAAGCTGTTTAGTGGAAACTAAATGTACTGTTGATTATTCCATAAGATTAAGAAGGAAAGTAGCAGACAGGTGCTGCTGATCAAGTGCATCTGTTTAACTGATGATCCACAAGTCAGATTAACACAATGTCAGGATGGAAAGACACAGCAATGAACTTAAAGAAGCATGTGTTACTGTCCAGCCATCTTGGAAGCATTATATGGTCAAACAGATAGCAGTTAATACGTTTGAGAAAGATTATTTGGAAGTGGAAAACCTGTAAGACAGTTTTCAATCTTCCCATGGGTGGACATCCCACCCTAAATTTACCCCAAAGTCAGGCTGTGCAATTTCCAGATAAATTAAAACATAAAATTAATGAAATAAGAGCTACATCTCAGATTCTACAGGCCTCAGTAGCAGGCAGTCCTGAAACCATTGAACTGAAAGAGGGTGGACTTTTCTCCCACGACTGTTTTCTTTTTATACCTTGTGGTATGTGAGCACAGTATATGTTGTTTAGTGTATAATTTTTCACACCACATCCCACATGTGTCAAACACAAGGCCCGGGGGCCAAATGTGGCCCTTGTTGACATATTTTCTGGCCCCCAACATGATATGTGAAACATAAAATACTTCTATCTCTTGAAAAAAAAATTTAGTAATCTTTGACTAAGATGTCAAAAGCACAGCAGAGAATGTCAAATGAGACCAATCAAACTCTTGTTGAGGAACCTGTGACCAAGTAAAGATGTGGGGTATTTGATGACAAAGAGTTCATGTAGCTTCTGAAATTGGCCCTTAGTTTGAAAAAGGTTTTAATTTTGACCCCCTTTTGTTTTAAAGTTTGACACCCCTGCCATATCCTTTCACATTCATTGATGTGTTTCTAAGTTGTGTCAGCAAACAAGTGTGATTTACCAGAATGTAGAGTTATTGTAGTTTTAATTGTGCCATTGAAGATGTCAAAATAACAGTTAAAAAAAAACATGTTCACATATTTAGATTATAGCTGTTAAAAAATAAGGACTTTCTGTCAAACACATTGAAAAGGACAAAAATTACATTCTGTTCACTGTATTCAAAAGGTTTCAGCGTCTGTATTGTTTCAAAGTACTTTCTGTGTTATATAGAAAAAAGAAGTTGTGTTTCGGTAAAGGTTTTTTTTTTTTTTTGGGGGAATTGCCAGTGAAGGTGAGTCAGCTTAGTGAAATGGGAGAAGCCCTTGTGGTCTAAGGTTAAACTAGTTAAAATGATCTAAGAGGAGTTTAATATGCAAATTGCCACTCCTGAATTTTCTCATACTCATTGACCGTGACTGAGCACGTACGCGGAACATCTTTCATATTTAACGACATTCAGTCTTAACAATACCTTAAGGCTGTATGACACTGTGCCATGAGTTGGCATTAAAACAGCCCTAATGACTCATTTAAAGTCCTATCAAGTTTTCTGGCTTGTTCAAATACAGTACTGCTGAAAGTACTGTGAGGACACCAGAAGATGTGTGATCAACACAACCATGTCAGGCTCCATCAAAACTTCAACACCTTTGCCTTTTCAAGTGTCACTGCAGTTCTCTCTCATCCAGCACATGTAATGCAGATAAAATTCAGTTCTTCTGTTTCAGGTCAGCCAGTCCACTGCTGCCTCCCAGTGGCCTCAATGGCACCACTGAAACCACACTCCTAGACCCTTTCAGGACCTTGCCCAGGAATCCAGTTCTGGTTAACAGCCAGAAGTCGACCCGGCCCAGAACCAAAATTTAAAGTTGCAGCTGTAGCGTAGGCCAAGCTGCACATAGGAGGATGTGGCGCACTTCACCTTCTGGGCCACCTTGTCCCGAATGTCTTTGCTGGTGATGTGGACAAAGTCAAAGTAGCGTTCCCTGCAGTAACCCAAAGCTTCAGTCCGTGTCATGTTTTTCTGGATTAGTAACAGGTTTTCTTCAAGAAAACAAAGAACGATGGAATTAATTTGACATTTTTTCTTTAGATCTGTGCAAAAATATCTAGGAAGATGTGTAATATTTTAAACTTACCTGGTTGCAAACTGTGACTGGTGAAGATTGCTGTTGTCTGAGCTGATGTTCCTTGTGTTGTTAATGTGGATGCACTGCTTGTGCTCACATTGACTGTAGGTGTTGGGTGCTGTTGTGTGGGTGTCACTGTCATTTCTGTACCAATATTGTTGAGCTCAGTGCTTGAGGGACGTGACACAAACTTAGTGGTATTTGCCACTGTCAGTCTACTTGAAGTTGTTGAAGCTGTGGTTGTAACATTTGTAGTGTTCAGTTCAGCTGCTGTGAACCCTTGGGATGAGTTCTGTAAAATAGTTGTCATATTTAACAGCTGATCTGTTGTTAGGCTCACTAGCGTAGTTTGGGAACTGGTCGTTGCTGGAGTTGGTTTCTGTGCTGCAAAGGTAAGAATAAAGAGATGGATGATTTATTTTTTTCCTGTCTTGTGCAAGATTTCAAAACAGATCAATTTAAAACCATTTCTGTATGATAGAAATTGTAGGTAAGAGAAAGCACCTTACCATAACAAATGAACTTGTTTGGGTTATTGCAATTCCAATTGCCCCACATATCGTCTTGATCAAATCTAGCAGCAACACACTTTTTACTGGTTAGGTTTTGTGGTTGACCGGTCCCCCAGGAACGGAATGGTGAGTTACTCCCATCCAACCACTTCCAGCGATCTATGAAGAGGCCGCTCCATAACGTTTTGAAACGCTGCTAAGCTAACAATAGCTCTGCTTTCTTCTTCCGACTGTATGCTAACTAGATAAGACGAGAAATTCCAGCAGTGACTTTCAGCGTCTCTCCATGTTTTTCCTGGTATCACTATTGTCTGAAAAATAATGGGAAAAGAAATGCAGTTTTGTGTTTCATTTGAATGTTTTTTTCCATTTAAAGTACTGTGTGTCCATTTTACTTACTATAGACAAAGCATAGTTGAGTTTCACAGTCGTTTTCAAACCATGTGCCATTTTCATTCATTGATACACACGCTTCCTCACTTTTCATTTGTAGCTCTTTGGACCAGTTTGAATAGTTTGAATTATGATCAGGCCGAGACCAGTGCAAAATCCAATCGCCTCCAAACTCCAGTCCTATCCAGGCAATTGCATTCTTGTTTAATACTTAAATTGCAATTCATCCATTTCTGTTCAGTTGTGAATTGTGACCAAATCAGAGTCTTTTTCTCTGCAGTAGCTCCTTGCGTCTTCATACTTCATTTGCTCTTCAACAAAGTCAAATTCTCCAGAGTCCACTGAGAATGGGCAAAACACTGTAAAATAATGAACAACTGCCTGAGCTCCAACAAACATCTAAACGTTGTTACAATGACTTGAATACTTCAGTACTCTTATCTTAATTTATACAGGTGATATCTCGAAACCAACATACAGCACTGAAAAGTGTGGGCAAACCTGAGAGAAAAATCAAAGGTAGAAGTGAAGTCCTTTTCATCCCAAGGAGCCTCTTTTCATTCATGGCAGTAAAACTGAACCTCGGAGACTAAAAATAAATAACATATATGATTCTGCCTAATATAATATTTTAAAACGATCCATTGCGACTCAAAAACTCAAAGTTCTGTCAGCTTCGAGCAGCAGTGTTGATGATAAGAATGCCACCAAGCTTGTAAAGTGGAAATGTTCTCAAACACAGCTTCAGATGAAGTTGTTTGTCAAGCCTTTTTCTTTCTTTGTCTCCCCCCCCCCCCCCCCCCCCCCACACACACACACACAGTGTGGCATGTTTATTTTTCAGGTTTGATGAGAGAAAACACCGCCCACATCTGTCATTATCAGATGACAACTGCATAAGTCTTCAAGTTAAATGAAAATACTGTATTGTAAACTGAATGGAATGTTGATTGCATCCTGAAACACTTGAAGGCAGCACAGCTTTAAAATGTGAAAAAGGCAGTAATTTGTGTTTAAGTGGGTTCAAATGCTGTCACCCATTTAAAACTCAGGTACCTAACACAGTCATTTTTTTTTTTTTTTTTTTTTTTAGATTAAAAACAAAGCAAACCCAAATGAGATATTTTACTTTCATAAACATTTCCTGAGCCCAATCGGTGGTGCAAGAACAGGTTGTGCAATGCTGTCAAAGACAAAAAAACATTCCAGCTCTGATTGTAGGTGTGGCTGTCCTAGAAATTCGTTCTGATTAAATATGCCACAAGGTTAAAAATAAATAAATAAAAAACACAAATGATTTTTATTTAAATGTATTGTTTATTATTGTCCATTTTATTGACATTTTGTTATACCACATCATCACGTACCTACTGTATTTGCATTTATATAGGAATGAAACTTTGACCATTTCCTGGTACATTAGTAATCAGAGCAGATCATCCCTTTATGTTTTTCTGTTGTAGCCTATTTTTGGAAAGCGTACCTAATAGCGATCAATAAGGCTAAACTGGATTTAGTTTGAACTTGTAGGAAATAATCCGAACGTGGTCGGTGTCACATGACAGCGTTGTTATGGGTGGTCCCATGAGACATTTTGGCTCTGGTGGTAAATGGCGCTGAGCCAACATGGCCTGTAAACAACAACACCGTCAGAGCGAAGTAAACTGAGCTGAATGTCGGGCTTTTGTCTAGCGCTTTCTAGGTGGCCAAAAAAGATGAAGTGAGGTGGGTTTCAACGATGAGTCGAAAGTGTGTATGGTACGTAAATGCGAATTTAAGAGCCGTGGGTTAACACTTTTTCGCCAGCTATCAGTGAGCATCCGGCTAATGCTAGCTGCTGTAGCTAACGTAGCGTTAATCGAAGCTAACAAGCTAATCTTAGCTGTTAGGAGAATGCTCTGGTTGGTTCGATTTGTTTCATTGTTCTTTTGACCTTTTAAACCTACAAAACGATTTATTCTGACGTTTGTTTTATCTTGTAAAGATACACATATATATAATTTTGGCTGTGTTATAATTACGGTAACGCAGCTAACGCTAGTGCAGCCTGAGCAGTCATGCTTTTTCGCAGCCATTCGTTTAAGCAACCGAAAGCATTATTAAACTATAATTATTGGCTTCTGATGTGAAACTGTGAAATTATTTGTGTGGAAACATTTGCAAATGAGTTTGCGTTTGCCATTTTTGACATAAATAATCCCGTTTTATAGGGTTTTATTGCTTAATGTTATTGGGTATTTATTTAGCAACTCTTAGCGAGCGTGATATTGTTGCCATAAGATACAAAAGACCCTACTGCAAAACATATTGTGTACACTAATTAGATTTAAATAAGGTTCATTGCCGCACACTTAAACATTTATAATTATGCAGTACAAGCCAGCTTTCTTGTCATGATTTTGATTGGAGCAAGCACAATGTTAGTATCGCAGCCCCTGTCATTTCGCCTGTTAAGTAAATATTTGTGGGACAAAACTTGAGCCTTGAGTTCAATGTTGTATGGAAAACGTGACTTTCACTTCAATTCTTAGTGTCGTCTATGCACTGGTTTATAGCCATCATTGTTTCTGGTTTTAGTCTAATGTGAGTGAATAGAAAGCTCATGCCACACTCCTAGATTTAAACTGCACACTCGTTAATGACATGTCTTTTGGCAGCTGGACTTCTAGAAAGCTAAGCTTAATTCTGGGATTGTTTTAGCTCAGCTTGTACCACACATTTATAAGAGGTCCAATCTTTGTAAACAAACTGCTTGTGCTGTTTAACATACCCTCTCATGTCACCTGCAGACTAATATCCTTCATACGGGGACATCATTATCTTCAGTGGGGAGCTTACAAGCCATGTCCACACAGCAGCCGAACAGCTCAGCCTCCAACAGCCCCAGCAGCATCTTAGGTTCTCCTTTTTCTGTGATCAGTCCCACTCTCAACTCCCCTGTGGTTTCTCCCTCTCTGGGATTTGGACCTATCAACAGCAGTCAAGTAATTACCATACCGCATGGACATACCTAAAGATGTACCTCATTAGTGTGTTATCATATACAGTACAGCTATTATTATACAGTACTAGTCCTTTTTTAAACTATATAAATTATACACACAAAAATAAAATAATTTTCCTCCAGTCTTATTGTGTAGGAACTGAATAATGGAAAATAAGTTTGCAAGCAGTTAGACACAAGATGTTCTAACTAAATAAACATTGTCTGTAAATACAACACACTAACAGTATTCTTTTTTGTTGTCGTTTGTACTGTGTATTAAGATCTCTTCTTCAGCACCTGTATCAGGGATGCATTCAGTCAGCAGCTCAGAAGATATTAAACCTCCATTTGGCCTCAGGCCCCTGCAGAGCCCAAGCCCAGGAGTAATGACATCCCAGAAACGACTGTGTGTGATCTGTGGTGACCGCTCTTCTGGTGTGTGAACTATCTAAAGACAACATTTCATAGTGTGTTTCTAAACCTTTTATACAATGGGTTTCACTCATTGTAAATTCAAACTTTTTATAGTCTGTTGCCTTTCTTTTACAGTTCATGTAGATAAAATTAATTTATCTTTTTGTGTGTGTATTTTTTCTAGGAAAGCACTACGGAGTGTACAGCTGTGAAGGTTGCAAAGGTTTCTTTAAACGAACTGTACGCAAAGACCTGAGCTACACCTGCAGGGATAACAAAGAGTGCCTGGTGGACAAACGCCAGCGCAATCGCTGCCAGTACTGCCGCTACCAGAAGTGCCTGGCTATGGGTATGAAGAGAGAAGGTATGCAGCCAAAAGCGCCATACAAAAGACTTTCTAATGGCTTTTATAGGAACATATTGCACACAGTTTTACCAAAGTGGCATAGATGGGAGATTTTTATTGTTAAGTATATAGGCTTTAATTATATTTTAATGTTACAGATTTTGTCAATTTACAAATTGGATTCCAAAAAAGTTGGGACACTAAACAAATTGTGAATAAAAGCTGGATGCAATGATGTGGAGATGCCAACACCTAATATTTTATTCAGAATAGAACACAAATCATAGATCAAAAGTTTAAACAGAGAATTTCTCATTTTAAGGGAAATATGTTGTTTCAAAATTTCATGGCGTCAATAAATCCCAAAAAAGTTGGGACAAGTCCATTTTTACCACTGTGTGGCATCCCCCCTTCTTCTTCCAACACTCAACAGA
>JARVLU010001073.1:19151439-19161863 GCA_031762415.1 Simpsonichthys santanae | reverse complement strand
AGATAGATAGATAGATAGATAGATAGATAGATAGATAGATAGATAGATAGATAGATAGATAGATAGATAGATATGTTTTAGAAGCACATAGATGTTTAACAACCTGTTCGAATACACCAAAATGCAGGAATGCACATCTACTTTATTCAAAATTTCCTGGGGGAGGAACCCCACCCCCACCCACTATTTGCATCCCAGCATCAATCAGTTTACAATTCAAGCCTTGTTACTTGTTCTTACTACTGCTATCATGATTCTGTTTAGTTTTCTGTAAAGAGTGATCATTTCTAATAATTTGAAGAAGTGGCAATAAATTTATGTTCATTATGTGAATAAGTAAAGTTTTAAAGTAATTGTTGATGCTGTTAATTTTGGAATGAACAAATATTAATTAAGTGTGTCTTGAATGAAAAATACCCCATGTTTAAAAATATACACATTGTATTAACACTATTAAAGAACAGGTCTTAAGTATTTATGTTACACAAGTATTTCCATTGCATTAAAGAGACAATTTGAAGAAAATTATTGAACAAGCATGAGGGTTATGAGGAGGGCCCTGAAACTTTTGTCCCTTTTTCTGTCCCTGAACCCAAAAAGTTTGAGAACCCTTGATCTAAACTAATGCTGGCTGATGATAATGAGGTCAGAAGAGCTAGAAGAAAATATAAAGTAAAAAGTAAGAATATTTTTAGGGAGTCTTGACTTATTTTTACTTACATTTGAACCATTAAGGAAGTTACCAATAGCCAGCAGCGTGGTTAAAATGTATCTGAGTGTTTTGTTTTTCTCTAACTGGTCCATTCCCTCCTTCAGGTCTTGCAAAGGTTCTGCCACTTCCTAAAAGAAAGAACAAAACACATCCTCACTCTTAAATTCATATGATTTCTGGTCTCCTTGCCTCCTAAAAAGGAAATAAAAAATGGGGTAACTTTTAGTTATGTAACAAGTGAGGAGACAGTAGTGTGTCCAACCTTCTCCAGAAGCTCATAGTCCATCTTGAACGCCCACAGCTGCAGACGAGCTGACAGCTCGGTGATGGAAGAGAGGGTGAGCAGGAACTGCTCTGCACTGCCCAGAGGAATGTCCGGGTTCATCAGCTGAGCCTCCTGGATCTTCTGCTTCTCTTCCTCCGTGGGGATCATGGTGAGGATTTTCTAGAAGGACGAGATGAGAAGATGTGGCTTAAAATGTCATTTATCAAAACTATATAGTTGTATCTGCCTGTATCAGATTTGTACATGATATGTCTGTACATTTGTGGCTCAGGTTTTCTAAGCTGTTTCCAGCTTTCCCACAAAGTTGTCTGACATCTGAACTTTTAACCTTGCTTTTGTTGTCCTGCTGCAAATGCCTTCAGAGGAAAAAAAACTCTTGGAGGAATCTCCTCTCTGCTGAAAATAAACTCGGGGAGAAGCTCTAAACAGCAGCTTATATAACTAAAGTATGCAGGATTAACTGTTACCTGCTGATATGAAGTCCTTCAAATAGCAATCAGTCAGTTTTTAACATGAACTCAACATAACCTCTAACAACCAGGTTACATATGCAGACAGACAAATTGGACAAAATATCAACTGTGACAAACTTTATGTAACAGATGAACAAGAAATGATACCGGAGCACCATTTGAATACACTTTAAGACGGCAGATTATATAAAAACAAAAGCTTACCTCAATGCCTTCCTTGTTTAGTGCATACTCATCAAAGTTAAGAATAGCTGTCTTTATTGTGCGAGGAGGAGGTAAAACCGTTAGTCCAATGTTTATTGCGTTGCTGCGTTTTGAATCCAGGACAATGGTCTCTTGTCGTTTGCCATCAATTGCTGCTTTCTAAGAGATGTGGGAAAAAAGTGCGAGATTATTGTTTGAACCAGTTTCAGTTTAGACAATGTGAGCAGCATTAGGACTATTAATATCAGGAGGGATTTATGAAAATGTACAGTGTAGTAAGGAGTTCCTTATTTTTCTCTGTAAGGATGTGGAAATAGTTCCACAATTTATTTAAAAGCTACTTTCTGTGCCTTTTTTACGACAACCATTGTAGTGATATTTTACAAATTGATCTGCTGATGATGCTCTGACCCACTTAGAACTCCCCAAGTCCTCTGTCGGGATGCTTTTTGTCAACTTTATTTAGACTTTTAACACTATTCTTCCTGACATCCTGGTGGACAAGCAGGCTGCACTAGACTTTCCCCTGCCCCTTGTGCATGGATCAAGGACTTCCTTACAAACCGTCCTCAGTCTGTAAAGACTGGTGCACGCAGCTCCTCCACCTTGATGTTCAGCACTGACTCCCCTCAGGGCTGTGTGCTGAGCCCACTCCTATTCGCCATCTATACGCACGACTGCACTCCCTCTCATCCTACCAACATCATTGTCAAATTTGAAGATGACACCACCCTGGTGTGACTTATAACTAGTGGAGATGAGTTGGCGTATAGGGAAGAGGTGCAGAGGATGGCAAAGTTGTGTGCCAGGAACATCCTCTCCCTCAGCACAATAAGAACCTAGGAGGCAGTCATGGATTGCAGGAAGAGCAAAGCTGCTCCTGCCCCACTCTACATAAAAGGCGACAGCATGGAGTCCCTCACTTCAAACTCTTGGGGACTTGCATCTCAGAGAATCTTTCCTGATCAGTCAACACCACAGTGATGGTCCCAGCACTTTCTGAGAGTACTTAGACAGAACAACTTGGAGACTAAGCTGTTGGTAATCTTCTATCCCTCCACCATAGAGAGTGTGCTGGTGGACGCCATTACAGTGTGGTATGCTGGCTCCACCACTGAGAGGCTGCAGAGGATGATCATTACCGCTGAGAGAATAACTGGCTGTCCTTTGCCCTCCCTCAACAATATCTCTACCGCCCGCTGTCTCTTTAGGACAAAGAGAATCCTCCAAGACCACCTCCATCCTGGTCACCACCTACTCAGCCTGCTGCCCTCTGGCAGAGGGTACAGGAGCACTAAGAGCAGCACAAACACAGCTTCTTCTCATGGGCCGTCCAGACTCTACATACCCGTAAAACTCTCTAAGTGCAAAAGGAAAGAGTAAGTACGCTCAATCATCCAGGTAAATAAATTACAAAATAGTTAAATCATATCTGCAATATCCCTCTACTGCAATATGTTTGGTCACTCACGGGATATGCAAGTTATTTAATCTGCTTCTACTACCTCACCTGTATTCTACTGACCAGTATGTCTCTGTGTTCAGAACTGATGTTTCTTGTGTATACAGTATAGGTCTTTACTGTTTGCACTGAATTGTTGTGTATACAGTATTGTATATGTATGTTGTTGTCTTTTTTTATTGTCAGTTGAGGCACCTTCAGTTTCATTGCTCAGGCAGGGCAATGAAAATAAAGATTATTCTATTCTATTCTATCCTATTCTATTCTAAACTACAATTTCAGCAATGAAAAACATTTCAATTGACCAATTTCACGTTTGGAAAAACAGTTGTACAATTCAGCTCCATAAAACAAACAGGCAGGTGCTAGACTTGTTTCTGAAACTAAGTAAAGGAATCTGATCTTCTGTGAGAACTCAAGAGTGTTAGGTGGTTTTGGACAGAAAGACAAGTATTTTTGGACAGTCAAGACAAGAGACAGTCTTCCTGCAAAATAGAACAACTTTGCTTGTTTTTCTACTTAAACAAAAAATTAAACTTTGCCCAAGAGCGATAATTTTGAGAGCATATGGTTTTTATAAAATATGCTAAGATGCTTTTATTTTAGCTTAGGATTCCAACATGTTTGGTGTAAATCTGACAGACTACAACCAAGAAGGCAAAGTGAAGCATGTGGGTGAGAGTGTGATGTATGGGGCTACATGCCTTTAAAAGGAGGAGATAACATGAGATTTACAGACTCCATCCCTCCATTCATCCATCATCTGCTACTAGACCCAGAGTCGGGTCGTGGGTGCAGCAGATGGAGCAGGGAGGCCCAGACATCTCTTTCCCCAGCCACTTCTTCCAGTTTATCTCCAGGCTAGCCGGTGAACAATCTCCAGCCTACCCTGGCTCTTCCCCCAGGGTCTCATTCCAGTTGAACATGCCCAGAACACCTCCCTTCTGAGGCATTCAGGGGGCATCTTTACCAGATGCTCAAACCACCTCAACTGGTTTCTATTGATGTGGAGATGCAGCAGCCCCACTACAAGTTTCTCCTAGATAACTGGACTTCTCACTCTTTTTCTAAGGAAAAAAAGCTACTCTCCAGAGAAAAGTCATCTTGACCTCTTGTATCCACAAACTCATTCTTTTGGCTACTAACCAGAGTTTGTAACCATTGGTGAGGGTAGGACCAAAGAATGACCAATAAACAGAGAGCTTTGCCTTATAACGCAGCTTTCTCTTCTTCAGAATCAAAATCAGAATAAGCTTTATTATCTTTGGACCAGGATAAAGTGAAATTATGTTTGTACAGTCATCAGAAAGATGGGCGGAGTGCACGTTGCTGCTGCTGTAATAGCACAGCACCTTATTCTTTATCAGAATATTTTTAGATAGAAAAAGAAAGAGTCATGAGGAGGGATAGTGGTATTACAAAAAAGATCTCTTCACAACTTGTCCTATCAGGACACGATTTGCGACAGCAAAAAAACTCTACCAGCAAGCACATTTATAAGCACGATTACATATGGATATACACATGTTCTTCACAAAAGAACTGCATAAAGTATGCAATACTGTACTGTAGAAGCTACACCAAACTGTCTGTTGATCTCACAACCCATTTTTCTATCATTCATGAACAAAATCTGATGAT
Source organism: Simpsonichthys santanae (assembly GCA_031762415.1). Lineage (NCBI taxonomy): Eukaryota > Metazoa > Chordata > Actinopteri > Cyprinodontiformes > Rivulidae > Simpsonichthys > Simpsonichthys santanae. The sequence continues at coordinate 19,157,085 of JARVLU010001073.1, read as the reverse complement.
ACTTCTCCATTTGAGGCAGAATCTCGCCCTCAACCCTGAGGGCAATTCACCCATATCTGACTGAGGACTATGGCCTCAGATTTGGAGGTGCTGATGTTCATCCAAGCTGCTTCGCGATCATCTGTGAATGACTCCAGTTAGAGTTGAAGATCATGGCACAATGACGCCAACAGGACCACATCATTCGCAAACAGCAGAGACGGAATCCTGAGGCCATGGATCAGACCCCTCCCATCCCCTGGCTGCACCAGTAAATTGTCAGTCTTACTCCCACCCTGAAGGGGTGCATCTTAATGTGAACTAGACTTGCAGTTTGTATAGCAACAGATCCCCAATCCAATATCTTCAAATCACCCTCCTCAGCAAAACCTTGGGAACACTGTCTAATGCCATCTCCAAGTTGACAAAACAATGTGGACTGGTTGAGATAACTCCCATTTCCTCTCGAGGACTCGAGCAAGGGTAAATAGCTGGTCTAGTGTTCCTCTTAAATCCAAGTTATGTCCATTGACATTTTTTTTTCTCCAGCACCTTTCCAATTACAGTACAGGGGAATCACACTCCTCAGCCTGGTCCTTCCTTTTGAATAGAAGAAACATCATCCAATCTACCAGTCCAATACATTGCCCCTGATGTCCACATGATGTTACAAAGCTGTGTTAACCAAAACAGCTCAGCAACATCCAGAGCTTTGAGAAACAAGGTGGCTCTCAATCACCCACAAAGCCCTACCACTGTGAAACTATTTTACTACGTTGGCAACCTCAGCTCTATTGATCCCCAAAGTCCCCCAACTCAGCCTCCTCCATGGAGGACATGCTGAGAAGGTTCTTGAAGTGTTCTTTTTACTGCCTGAGATTGGGAAGGTTTGATAGACAAAGCAACTGAACCATAAAAGCAATGAAAAGTATTCTGATAAAATTAAAATATCTTGAGAACATTTTAAAATCCAAATGTTCTCCAAACCAAGAAAGATGTGTCATGAACTCAGAATAACTGTTTTGATACTTGTAGTTTGGTTTTACTAAAAACAGATTTTAAACCTATTTTAAACCATTTTAATTTTTGAAAAAATCCATACCTTTGTGACTGACAGCTCCTTGGATTTGGTCTCAAACAGCTGCTCCAGTTTAGAAGTGTCCAATTTAATTGGTTCCAGTTTGGACCACATGGACTCCTTACAGAACTTATGATTCTTACACTGCCAATCCATAGGACGCACCTCGTTCCAGAACAGACGGATGGTCTTCTTCTTCTTTTGGAACAGAGGTGCCTCCCCACGCTTAAGGTGAGGGGAGGGGGGAGGAATGGGAGCCATAAATGGAGGGGGAGGGGGCATAATTTTACCAAGAATGGGAGGAGGTGGGGGGCACCCAAACAAGGGTGGAGGTGGTGGGAGGGCAGAACCGAATGGTGTAGGGGATGAGTCTATTACATTGTCCATATCTAAAATGTCCAAGTCGTCCTCATCCTTTAGGTCAGTGAAGTCCATTTCTTTGATGCGCAGCTCCCTGGGTGTAGCCATCAGCTGATCCCAGATATGATCCGACTCCGTCTTGGGGGGTAAAGCAGACGAGGCTGACGCTGATGGTTTGTCAGTCTGCTGTTGCTCTTTAGCGGCCTCTACTTCCTGTAGAGACGCTAGACCTTTGACTAAATCTCCAAACTTCTCTGCCACTGCTCGGACACTGCCATGGTTGTCCAGATGGCCCACCTCCATTTTTTTCACATTTTCCTCTCTGGCCTGTCTGTTTGCCTCCAGTGTGGAGATCTTAGTAACCAAACTGCTCACGGAGTTGCTCAGCTCCTTCTCTTTCTCACAGTTACAGTTCTCCTTCTCAGACCCTCCTGCATCTCCTTCGTCCTCAGTGACTGCCTTCTGGGCATAAAGCATTTCCAGCATAAAACGCTTGTTATTGAGAATCTTCTTGCATTGGTCATTCACATCAACCTCTTCTAGACTCCACTGGCCTGTTAGAGAAACAGTAGTCATGAGAGAAATGTGTGTACAGAGTTAGCGAGCATGTGTCATGAAAGGATAGTTTGTGGAATGGACCCAAACACATGTAAGCAGTAGGCTCAAATCCTAACTTAATTATTAAAAGAAGAAAGCAACAAGAGAGTAACATGACATGAACTGGCGTTAAAAGGAATTAACACGAGGATCTGACCGTAAACTATGGAAAACAAGAAGCCTGTATGATTTCAGGGGTGATGCGTAAGTGGAAAAATGTGCTGATTACTAATGAAAGCCAAATGATCTGTAAGGAACTGGAACCAGGAACCACTGAGGACATCAGAAGGGTGCAATCAATCATAATAACAGAAAATAAATCAGCTGAATAGCTCAAATGAAATATAAGAAACTCAAACAATTCATTAAAGACAAAACCAAAAACAGATTCTACGTTGACAACGTGAATAAATCAAGCTTCAGCTGTACCTGCTTTCACGTCATTGGTGATTTTCTCCTCTCGTTCCTCCCTCTCCAAAGTGCTGCTTGTAGAAGAAATGCTGGATGCAGAGCAGTTGTCCTTCTCGTTCATCTCCTCATTCTGTCTCTCCTTCTCACTTAGCAGCAGGCTTTCTTCTACATCCCTTCCTGCTGGCTGCACCTTCTCAGACGCCTCCTCTAACACCACATCTACCTCCGTCTCTCTGACCACTCGAACATCAGCTACTTCCTCTGCACTTTGCTCCTGCTCTCGTGTCTCTTCTTGCTCTCTGTCCAACTCTTCATCCAGCTGTGCTGCTATATTCTCATCAGACGGTGTCCCTGCAGCATCTTCAGTCTCTGAAGTCTCTGCATCAAGCTGCTGTTTGTCTGGTTCTTTGGGAGGTGCTGGGGAACGTTCTGGTACTGATAACTCTGGTGCAGGACTTTTGGTTCTGGTCTGGGGGTCAAACTTTGGACCTGAGATGTGTTCTGCTCCTAGAAATGAAATCAAAAACAATGAGCAATCTATGGATTAAAAATAGGGTCACAAATTAACTTAAATTCAACTCCTGCACTCATTAAAACCAACAAACAACAACAAAAACACCATCAAGTGTAAAGCTCTGACTCATTTTTGACAGAAGGACTGCACAATATTAGGAAAACAATTTTTTCTCATTGAATATTGCAATAACTATCAGTTGTAACGAACATTTCTCCTCTCTCATTATGATGCTTTTGAATATAACTGTGCATCTTTACTATCAATAAAATCAAGCATGGATATCAAGGAGTGTGAGAATCCATACAACTCATTAAATAAACAATAATGTGCAAGAAAGATAATTGTCACATACAGCCATAACAGTCTGAAAAGTTGTTCAGTGTTGAATTTTATGCACACTTGTACATATTTTGATGACAATAAATGTAACTCGTGCTGGCAAAATAAATCAATATGAGCACAGGCTGCAGTGTAAAAAAGTGAAAAATATAGATTTCATGCAGTAGTTGAGATTTGCATAAAAACGAGTGCCTAAAGACATAATCTATTAATCCCAGTAATTTATGTAGCATAACTCTAATCTGCCTTTAAATCAAAGTTTTCTAGAAGGAATGTCTTCAGACTGATGAAGCCCTCCGGATAGAGGACGAAACGTCTTTCCACAAAGATCAAACTGTCCAGATGACCTGACTGACCATTATTGGATTTTGTACCTGACTGATTGAGCATGAACTTTGATGTCTTGAACCACTTTGGCTGTGACTGCCTGCCTGGGAGGAGTCGACGGGTACAGGACAGCCCTCAGAAACCATCTTATCTCCAGCAAACTGGTTGGACCATTAGAGTGTACTTGGGATTCCTCAGACTGATGAAGCCCTCCAGATAGAGGGTGAAACGTCTTTCCACAAAAAATAAACTGTCCAGATGACCTGACTGACCATTATTGGGTTCAGAAATAAATGCTTTTTTTAAACTCTTAATTTATTTTGAAATTAACCGTTTTTCTCTGCAGGCTGTCGTAGCACCAGGAAATCCCTTTGAATAATGTTTGGTGTCTTTCCCAGTCACGTTTTCAAACCAGCACCTTTGTAAACAAAACCAACTTGTCCAGGTGATCAAATCGACATCGTTCAACAAACATATCATTTAGATCCTTTTGAAATGAAAATCTGAAATAATAAGTAAAAAAAAAATCCCAATTGTGACAATAACTACGCAATGACCAGTACCATTGCTAATCTAAATGGCAAGGAATTATTTTTGTTATTACCTGAATTCTGTTGTACGGTGGTGATGATGTCTTCCTGTGGCATTGAGGGTAAAGGTGCAACACAGCGTGATGCACAACGACTGGCTGGCGTTGGACTCAGACACAGCGTGATCTCTGTTCGCCCTCGTGTTGGGGCTCTGGGGCGCTCTCGCTCAAACTCCTCTGCAGCTAACCGCTCCACTGCTTTAAACCTGCAACAGAAGAATGAAGCTAACAGATGTCTGCACACACGGTCAGCTAGAAACAATCTGATATACAGCTCTGGTTATTTCAGCTTTGTCATTTGACACTGTGGTATTATTGGTATGTTATTGAGAAATTCAACTGAATGAAACCTGGTTTGGATTAACTGAATGAATGTTGAGTTTGGTTATTTTCTAAATCACATAACTTAATATCTTCCAGTAAACTGCTATGTTATAAAATACCAGGCTTTAGAAAGTATTACATTTTGGAAGCATGTGAGCCTTATACATGGTCATGTTGATGCTATCAAAAAATATTAGCCATTTATGCTGTCTCATTCCAGGAAAATTATGGAATAATGAGCTTTAATCTCATTACTCACAGACTCAAATAATAACAAATGACATCCACGTTTTACTAAAGTGATACAAAGCATTTTTGGCTACTAACTACTGATTTAGGCTAAGGCTTTTTTTTTTTTTTTAAATTAATAACAAAGTTTTTCAAGTTTAAAATATTGAAGATAAAACAAAACAATCACACACTAATGCATGTAAAAATAAAAAATACAAATAAAAATTACCTTTCTGCTCTGGCTTGTCTCGCTTCTTCCCTTTTATCGCCATAATCCCGACTGAGACAAAAATAAACAAGTAGCTTGAACAGAAGACAATTTGAAAACTATTCACATTGAGATAAAACAAACAACAACAACAAACAAAAAAACAATCTGCTTTAGCATTATTGATAGTCTTTGGTTATTATAAAATTATAACAGATGAGAAGAGCATGTGTTTCTGCTGAGTTGTCCTGTCACGATTCAGTGAACGTAACGATGTCATAAATAAAGTCCATCTTGTCTCAGTCTCCAGAGAGATTTATGTACATCTCTGCAGAGTCAAGACTGGAGACACCGGTTGAAAGCTGCCAACAGTACAGAGTAAAGACAGTATATCTCAACGATATGATCTTCTGCTGTGGTTTGTCCGACCAGTAAGAGACTAACTTGAAGCGATTCCTTTCTTCTCTTTCAATTCTCTGCAGTCGCTCTTCTCGTTCTAAGCGTTTCCTCTCTCTTTCTGCAGCCAGAGACTCCTGATGCTGCCTGTATGAAGACGTTAGCAAGCTTCCAAAACCATGTCTGATTGACAAAGACAAAAAAATTAAAAAGTTTATGTATGTATGTATGTATGTATGTATGTATGTATGTATGTATGTATGTATGTATGTATGTATGTATGTATGTAT
>JARVLU010001073.1:19073205-19083838 GCA_031762415.1 Simpsonichthys santanae | reverse complement strand
CCGCCAGGGGGAGCGGTTTCGGTTTAAGGCTGAATCGGTTTAAGGCTGAGCCGTTAGAACGGATCTCGGCCGTAAACTGAGGACTACCTGTATATGTTTGAAAAGTATAACTTTAAAAACTTACTAAACACCTACTCGAGAAGATCGATTCCATCACACAGCTCTAAGTCAGCACTGCAGCACTCAGTCTTGTCTGTGCACCAGCTGTTGTGGGGAAAAAAAATCTAATTCCAGTCAATTTGTCTGCCCTGTCCCACTTGTGTAAATGCCCACTGTGGTAAGACCAGAAATGACAGAGAAAATATGAATGCAATTATTAACAAATTAGAAAATGCATTTTTTGACAAAGTTCAATTGTTGAGGAGAATATGAAACAGAGATCAAGACAGGACGACAAGAGTCTCCAGCGGATAAAATCATACCAAACATGTCAACCCAAGCATTTTGTAACCACAACAATAGAACTAGCAAATAATAAAAATTCCTCTTACTGACATGCTCAAACCCTCAAAAACAGCAATAAACTCACAGAAAGCAAATGGACATGTGAATTCAGTTTGTGTGGATACCACTATTGAAGGCAGTGACAGCTGCCAAAACCACTCTTTGTATCGCACACTTCACTGCATTTTAACTACCGTCATGTTTTCCAGCTCAGATTGAAAATATCTGTTTGCTTATACATTTGCTCGTTCCGAAAGTTTTAATATTAGATATTTGAAATATAAAGTTTAGAAGGGATGTATGGGTGTGGATCCGGTTTGTGTCCTGTTGCCTCTCTTGTGGCCACCACAATCACTTCCAAACAGCTGTGTTAGTTCACATGACTTCAGGAGGATACAGATTTCTTGTAATACTGAGAGCCATGGGACATAATCATCAAATTTTGCTGAGCCATAACTTTTGTTTGTGGTTTGTTCAGTCCCTAAAGTTAAAAGTGAGTTTTTAAAACGATTTTGTTCATCTGCTCAGAAATCTACACTGACCCTTCTTTCCACTTCACTTCAGTTCAATTCAGTTTATTTATAAAGCGCCAAGTCACAACAGAAGTCATCTCAGGAAACTGTACAAAAACATTCGTATAAAAAAACAAGTTAACATTTAAGAATTTAACATTATTTATCTGAGTAGCAGACTGCTTTGAACTTAACTCCAGCACAGAACTCTCATCTTGAGCAAGCATGAAGGTGACAGTGGAAAGGAAAAACTCCCTCGTGAGGAAGAAACATTTAGCAGAACCAGGCTCAGGACAAACAGCCATCTGCTTCGACCGGCTGTGACAGGCCGAGAATCACATAATGTATAAATGGTATCAAATGAAAACTATTCAATATTAGCAATTCATTTAAGATCATGAGATCAATTTGAAGTCAGCCTCCCCACCATCACAGACATCTACGCCCCAAGATGCAGGAAGAGGGCCACCTGCATCATGAAGGACCCCGTTCACTCAGCGCACACACTTTTTGCCCTGGTCTCCTCAGGTAGGAGGTTGAGGAGCATTTAGTGTAGAACCATTAGACTGAGGAACAGCTTCTACCCTGCAACTCAGACTCATGAACCTCTAACCAGAATGATCACTTTGAAAAATCACATCATGCTGCTGATCTATTTCATGTTGCTGTGTTCGTTCATCTGCTCACACAGACTCATGTTCGTGCTGCTGTTCGGTGTATTGTTTTTGTACTACTAGTGCTCAGTGTATTTTTATTAACATTTTTCTTATTTCATCTCTTAGATCTTATCACTGTTTTTCTTTTACATTTTATACTTTTGAAGTTGATGTAACTGGGACCCTGTGTACACAATTTCATTCCACCACATGTACCACATGTGGTCCGTATGACAATAAAGAACCTTGACTCCTTGAATCAACTTGTCCTAGTAGTCAAAGCTTAAGGCTTAATTGGAAGTAGGAAGAACATACGTTTGGCCTCAAACTTCTGCTCCAGCTGGGCAGGAGCTTCATCTGTAAATTGGGTCAAAAGAAATATGATTGTTTGTAAAGGAACTTGTGTGAGATAGTAACTGAGTCATTCACAACACATACATTATGCACATACATTATACAAGATTTTGCTTAGCTATTAGTCTACGCTGTCTGTTAGCAAAATATTTCATGAACACTGGATGTGGCCCTGTGATGGACTGAGATCTGTCCAGGGTGTCCCCCGTCTCTTGCACAGTGATGGCTGGACATGGGTACCAGCGACCCCAATGACCCAAAAATGAAGAAGCAGGTAAAGATGATGGATGGATGGATGGATGGATGGATGGATGGATGGATGGATGGATGGACAAATCTGTGGCTGTGCTTCTACAACTCATCAACATTTGGCATAAACCCAATTCACAACTGATCAACCTTAGTCATGACAAAAATGTCTATAAACCAGTAAAGTTTACAGGAGCTTAGTGTGGTAATATTGAAACACATTTAGCCAGACCTGGCAAAATCACATGAGCTTATGCATCATGTCATTTACAAGGTTTGATGAACATGGTTACATTCTGTCCCTTGAAAGGTGGTCAGCCAAATGCATTCCTTCAAGGAGTGCTAGGTATTTCATTTTATATTGTACTGTATTTCATTATTGCACTATGCTAAAGCCAGTTAAAAACACTTTCAACAAAAGATCACAAAACAAATTATCTGGAAAAACTGCGTCACAGATTAAACGTTTCTAGCGTTTTGACAGCTCAAACCGACAAAAAATAAAAAAAATAAAAATAAAAATAAAAAAGAACGAAGATTCTTCAATAAAATGAGACAGCTGGTGCTGTGTAATGTCAATCAGAAAAATTTCAAAGAAATATTTGTTACTTGGATTATGAGTCAATGTTTAAATCCTATAGTTCAGATCTGTCTGTCAGTTAAATACCTCTCTAAACATAGACAGCAAGCTAAACTAATCCAGAGGAGGAAGTTGATCTGACTGGGACATGTTCTATGTATGCATGAGGAAAGTGAGATCTGTCAACAACCAAGAATATATGAGGCTCACATTAAAAATACATTAGACTGCGGGCAAATCTCTTTAATGAGTTAAGCAGTTAAAACAGAAACCGGTTACACTAAATTTAGAAAACTTTGAAAGTTGTTAAAAATGCAATACATAACAGAAACTCTTGAAATATGACATGTTTTGGAGTCTGTATCAATGTCCCCAGCTCTTCTATGAATAAACCAAAATCTCTTTTGTTAAAAATTTAGATCACTTTCTCAGTACCAGTCTGATCAGAACATCAAATGTATTGTGGGAACAGCTGATGTGACATTTTAGTCACAGAAGCAGATCAAGTGGAGCAGAATGCTCAGTCAAGTGATACTAAAAATAACAATCATATATATCTTCCTTTTTTTAACATTTCAGAAAAAGAATAAACCTTACATGTATATATTTTTTTCTATATTCTATATTTTTATAATAACTTAATTCAAGGATGTTTTACTAAGAAAGGAATACAGTATCATAAAATACAATCAGTGAAATACTAGTTGTTTGGCTTATGAACAGAATAGACCAGGTTTTAACTTTATGGTAACTAACAGCAATTATTACTTTTATTTTATTTTTTATTTTGTTTTTGGAATGGTGAACACATTTTAGCTGAAATACTAATCCATGCAACCAAACAGGCTTGGTGTAGAAATCTTTACTACCGTATTTTTCGCAGCATAAGTTGCAATTTTATTTATTTATTTTTGCATAGTTTGCAACTTATAGGTCGAAACAACATATTTATGGATTTTTCCCAAATATTTATAAACCAATTTTTGGTTGAGATATTAGTTTTCATTCATTCTGACTTAAATGTTTGAACACTACCATTTTCAGCCACTAGATGGCAGCAGAGCAATAAGGCATGCCGTTGTTTCATGTAATAGGTAAAAGTGGCTATAATGACACAAATTTAAAATAGTTCAAGACCAAAACAACCTGCCTTTATTTATTATACTTTTTATACTTTATTATTGTTGTCTTGAACTTTTTTGAATTTACCATGTCCTAGATGACTGAGAATCTTCACCAGCTATTAATGACACAATTGGCTTGCCATAGCTTCCCCACCTTTGTTCTGCTCGCTGCTTGGAGCAACCATAAAATAAGCTTCATTTGATTGCACCACCCTGGCTATAATGCAGCTAATTTGACCATTAAAGCACATTTATAAAGTAAAAGATCAATTGAGACACACCTTTGCTATAATTTCAAGCAAACAAGGTGCTTTAGGTGTTTTTCTTCTTAAATTTCTAAGAAACGCGGAGCTTTCCCCCTTCCTTTGTTTCCTCCCTCTGTGCGCTCCCGGAGCACCGAGGGAGCAAATATTTTTTAAATTCAGCTGATTTGACCATCAAAGTCCTTTTATTAATCAAACATTAGCCTGAGACACAAAGTCAAGCAAACAAATAATTGTTTTTAGGTGTTTATCTTGTTAAATTTTCAAGAAATGAACAGCGGCTCGTCCCTCTGCGCGTGCTTGCTTACGCGAATGGGGTTTTGAAATGCAGCTGATTTGACCATCAAAGTGCATTTATTAAGCAAAGGTTAGACAGACAAACCTTTACTATAATTTGGAGCAAACAAATAATTGTTTTTATGTGTTAATCGTATTAAATTCTTGTTAAAGTCCTAAAGTGCACACTCATGTAGCCCATCGATTTTTGGCACAACACCGGCCCACATTTCCGGGTTGTCAGCAGTGATGCGTAACAAATGCGACGCGTCAGCGGTGATGCATAATAGATGCAATAAATATGGCAAAGTGACATACTTATGGATTTTTCCATTTTATTAGATGTGACATATAGGGTGGTGCGATGCGTATGGTAGAAAATACGGTAAGTAAACTAAACTGTTAGGCATTTGTAATGTTTGTGAAGTCTTTAAAATGAAATCAGTGTTACTACAAAAGGTTTACACTATAACAATACATTAAAAGGTTAAAAAACACTTTTCTTGTTTATACAAGATATATACAGTATTTATATTCATTTGTCCAATTGAATCTGTCTGGGAAGGCAAGGTGGAGCAGTGGTTAAAGCTGAATGGTTGTTCACCTCATTTATCTCAATGTGTCCCTATGATGCACTTGTGACTTGTCCAGGTGTATCCTGCCTCTCGCACAGTGACTGAGATAAACGCCAGCTCCACACAATTTGGAGAGGAGAAGCATGTAATGGAAAGGGATGAATGAATGGATTAATTTGTTGAATAACCTAGAGGATACTTTTTTTTTTTTTATTTAAAAAGAGAAATATCTGTAACTGTGCAATTTTTGTGAAAATTCAAGTTTTAAACATTTATTATGAAAAATACTGTAATGAAATTTTCAATTCTACCAGAAATTCTACCCAAATACATAAATAAATAAATAAATAACTGTAATGCAACTTTGATTGTTGATATGTACTATCCATGCTGCTGATCTCACGCTGCTCATTATTTCTTGCTGCTTTATTCATTCATTTGTACTCATCTACCCACAAAGACTCATGTACGTTCTGCTATTGTTCAGTGTATTGTTTTGCACTATTAGTGACTAGCGTATATCTTAGATACAAGTATATTAGCGTACTGTTTGTTTATCTTACTGTATATCTTAGATACCTATTTACTGTTTCTTTTTACACTTCATATTTTTGCTATTGTTGGATGTAACTGGGACCCTATGTACACAATTTTGTTCCACCTCATGTACCACATGTTATGCAAATGATAATAAAGAACCTTGAACCTTGAAATTGGGGCAAATAAAATACAATCAATAAATTAAAAATCATATGTCCAGTTAATATTTTCTAGACCAATTACAAATGGGCCAAGGTTTGTTCACGCAGGTCAGAAGATTAAAAACTTAGAATTAGCTTAGAAAACCACTATCGAGGCAAAATATACTGCTGAGGCTAAAGCATTAACAGTTATGACCATTATTGTGCAACATCGTCAAGTGTTGATTAAGATTAGCTGTAAAACATTTTTGACAACTTACTAACTGCAACAATTAAAAAATATATCATGGATGACAAAAATTGCATAAATGCTGTGGTGGAGCATGCATTAAATGCATTAAATCACATATTTCCCCTAAAGCAAGACGAATGGCCTCAGAGATGTTTATCAGTGGTCAGATATTACAACACATTGAACCAGATGCACACATGGTAAGGGAATACATATTACTGATAAGATGAACATAACACCAGAATAAATTATTTAGGTATTCAGTGCCTCGGGTAGAAACTGATACCATGCACTTGCAATGACACAGTGTAATTTGGTTTACATATGCAATAGACTTTCATTTGATTCCAATGGGAAGCTATGTTAAAAACAAAGAATACTACTAATGGAATACACTGAAAAGAAAACATCAGATCTGATGTGAAACCATCCCTGTGTGAAAACCTTGTGAATGCTCCTTTATACCAGAAACTTCTGTTTGCCAGTTCAGGAAATGACCATGCTGTTCTGATGAGACAAGAATCCAAAGAAATCCAGCATTTCAGCAGGGTGCTAATTTGTCATGCTCTGCCACAATATACAGAATGTGTAGGAAGCTAGCCAATCTCCTGCTGGCACACAGGGGTTGTTATAAAGAAGAAAAAAAAATGACAGCAATATAGACAGAATGAATGAGACGACCATGTATTAAAAGAATGAGGCCCTTCTCACTGCAGGACTTGGATCATTACAACACAAATGGTCTTTTAAGTTGCAAATTCCCATGTCTTTTTTCAAAGGAAAACAAGTGGCTACACTCAATGATCAGCCTTTGACAATTTTTTTTTTTTACTACCGGTATGTTACTTTCAATTTAAAAGAACCCATGCAACCTTATTTCAAACTTCGCTCAGGCTTTTATTACAACACCAATTAAAAAAAATGTTCTCAGCAGGAGCCACAAAAATGAGGCAAAACATGTACAGCTGGACAGACAACCCTTTGGTGGCTTTGGTCTTCTAAAGCCAATGTCATACCATCAACTCAACTGCATGTTGGATGAGCACAATATCTCTCTCCATCTTTTCTTAGTGAGCTGAGGATGTCTAGCTGACACTGTACTCCATGGGTTTCTGTGTACTCGACACTTTCCAAAGATAACATGACCCAAAGATTTCCACTCACAGGTCAACTGAGGCACACGGCCTGATGGGGAGCAGACCAAAAAAGAGGAGGCCCACCTTCTAAGATGCATTAAGCTGTAGTATCCGATATGCCTTCAAGGTTTAAAATTAGTTAACGTAGATCAGAAAAAACAGTGCCTGACAGTTTGAGCAGAGAATGTTATTTAAATATACTCAGAGAATAAAAAAAGAAACCTACAGACACGATACCAAAGACAGGATAATAAGGATGTCATCAAGTTCAAACAAGGGAAAACAAATCAACTTGATTTGTGTATATCTAATGATCATAGTACAACTCTTCATGAAAGGGTTCCATCCCATGGCTATTTCACGTTGAAACAGATGCCAGTGATACAGTATATTGTCCCTTTTTTTATTTTTTTATAGGTGAATTAAGGTTTCCAGGAAAGACTTGTCCCACTGAGGGGGCCAGAAAAGCCCAGCCTGGCCATGTGCACAGTCATGCACACCGCATGACGTCTTAGCAGGGGAACATTCCTTCATATGTTTCTTTCCCTTTTTAAAACCATCGTTCCCAATTTAGAAACAGAGACCAAGAAGAGTGATTTAGAACCAAAACTGGGGCAGCAGATTAATGCAAAATAAAGCTAATAAAACATGACTTGCGTGAAATGTCCCAGACAGGGAATGAAAAAACATTTCTCCTGTTTAGGAACTTTCCACAGGAAGAAATGCACAAGACTGGATTTCACTTAACCCCTTTCTGCTTTGTGCCAGTGAACCAAAAAAATTAAAAAAAGCTAAGCTAAGAAAAAGAAAATATCTTAAATATTTCCCATTGCTAAACATTTGCAATACTTAACACCATCCCTTTGAGGTGAGTAGGTATTTTTAGCATGTAATGTCTTGGAGGGAAGTCAATTCAACTCAAGCCCAATGGTCTGTAAATTATTGTCTTCCCAGCTTTGCCCAGCTAAACACCACAGCAGAAGGTTAACCGAAATGATGTTATGGTTTCAGAATTCACTGCAGCTTACAGGAGTTGGGATTGTGTCTCGTCTCCATTAATCACTTTATGGTGACAGGAGGTGGTCCTCTTGTCAATCAGCCTACCCCCGACAGCTGACCTCAGGGGCAATGGCTTCCCTCAAGCATCAACCCAAACAAAAGGGGTGCCGCCTGTGTCCATTGCCCTGGCTACACAGGTCACAAAGGTCTTTGCCAAACCAGCCTTTCATCCTACATGATTAGCATCATGGAACACGGGCAACACGGGCATCCAAGGTTTGGTGAAGAGAAGACAGTGGAACGAATTGTCTGGTTTTTTTGGTATGTGTGAGAAAAGCAAACACTGGACAATAATGGCCTTTATAAGCATTAATAAGCCCATGTGTTGGAGAGTGTGGGATTATCCTGGATAGCTGGGCAGTGTGGGTCTCCAGGTGGCTCAGGGGTTATGTGGGGTTAACCCCCCAGTTGATCTTCAACCGTTAGAAGTAGATCTACTCTTGGCTTGTCACGGAAATGGAGACAATGTGGCTGATCCATCCTGTAAGAGTCAACTACTAAATGGAGAGTCAAACTAACTGGCTTTAATCTTAACCTGCAAGTCAGCATCAGAAAAAAACCAACAGCCTATGTAAGAAAACATAATGACCTTACTACCACCCTACTTTATTTTATCATTTTCTCTATTCAAAAATTACTATTTTTGTCAATCCATTGTATAAATGTTTGTCATAAAGACTAGTATGAATAATAAACATATGAAATGCTCCAGGGTACATGCAGTACTATTTGTTTTAAGTTAAAAGTTGAAGGGCAAACTTTTTAAACATCATTTAGTTAAAGAGAAATCTTGTGTTGGGTGTTTGTAATGTTGATGCTTTCATTTAAAAAAATTACACACAAAAAAAAAGGTTGTTATTTGTGTTATTACTAAAAATCTTTGCTCTGGAATGAAACAAAACTCAACAAAACAAAAAACAAAAAATCATTGGTTTGTTATGTCAGATCCTCTGAACGGTTTCTTTTTGTTGAAACGTTTAGTTAGTCCGAGGAGTCACAACAAACTCAGTCCCATAAGCAGCACACTCACATAGTGGATCAACCAGTTTGATGGTGATAAGATGGTTTCTGGAGTCCGCCCTCTCCCCCGTCCACTCCTCTGAGGCAGCCATTGCCAAAGTGGTTCAAACATCAAAGTGCATGATCAATAATCCAAGTAAAAAATTCAACACAGTTATATCTGGTCCTCCTGACGGTTTCCTTGTGTTGAAACATTTAGTTTTTCATACAAAAGATGAAAACTGGTTTATGTTTTTATTTTTTTTAATTTTTTTATTATTTAAACGATTCAGCATTGTGCGATATGAACTGGCATATGAACAACAATTGAACCGAGTTGAATTTTGTAAAAAGCAGCAATAATCAAAGGCTTTTAGAAAGAAAGAAAAACTGTTGCTCAATATCACTATTACAAAAATAATAATAATAATAATAATAATAAAAAAACTGGCACTTTAGAAACATTTTTCAATCAGAATTGCATAAATATTTTTGCTTAGTACTGTATGTCTGGACCTACTTTTTTATTTGCTTTCAATTTAAAGACAGTAAAGTTGTATTTGATCCAGCAGAGTGAAATAAGAGAGTCCTGTGTGGAACAAGCGTGCAGAAAGGACTGACCAGAACTTCCTCTAAATGCTGAGACATAAAGGTCTCAGATGACAACATATGGCAGAGGCAGGGATCTCCTTCAGTCGTTTTAGGTAGTCTAGGCAGGCCTGCAGCTTGAAACAGCTGACTGGGTTGTAGCTTAAACATTTCTAATATTTATTGTACAAAGGGGACTTAAAATATGACAATACATTTAAATACATTTTATATGCCAGGTCTGCCAGGTTGCCAGGTCTCTCTTGTAAATGAGTCCGCAAGGCTCAGTGGGATTAACCTGCCTAAATAAAGGTTGAATGAATATGGAGAAATATTTTATGAAATATAAAATTGCTATTTCAGGAGGGATGACAAGCAAAAAAAATATTGAAATTGGTATTTTTCAGCAATTGATAAAATATTTACTGGATTTTAAATTGTGTATCAGATTACAGTTTGAGTCTAAAGTAGATCTGAACAAAAATGGATTTTACCATTTAGCCTAAATGGTCATCTTGTTCATGATGGTAGTTTACAGACACCAAATTCATTTCAGCTTTTGCTTCAATGTTTAGGTTAAATTAGTTGGATGATGGTATTAATGGGGTCTGGTCATGCAACTTGAACAATGGAAAAAAAAAAGTGTTTATTTTTGATTGATTCTATTAGAAACAATAACTAAAACTGTTTCAGGGAGAGAGCAAACATAAATGATAAATAAATGAAAATTATTTAATAACTGTAAACAATGCTGGCCCAAATTGAGTTTATATATACAGTATATATATATATACAGGTGGTCACCGACTTACGGCGCACTCGACCTACGGCGCTCCGTACTTACGGCTCCACCCCCCAGTGACGTCATCGCGCCGTTCGTTGCCT
>JARVLU010001073.1:19054604-19067282 GCA_031762415.1 Simpsonichthys santanae | reverse complement strand
CCCTCAAAAAACACATAGAATAGGCACTGTGCAGCTATTGAAAGTCAATGGGAGGTGTGATGACGTCACTGGGGAGGTGGGCCGTGAGTCCGAAATGCCGTAAGTCAGGGGGGCCGTAAGTCGACTACCTGTACTATTCCTACTTCACGGTTTTTCACTTATCGGGGGGCTAGAGATCAAACAAAGTTTGCATCTGGACCTGTCTCCTTCTCTCCGTCTGTTCATGAAACATTCCTTCAGGTACGACAACTGGGCTCGTCCTCAGCCTTTACCTCGTCATTTTCTCTGTTCACAGTATTGTCCTGTCTCCAGTTTGGCTTTTTCTCCAAATCTTCAGTCCATAAATGACTCTCTAAAGAGTTGTCCTTTACTTACGTCATAGGTAATTGGTGCGTTTGTGGTTTAATTTGGCTACAAAAATGCAGCTGAAAGGTTAATATTAATACAAACTGTGGCCGTACTCAGTAGTGACTTCAGATTTTAGCACAGTAGATTCCATCGTCTACATTGTACTCAAGTATGAGTAAAATTGCATGCTTGAATGAAATACTCATAAAAGCATGTATCTAAAAATAATCTACTAAATTACAGTAAATTACTGTATTTATAATTTGTTACTTCCATCCCTGACTACGACACTATTTTTTTTTTACACGCAGAATTTCTCTGACAATTGTAGGGTTTGACAAAATCCATTCTGTTTTAAGAGTCATGCATTATATGCTGCTTCAACTTTTATGATTCTTACATTTAACGTTAACTATCATCTTTGACTTTAGCTTCTTAGAGTTATCACTAGTCAACACGTTTTTATTTATGTATTAAAACAAAAGGCTCACAGTGTTTAAAAAAATTTATAGCATGCACAGATAATGGTGGTCGGTCCATGGTTTGACATGTCACACAGACCAGCCATAACAGTGCGTACAAAAACATTTCAACAAATATATTGAATCGTATCTATACAGCAGGTAAACAGTTCTGAAATAAACATCTATCACTGAAGTTTCAACTTATTTGTACAATATAAACATATTCAAATTTACATTTGTTAAAAAGAAGAAACTTTTTTTTTAATTCGGCTACAGTTCAAACAAGCTCTGATGATGACAGTGGCCTTTAAAATGTACAAAACCTTCATCTAAACACACTATATCAGATTGTACACTTAACTGCATTCAAATTATTTATCATATCCTCTTTGTCTGGAAGTTTCTGTAGTATTTAATGTGACAGTAAATACTTAGATGAAAATGTCATGCTTAAGGATATTAATTTTTTTTTTAATCTAAAATGTTTGTCTGGATGAAAGACACTGGTTAAAAGTCCAATTGTTTTCTTTGTTCAGAAACAGAAGTTAAAGACAATTATTGAATCCTTCAGCTGATTGTCTACAGCTCAACTAAATGAAGGCAAAACTTTATGCACTGATGCTGAATTTAGCACGAACGCCTGCAGTTATAACTCATACACAGACAAAATACAGTACAGCACTCACTCCATATAATCTAGTTCCTGCACCATTACAGTCTGTAATGTGGATAGCCTCATGTAAAATGCTGCACCTGTAAATAACAAGAAAACAGTCACTGTTTCTTCCATCTTCATTTCACAAGACAATATTTAGTCTCTGGACTGTTTTACATTTGGCTTTGCATCTGCCAAAAAAAAAAACAAAAACAAAAAAAAAACAAGCAGCGACATTGAGACTCTAAGACAAGAGTGTATAAAGGATCAACTGTAATACTCTTTGGCTAAATCTAAAAAAACACCTTCTGCTGTCCTAGCATTGAAGATTTCGAAAGGCGTCATAAAACCAGCCTGTGTCACAGAAATTCACGATGTGCTTTAAAAAAAAAAAAGAAGTTCGTAAAGGAATGTGCCAGAAGGGATTTTTTTTTAATTGTAAACAGTGTTTTTTGCAGGCTGCTCCTTCAGCTGCTTGTTTGCAGCTTGTTGCTGTCAGAGCAGCTTCATCTTGACAAACCTCTGCCATCTGTGGGGGAGAAGAGGAACAACAGCAGCAGCTGCAGCTTTGGGCCCACACATGTAAACGTGTTGATAAATGTGGCTCGAGGCTTCTGCTGTTGTTGCAGTTAAACCGCTGGCTTTGCAGCGTTGATGTTGGATGCTCTCAGCTGATATGGATCAGACAAAATATTGTGGATGTATGCAAACATCTTCTGCAGTCTTCCCAAGATGTGTCTTTTACATCTTGTTTATGGCTGTGCTGACAGCCTCTCTGATTGAAACGCTCCGTCTCGTGTTCAGCAGGGAGATGCCTGCAGCTCCTGAGCTGTATACGAGATGAGACGGCGACAGGATGATCCGTGGCAATTTGACAGAGTGGGGAGAACACAACGGAAGCTGGTTTTATTAAGAGCGAGGCTCCAGCCTGTGTGACAGTTCAAACAGAGTTTGCTGATTGTCGATGACATGAAGGTAATCGATGTACGCCCGGGCCTCTGAGCTGCTTTTCTGGGCGAGTCCATTTCCTAGAATGAAAACAACATGATAAAGCTGTAGCTGCAGAATCCACGAGAACTCTTGTCTACATTACTGTTACTCTTTTTTTAGGCTTAAGTAAAACTTGATGAAATAGAAATAGACAAATGTTTCCATGCTCCTAATACTTTAGATGTATCAAAGATTTACACAAAATAAAAAGGTTATATTTTTTAAAAAAACTAATGATATGGTATTTTTGTTTTAGAATGGATTTTTTTATGAAGACCTAAGAAACAAATCTGCTTGTTTGATTTCAAAATCCTGCTAAAAAGACAATGTAAAAAAAATCACACAGATTGTTTAGCATCCAAAAGCTGATATGTTTTTTTTTTTAACTTTATTCTGCCTCTTTAGCAGTTACAGTATAATGTTAGAATGTTAGATTTACACAATGTCACTTAAACACCTAAAGCAAGGTGTAAAATCCTAAAATTAGCTAATAATTCTAGTCTAGTCTAGTCCAAAATGCATAATTCTCAATTTGGGTAAAGACCAGGGTCCTTATCCTTTTTATAAGTCAAATGTTCTTAAATGGCACATAAAACAGCTTAAAATTAGCTTAGTTAAGTGGACAAAACACTTGAATTAAGGTCTAAAATCTTCAAAAACAATCAAAAAAATTGTTTAAACAACTTGTTCAAGACTGCATCATTCTCAGTCTCTTTCCTTGTTATAAGTCCATCCATCCATTATCTTTACGCGTTTCTTCCATTTTGGGTCACGGGTCGCATGGTGCCCATGTCCATTAATCACAGAGGAGCAGGGTACACCCTGGACAGGTTGCAAGTCCATCACAGGGCTTGTTATAAGTCAAATGTTCTTAATTTAAGCATAAAAAAAATCTTAAAATCAGATTAATTAAGGGTGGATACTCATTCTAAGAAAATATTGCATAAGAAAAAGCAATCTTTGCTCGTAAGAAGTGCAATTTTCCTTAATTTTGGACTATTTAGTTTAGTTTAAAGGTAAAACGTAGTCAGATTCATTTGCTAGTTTTAAAATTTTAACCAAGCAAATTTTTGCTCACCACAATGGCAATAATTTTTTTTTTTTTTTTTTTTTTTTTCAAAATAAGAAAATTTGGACACTTTTGTGAATATTTGGCTTATTTCAAGTGTTATTTTTGCAGTGTATCGTCGCAGCGGTACATTTTGGGCAACTTCAAATTTTTGAGGATGCCATAAATTTAATTAGTGCTGGACTGGAACAGAACATTTTCTTTTTAACTTATTGATTTAACTTGGACATCACAAGTGTACTTGAATACTGGTTCTTACTTTATATTCCATCATCCGACACAAGTAACTGAAACACTCACCCATGTGATCTTTCTGACACTGCCGGATGAGCCGTGCCATGTCGGCTATCATGTGCTGGGGACAAAAGTAAACATATGATAACATGTTTAAATTCAGCACATCTACACGTCTGTGAACGAAAAAAAAAAAAATCTTACCAGCTTCTCAAAATTGACCAGATTATCATGAAACGTTCTGTTGCCTTCATGAATGAACGTAATATCTGCAACAGATGCACATTTTGTTTACAGTCATCAAAAAGCATTTCAGGACAGTGTTTCTTGTTGAGTACTGAAGCAGCAGAACTGTGAGGAGACCTTTCAGGAGCAGAGGAAGAAAGGGAATCTTTGGAGCCTTCATCTTCTTGAAGGAGTCCCTGTAGGCCTTGTGGTTCAGTGAGGGATCCTGTGAAGAAATGTTCTAAATGAGTGTGATCCTCCAGAGATGGACATGTGTCTGTGCATGCACGCTGCATTAGAAGTGAAATATAGAAGGACTAGAGCGCAACGATCAGATAATCCTCTAATGTTTTCACACATTCATTTGGATTAAGACCATACAGTATTTTTTTTTTTTTTTACTCTCTTCTCTGTTGCAGTGTGGATTAATGGGGATGTGTATAACAATAGCTGTTAATTTGTTTTTTTAATAAAGAAACAGTGTTGTTTTGCACTGACTGAACACTTACTGTGACTGTCTCCAGCTCTGAAAACAGCTTTTTAAACTTTCCAGGAATTTTCTGCCGGAAAAAAAAAAGTAAAACAAAAAGCAAATAGTTGCAGTGTAATAGTAACAACAACAACAACAACAATAATAAACAGAATCTCCAACCTCCCAAGTCTGACTGAGGCGACCAATAGCTGCAGCGTTCAGCCCCATAATGATGGCAAAGAAGCTGTTGAGGTTCCTTTGAGCTTTACAGCTGAAAAAAAAAAAAAAAACATAATGAAGTAGATGCACTTTACAGTTAATGCCACTAGAGGGCGCCTGAAGCCCTTTATGTTAAACTGCAGTGGAAACAGCATGATGCCCATCAGTGAGCCATCACAGTGGAGCTGGATGTGAATAAAGCTACTGACTGAGCAGCAATCTTGATGAACTTCTTGATGAGTTGGACTCTTTTGCAGAGATTCGGGCAGAGCAGCACCTCCGTCATCACCCACAGCTGCACTTCGTTGCAGCGCTGCAGCAGCAGCTCCAGTGCTGTGGTGTGGTCATGGCAAACATGGCGGCTGAAGGTGAAGTACACCAGTTCCTGCTGTTAAAAAAAAAAGAACAGTGTAGCAAGCAAGCTGAGAGACAAAGGTATGTCACCCAAGACAAGAAGATAACATTTTCAGAGGCAGATGTTTAGGGTTAAAGTGTTCAAAGTGAGGTGAACCTCATGCATGGAGTTAAAAATGGCCCAGTCAAAGCTGGTGAGAGCCACGGCCACGTCCCATGTGGTTAAGCTCAGCAAACGGACCGTTCTCTCCTGCAGCTCCGAGCTGTCTGTCAACGGGTTCTGAGAGAAAAACACACAAAATAAGCTTCTTTTTAAATTGATGTCATAAAGATTCACACAAACAATAAACTACTCTCAGTGGTGACACTTTTTTTTCCTGTAGGAAGCTTTTTAAAAGCTCAATATCTCCCTGTAAATGTGAGCACTGAATTCAAATGTCATACATAAATTAACATGATCAGTTTTCCAGTGATTTCTCTTAAGACCATTTGAGCTTGAAATAAATGTTTAGAAAGACTCTTATTCAACCAGACATCCTACAAAATGTTTGAAATAACTAATTTTGTGTCTCCGTGTGTTTTTAATTTTGGATGTTTTGTTTACTCTTATTTAACTTTTTTTGCTGTCCGTTATGCTGCTAATAAATGTTGAGGTTTGCTTTTTTTATAGTTTGCTACAATTTCTGTTTCACATCGTTCATTGTCATCCATTTTCTATGACTTGATGTTTGTTTTATGTCGTTTTGGCATGCATTTAGATCATTTTTGTTAAAAATATATAGTATTATATACTGTATTTTAGCAAAATTTAGAATACGATAACATAACTTTTGCTGCACCCCCCCCCCCCCACCACTTTTTTTTGTCTTTAAGGAAATTTATCACAAAAGACTTTGCTAAATCAAGCAAAACTTAATGTGCAATGAGAGCATTGGCAAATGGAGAGTCTAATAGTTTCACAATGATCAGCCTCACTTTCATTAAATTGTTAAAGACACTGATAGAAGATGTGCCTTTTTCATATCTTTTTAAAAAATTGTCCCTAGGGGTGAGTGAGAGAGTGAATGTTTGTCTCAATATGTCACTGTGATGGACTGGAGACCATGTGACCTCCACCTCTCGCACAGTGACTTTTATTTATGGGCACCAGTGACCCCTGCAACATTGAATGGAAGAAGCAGGTAAAGAGGATGGATGGATGGATGGATGGATGGATGGATGGATGGATGGATGGATGGATGGATGGATGGATGGATGGATGGATGGAGATAAAAATAAGTGGCCCCATGTCTAATTGAAGCCCATTGATCTAGAAAACTCTACATGGTAATCACAGTTCACGTTCAGTAATCCAGGTAAAACATCAACAAAGTTAAATCAGGTAATCTAGATGGTTTCTTTCTTTCTTTTTTTTTTTTTTCTGAGACGTTTCGTCCTTCAGCCAAAGGACTTCATAAGTCCGAGGAGCCCCAACAAACTCAGTCCCACTGAGTTTGTGAAACGGTGGGACTGAGTTTATCGCAGCTCATCCGACTGATGAAGTCCTTTGGATGAAGGACAAAATGTCTCAACAAAAAAAAAGAAAGAAAGAAACGGTCCAGATGACCTGACTGAACTTTGTTGGATATTTTACCTGGATTACTGAGCATGAACTTTGATGTTTTGAACCACTTTGGTTATGGCTGCCTCAGAGGAATCGATGGGGGAGAGGGCGGGCTCCAGAAATCATTTTATCACCAGCAAACTGGTTGACCCACTACGTGAGTGTACTGTGGGACTGAATTTGTTGTGGCTCCTCGGACTGATGAAGTCCTTTGGATGAAGGACAAAACATATCAATTAAAAAAATAATAATAAAAATAAATTAATTAATTAATTAAAAAACTGTCCAGATGACCTGACTAAACTTTGTTGGATCTGTTTGGTAATCTGTCCAGGAAATGTTTCTGTCCAGAGGACCTGACTTAACCTTGTTAGATTGAACATTGCTCCTACCAAGACTTCGCCGAGATCCTTTCTGCAGACGTGAAGCCTCCCAACCGACCGTAAAGAATGGGAAAAAACTCTGTCCTCAGGCCGCAGCAGGAGTCGACCTGCAGACAAATAAACAAGTCACAAATATCAGAACTCCATTAAAAATCTGTCATGTGGCCTGTGAGCATCTGTCCGTGGTAGAGATAAGGCTCTGCTCTGCTCAGAGGAAACCAGTCACTGATAGCAAATCTTAAGCTGCAATACCTTCCAACTCAAGAAACATTTAGGTCTGGGGAAGATTTGTGACCCAGGCCGGCAAAATGATCAGGCTGCACAGCAAAGACTGTGAAAATGTTGGTTTTTACCATGAGTGAAATTTGCACAAGAAACAGTTCAGAAAGACACCGTCTAGTGATTCTGGTAACTAAAATAGACGAAAACAAACAAATAAAACAAAACAAACAAACAAACAAAAAACCCACTAAGAAATATTTTAAAAGAAAATACTCGTGAGTTCAGAATATTGAGGGATGTACTGGGATCTGTACATCGTATGGTGTTTCTTCATTACTGTCAGGACCTAATGCCTTTTCTCCACATTGTCCAACAATCGTAGAAAGAGCTGCAGTCTGGTGGTTTTTATGTGCTGCAGACGATCACTTAGAACCACATTTACCTCCAGGATAAGTGACGGCCACAAGTATGAGTTCTGCCGGAGGAACATCCATCCTGTCAGCCACAGCCTGCAACAGCTCCTGAGCTACAGCCTCACTGTCCACCTTCATACTCAGGTATGAGTCCATGCTGATGTACACACAACACAGCACTGAAAAAAAATAGAATGTTTTATTAGGTTGTACAATGAAATGGATCAGCAGTGCATGTATCAAAACCACATCATCCCTGAAAGTCCTAAAGGTATAATTCTGCTGATTAGGAATCAGAATAGAGCAACAATAGCACTAACACTGTTTTTCTCCTGACAGCAGCCAAGTCTGGTCAAAATGTGTCCTAAAATATATTATAAATGCTTTTGCTTATTCATTTTGGGTCAATTTTTATATGTTTGTTTATTGACGTGTAGTGTCAGGGTTACCACTTTTGAAACTAGAAATGATTTTTCACCATTTACCATGAGCTGTATATTGGTCATATTAATTTGGTACATGATTGTTGTAGTTCCTTGAATCTGAGGCATTTATGATTCCATCTGTGCTTAGATGGACTAATAAATAGTTTATAGATGTGCTATTAATTCCTCTATAAACAATTTATGAATCTTTAATAACTGTTTATTATGCATTCATTAAGGGTGACAGACAAAACTGACCAGTTTCTTGTCAAATGTTGAGTCAGATCTGTATACATTTCATCTAGATTTATTGTATTAAACATTTCAGACTAAGTTACTACCTTGTAAGCACAATAAGCATTTGCAAACCTATTTCTTTTGCATATAATATCATCTTATATCTGTATTATAAGTATCTATAACTAATATTATATCCTAAATAATTAAGTTTACAAATACTTATGCATACAAGGTAGTTTCTCACCCTTAATTAATGCTTAAATAAGTGGTTATAAATGATTTATGAACTGTTTATAAATGAATTAATAATGTATCTATAAACTGTTTATTAGCCATCAATAAGAGGAGCCTAATTGTAAAGTGGTACCAAAAAACAAAAAGACCATACATTAATTCAGGAACCTGCCCTTCCAAACATCTCATTCAATCCCTGGAAAGACAACCCCCACCACCATCACCCCCACATCATAGTTTTGTTTTTGTTTTGTTTTTTAGTTTGGACCAAAGTCCCCTTTCATTTCCTTTGGAAATAACGCATGACTAGAGGAATGTGTGAGGAGCTGTGTTTTATGGCTTGCCTTCCTTGGTTTCCCTCTGAGTGCTTCTGGGCCCGTTCTCGTTAAAACTCGATTGGTGGGAAAGAGCTTTCCTCTGAAAGAAGGAAAATACGTGGAGTTTAACACATGCTCATTCAATCTGAGGGTCTTCAGAGTTTTAGTTTGAACGACAGAACAATGACTTTCAGAGGAAACATGAGAACTGTGATCTCAACCCCAGATATAGGGCAGAGGTCAGACAACTGTTTAATAAATCAAATAAAGTGACAATATTCAACATCATGGCACAATAAAGCAACTCAACTAGTTTTGCTTATTAACTTGCGTATAGCATATTAACTTTTAATTAATAATTAAATAATATTTTTGTGGATGATGCTCACTGCAACTAATAGACCATTGATAATTAATGATCATTACTAATTTGCAGGCTGTGCATAGTGACGGACAAAAGGATGACTTTAATGAGCTTGTTTAGTCTATAATACTGAAAGTAGCAACAAATTAAATGCCATGTCCCCCCCCCCCCCCCGCCACAGTTTCTGTCCCCCTGCTCTGTTTTTCCTCATGTTCATGTCTCAGCTCAAACCTGCTCCTGTCACTCTGCACCACGCCCATTCTGCTTTGTCACCTCAATCAGCGCTCATCTGTTGCACCTGTTCTCCTGCCTTTTTAAGATCCACCTTCACTCTCTAAGTGCCAAAAGGCCTTGCTCAAGGGCACAGAGTGGGTCAAATGAGGCTGGAGACAAGTGTGGGTGTTTCACCTATCCCACCCACATTTTGATGTTGTCTGTACTGGGAGTTGAACTAGCAATCTTCTGATCACAGGCTCACCTTCTCCAACCTCTGCACCACCATTCCCACCTGACTGTGAAGGTTAGTGACTGTCTTTATTTCCCTAAGAACCTTCACAGTCCAACCCAAGAAACTAACTTATGTGTGTCTACAGATTCAGGCCATCCATGGACCAGACCTCCACCAGCAGCTCTGCTTTAGTAAACTTTATTAACCATTTTTGTTGTTTGGTGCTGTTTCTGAATCCAAAACACGAATCTTGTCATTGGAATGCTTTTTTCCCCCCTGCATTAGAAACACCTTCTTAAAAAAAATTAAATAAAAAAAAAAATAACTAGAAGTGCTTTGATTGGCCAAATCTTACTCATCTAACTTGAAGTTTGGCTGATGACTATCAGAACCTTTCCTAACCTTCAAAGCTCCTAACGTTGCCTCTTTACAATTGCAAAAGCCATTTTTAGCACCAAGCTGCTGCAACGGGTTCTATACTGAATGAAGCAGAAAGTCTGCACATACAGAAATATGTTCCTTATTTACAAGGTAGCCAATAATCATTTTAATAATTGGTAAATGAGGGACAATCTTTATACATGTGCTTCATTCCTCTTATTTTAAAGGTAGCAAGCTCTTTCTGTAGGGCTAAGCTTCAGGAGAAAAGGTTTTAAGTAAGAAACAAGTATTTCATAGGTGCTTGGTTTCCATTAACCTTTGTAGTTAAATATTTAGTTATATAGTTACTGACAATTTTCCCAAGTGCTAAGGGTGAAATCTACTACTGTACTTCCATCACCACCTTGTCAGGCCTGTAAGCAAAGCATATTAAGATCATAGTTGATAAACAACCAATTCTATTTTCTTGATATGCATTATTTAGAATGTCGTCCAAAGAAAACACTTACATATTGGTCTTTTAGTGCAGTATAGAAATATTTATAAAAAGTAAAATGTGTGTTTTTAAATCACTAATTAGGGTTTATTGTAATGTAAAAAGCGAAATCAACATTGTCACTTACATTTCTGTGAGGAGAGTGATCATCCACTGGACTGAAAAAGAGAGAGGAAAACTATGAACTGCATGAGCTTCCACATGCATAAAACAAGTCACTGATCTGGTGATGACCCATCATACAGTCTATAATCTGAGTAAATGGAAAATATTTATGTTGTCCACTACAACCTCCTCCGCTGTGCTCAGTCCATTATCGAAGCTCAGTGTCAAGGGGAGATTTGAGTGCTCAATAGATATTAGACATTCCAATTTGATCCCCTCATTTAATCACCCTGTTTTCAGTGGTTAATCCTAAAAGCAGTACAGTATTTGTTATCATCCCTCAGCTTTTACTGCAATCTGCATCACAACAGGCGTGTTGGCACAAAGTGACGCCCTGAGGGAGCTCTTCTCAACAGCCAGCATTAACCCCACACTAATGAAAAACCTGACTCCTTTTGCCATGTCACACAAAGGCTGTGTTGGCTATGATGCTCCATTTTCCTTTCAAAAACAATCTAATCGTTGTGGCTGTCTAAAGTCAAGTTCAGTTTCATGCTGAAACAAATAGAGATTTGTTCTCACAGTCTCACAATCAAAGACTTGAGCTTCAATTTGCACAAACGGCACATGCAAGCTGCCGGGAGGCCACTGGCTATTAAAAAATGACACCTCTTCACTCAGAAACAGATGCCACAGAGCAGTCAACCCTGTCCTCCTCCTCTCAGACAGGACTGATATGAACAGCTCATAAATTCAAGAGCATGTCGCTCAGTCACACCCCCACCCTCACAGTCCACTGCTCTAATGTGGAGGGTGTTGAGGATTTCCCTTCCTGGATGTAAACATGAAAAAGGCAGAGTCAGATGTTCGTGGCTGAGTGAGACTGAGTTGTCTGCACTGATGTGGGTGGAAGGTGGAGCATCCTCACGGGGAGAGGCTCAGGGAGGTGGGAGGTGTAATGATTAGGGTGATGATGTGTTTGTTTTGTCATGATTTGTCAAGAAGAAGAGTTCAAAAAGATGTCTGCAGAGAACAAGTATTTTTTTTATACTTATTCTATTTTTTTTAGAATGCTATTGGTTGAACCATAAAGGAGTCGTCGATATGGGAGAGGGCAGGCCCCAGAAACCATCTTATCACCAGCAAACTGATGGTCCATTATGGGAGTGTGCTGCTTGTGGGACTGAGTTTGTTTGTGGCTCCACAGTTTTATAAAGTTCTTCAAATGAAGGACAAAAAACATGGCAGCAAAAATAAGAAACTGTCCAGATGACCGGACTAGACTTTGTTGGATTTTTGTACCTGTTGAGCATGAACTTTGATCTTTTGGTTGTCATTCTTACTGGGTACTTCACTCACTCGGGCATGATTTTAAAAGAAACGTGCATTTTGTATCTCTGTGTCTGTCCGTCTTTTAGTTATACTTTTTATAGTTTAGTTTGAGTTAGTTCACGTCATTGTTACTTACTGTCTGCAATGCAGCTGGTAGAGCTTCTGCAGCTCCCGTGTCTCCCTTTCGAGCGCAGGGTGCTCGTAGAGATCGTCGTAAGTGTGACGATACAAAGCCTGAAGGCACAAATGTCTGTTTGTGTACATCTTACTTATTTTTCCACTTGTATCCATTTCACCTCTCAACCTTCCTTCCCCACACAGATTGTGTTTCTCACCTTCAAGAAGAACTTGACATGCTCATCTTCTCTCAGGAAGTCTTTACAGAGAGACATCCACTGCGACACCAGATGCAGGACTTTTTGTTTCCTTTCCAGAGCCTCCTTCAGATCCTCCTTCCCTCTGCCTCTCTTGGTGCAATAAGTGGAGTTAGTTAAAGAATACTGTACATTTGAATCGATTGAAGATAAGTTAACAAGGATCATTGTGTTCCAGCCATTCATTGTTTTAGCCTGCTAGTGCCTGTATCCAGCAGTCGCTGTTGGAGAGGTGGGGACACCCTGGACAGGTCTCCAGTCCATCACAGGGACACATAGAGACAAATGAGACAAACAACCATTCACTCTCT
>JARVLU010001073.1:18943929-18954859 GCA_031762415.1 Simpsonichthys santanae | reverse complement strand
AAACTTTAAGTAAAAGTTTGTATTTACCTTAAGGTCCTGGATGTTGTAACCTATTCTCAGAGTGATTTCAAAGACTTCTACAGAGGATATGTAGGCTGCCAGGCGAGTCAGACTCTGTTTTCCACTTCCTCCTACTCCAACCAGTAAACCATGAGCCCTTGGAGTCTCCAGGATACGACTGATGCGACAGCTGATGAAAACAATACAATCTTTGTTATAGCGCTGCAAAAATATGCTCTTTTGCTATATTTTCCCCATGTTCAGTATGTTTAATGTAATTATTTTAATATTTGGGACAACAAGACTTACACATGTTGCATAGCATCTTCAAACAACACCAGATTCATGGCTGGATATAGATCATTGTAGCTTTCTAATGCATCTGTGAGGGTTGTTCTGAGCATGGACCAGCTTGTGACAGGGACATAAGAGAGTCCAGCACCCATGTGGGCAAAACGGCAATAGAGGAGGGGCTGTTTGGTCACGGTTTTGTACTCCTGTGCCTGAAAGATAAGTACTGTATTATTTTTTGTCACTGTGATTATCTTCCAATAAAAACAATTCTCTTTACCAGAATCTACATTGCACCTCAAAGCATTCACGCTCAGTCTCCATCTGGAGCTTTTGGAAGAGCTGAAGGTCTTTCGCATCTACCAATCTGTCTGAATATACTCTGCTGGACTCGTGGAGCCACAACATCACTAGATCACTACTTTCTCTCACACTGTCCGAGTCAGATAAGAGAATGCCCTAAAAA
The DNA here is from genome assembly GCA_031762415.1 of Simpsonichthys santanae. Lineage (NCBI taxonomy): Eukaryota > Metazoa > Chordata > Actinopteri > Cyprinodontiformes > Rivulidae > Simpsonichthys > Simpsonichthys santanae. The sequence continues at coordinate 18,954,102 of JARVLU010001073.1, read as the reverse complement.
CAAAAATAATTGTTAATATAATTTTTATTATAACAGTTGAGTCAAGTGAATAAGGAGCCCTACCTGTAGTACATTAGATATGTCTCTGAGGTTAAATGTGTAGTGAAACTTGATGGCGGTAGGCAGGAGATTATGAGCCATCTTGTGATGAAGGGTTATGAGAGCTTGGACAACAGCTGCAGAGCTTCTCTGAACCAACAAACTGAAACGTTGCTGCTTCAAATGGCCACACAAGATTTGACTGTAGATTGACATCTGCGCCTCAGATGATGGAAAGTTCACTGCAAACACTGAGAAATGTCGCTGTCGGCAAAGGCACAAGGACATTTTAGAAAATACAGAGCAATGTATAAAAGTAATTAATAACTCTGCCTTACTGTCAAAGCCTTAAAGGTACACACATTGTTCTTGTACAAAAAATTGAAAATGTTACAAATATCAATATCCACCTCTTTAATTATGAATTTAAACTATAATATTAAAAATATATATTTTCTCTCTCCCACAAAAACAGGAAAGCTGAAAAGTTCCTGTAAATTGTCTGTTCTGTTCATTTGCAAACAAGTAAGAATACAACTGTGGGAGTTTTCAAGTAAACTATTGTTGCATATTTTACTGCTTTGCTGACCCTATCTGATAAGATGAATTCTGACATAGAAAATGTGGGGATTTCCTTTTAAATTCAATATCATACAGTTAAAAAGAACAATTATTATTATTAAACTTACCTGTAGCCTGGGGTTTATGACAAAGCTCCCGGCAGTTGGATTCATACAGGCCACATACTGAGTATTTTGTATTTTTTTTAAAGCCAGCTTTTGTCTGCAGTACCTGCACCAAGCAGAATTGTATGGATTTAGTTTAAAACAAATTAATATAAACTGCCAAAAATGTTCTAATGTAGTACTGTAATGGGTTACATTTATAATGTATCCATTTATTGATCTTTGCCTTCAGCAGGATTGATAAACATAGTTCTGCATGAGGTTAGATGTTTGTGATTTAGGGACATTTTGTGCAAACAGGGTTTGGTTTAGAAGCGGGCATATGATGTAAACTTTATCAGATTTAGTTTGATTTAGTTTGTGTTGACAGGCCTCCTCACCAGTGCCCATGATCCAGATGTTGGCGTATAAGTGCATGAGGCTGCACTGTTCCATAACTGTCCACAGCTGGTATGTTCATGTCATCTATGAAGTAAACCAGCTTCTTGTTGCCTGCAGGAAAGTAGCTTCTTCCTGCTCTTTTCTCTAATGGTCGCTCAAGATTCTCTACAATACGACAAAAGAAACAGCAAAATTAAATACAGCTCAGTTAACATATGCATTGCTTGTAATAAATACATTTATTATGAAAACAAGCATTGGAAAAGTAGGATTGTCTAATTAAGGAAAATGACTGAATGCATTTGGGTAAAGTTTCTTACGCTAAGGCCCTCTTTGAATCCAATCATAGCCAGCAGATGGTGCTACGGTGTTCTTTATATACTGCACTGCACCCACAAATAAAAATAAAATCAATCCTACTCACCTTGCAACATGAGGGAGGTTGTGTAGTAGTTAAAGGGTACATTTGAGACTGTGTAACTATCTGGCAGAGTATCCAACTTGTTCCTGACGAGTGCAGTCTTTCCCACTCCAGCATTCCCCACAAGCATCACTGGCTGTCTCCTCTCCAGCAACAAGTTCATGAAGTACCAAAGACGCACGGTCTCCGCTGTGTGCACCAGAACAGCCTGCAATCAGGAGAACAGCGGGAAGATGGAGAACAGAAACATACATGGTTATTATGGCTTTCATTGAGTGCGATTTATTGACAGACATGTGTTCAGTGAATTGTATGTGATTTATAATTTCTTGGATTTCCTCAGAACACCACAACTATTCTGTCATAATAGCATCATTTGCTTAGAACAAAACCCCACTAATTATGGCTCAGCAAGAGCCTTTGGAGCATTCACAGCTGTATGCAGGAGCATAAAGAAAGACAAAAGAGCGTGGGTGATAGCTCAAGTCTTGTTGCTCATGCCTTCACCCCCACACAGTGGTACACACTCTGGTAGATGGTAATCAGACACAGTGGCAAGTCTATCATCCATTCCAGCACCCCTGCCATAACCTCATGATGTGACTTTACCCTCTCTTATTATGTTCACTGAAGCATTCAAACATTTTTAATACCCCCGTATTGTTCATTTTTGGTTATTTTGTGATTGCGATTATTAGTCAACACCATTGAAAAAGTTTGCTTTTCTTTCTCAAGGAACATTTTCTCCCGGCGTTTATGTGGTTTGCAAGTTCCTACCTGTAATGGTGAAGAAGTTTCCATTTCAAACTGTGGCACAGTATCAGCCCACGGCAGAAAACGTCTGCTTTGATGGTCAAGGTAGAAATCAAACACTGTCCCTTGTGCAGGCAGCTTCACAGTCTTCATTTCTTTGGTCCACCACCGACTAAACTCTACTCGATAATCATGAAGCTAAACAAACAACCAAGAGTTAAAAAGATAGCCTTGAAGTATGCTTCTCTTAAAAAAAAACAGTCAGAAAAAAAAACTTAGAGGTTAAGCTTAAATGACCCCTTATCCTGACACATGCTCAATAATCCAGGTAGATAAGTCAAGATTGAGTCAGGTTCTCTGGACCGTTCTGGACTAGACATTCTGATCACTTTGGTGAAGATTGCCTCAAACCAGACTGAAGAAGTCTTCTGGATGAAAGACAAACATTTCAACAAAGAAAAACCCATCCAGAACACCTGATTCAGCCTTGTTTAAATTCCAAACCTTAAGTACTGTTCTACAAATGAATCTATATTTGGGGAAATGATGACAAGGCAGGGTCTCAGTTCTACTAGTTGAAACATTTTTCACAATATTTATGAAATTAATAGGGTTTTTGTACAAAGTATCAGTCTTGTCTTTTCAGTAAAATTGGTTTTCAGATTTTCAGAAAAGGTAACTCAAGTAATAGTAAATTTTTTGAACAGTTTTTGCACCTATATCAGCTCAATACATTCTGTTCTAACTCTTGAATTTAGTTCGTATCACCAGACTGCTGAGCCACAACCCAAGATCCCACAGCCCTTTTGCTCCTTTCCTTCCTGTCTGTCAGCAGGTTTTGGAGATTGTTAGGAAGAAGAAGTCCACTACATGTGCCCTTGATCCCTCCCGTTCCACTCTAGTTTAGACAAATATTTCTACCAATGGTCCATCGATCACCACTATCATCAATATGTCTTGTCAGTCTGGCTCTGTTTCAGCTTCACTGAATGCCATAATCATGCATCTATTAAAAAAAGACCCATTGCTAATCTCTCCTTCCTCTCAAAGATTCTGGACAAAGTTATTTCTGCACAGTCAAATGAGACTACCTCAAATCAAATCAGCTGTTTAAAAAGTTTCAGGCCGTGTTCCACTCTGCATACTCCATAACGTCTTTGATTTGGTTGATCCGTCATGGTAGCAGGTGCCAGCTCACCCTCTCTTCTTATCCTTCTTGATTTATCAACATTTGACACTAGTGATCACAACATTCTCATAAACCACCTATTTCATTATATTGGGTTTCATAATACTTACTGTTCTTGACTGGTTCCAGTCCTATCTTTCAAAAAGGACTGCACACATTGCCAATGAAGGAAATCAAAGACATATTGTCACTTGTGGGATTGCTCAGGGCTCAGCTATTGGCCCTACTCTTCATATTGTACATGCTTCCTCTTGATCAAGTTATTAGCTGCCATGGATAATCCTTCCACTGCTATGCTAATGATACTCAAGTTTACATACAGTCAGAGTGTCACCCTTCTGCATCATCACCCCCATCAACACTCTACACATTCTGTCAGTCTGGAGGAGATAAAGTCACATTTGCGCCAACACTTTCTTCAACTGAACAGCCCTGAAACTGAGGCCTTGTTGAGGCACTCCCATCAGCTCCACCCACCTCCTAAATAGCTATAACCGTTTCTGGTCAGGACATTACTCATCTCCGTTGTCACCAACCTTGTTGTCCGGTTTGAGCCTCGCCTTTCCTTTGACTTCCATGTTAAACATCTAAGGCACTCCTTTTACCATCTAAAAACAGTTCACGTCTCAGCTCATCACTATCTTGGTTTCACGATGAAAAACTTGACAATGCCTTTGGTTCTTCAAAGCTGAACTTTTGTGATTCAATCTTTTTTCCTCAAATAAAAACCTTCAGTAGTTCTTCATACAGAACTAGACTAGACTGTAGTGCTACTAAAAAAACGAACACATCACATCAGTCCTGTGTTCTCTTCATTGGCTTCTTGTCTCTGCCAGACTACAGTACAAGATTTATCATCCAACACACCAGTGCATACAATGCCCCCCCCCCCCCCCCCCCCCCAAGAACTTAAGCTTACCACCATGGGGAACTGAAGCTTTTCTGCTGCTTCTCATCTGTGATATCCACTTCCAAGTGCACTACAAACTGCAGAATCTCTCAAAAAAAGGATTAAAAACGTTTTAAAGTACAGTAGTTTTTATGACCCTAACTGATTTGAGTGATTTTTATGATTTTTTTAAAATATTTTTTATATATTTTGCATTTTAATGATTCTTGAATCTTCACTTTGCGATTTACAAATGTAAAGTGCTCTACAAATTTAATGCAATATTACCTTCGCCTAGGAACTTGTGTTTTTGGTAGCATCGTTATTACTGTATTATAGTTATTATTATTATTATTATTATTATTATTATTATTATCATTTATTAATACAAGTACTGTATAACCAAAGCTTAATTTATTATTTAACCAAGGACAAATAAAATCTGAATTTGTCTTAATAAAGACCTCATCTAACCTAAGAATATTAAGCTCAAACAAGATGATGGCCTAATGTTGGTAATAATTTTACAGAATTATTTTCTGTTTTTCTTTACATTTGTTGAAAAAGTTACCTTATTTTAGTTTCTGATTTGTCCATGCTTCCTAAAAATGAACTATTTAATATATGTAAACTTAATGCATGCAAGATTATGCAAGACTGTATTTGTTTAGTGAATAAACATATACTATAGTTGATCATACTGTTTAAGAATCATTGTGTCATGATGAAAAAAAAAACGGTAGAATAAAATCTAAACGTGTTTAGATTTATTGGGAGACAGGGCATTTGACTTCTCAAAAAATACAACTGCAGGGGAAAAAAGAAGGCTTTACTTTTATTTTATGCTGGAATACAAATTAATAAATTCTACAAGATTAAATACAACCAACATCTCTTGTGCTTTCTCAAATTAAACAATCTGAATACCTGATCTTGACAGAGTGCTCCACCAAAAGCCCAGATGCAGGCAAATGTGAAATACGTCTCATAGACCTCACGTGGGGACTCAGCTGGAATGTTTTCTGGTGTTAGCAGGCAGTCAAGCAAAGTGCAGAGCGTCTGAACGAGAAGATGATTATTGTTATATTGAAATTTTCTGACAGCAAAACCATATGAAACAAAAATTTCATTTTGTATGTTTGTGAGTTAAACACCTGCACCATAGAGTTCTCAGGGATTGGCGTAACTGTTTTGAATGTGCTTTTCATTTGTTCCAAACAACGTGGAACGTATTTTTCAAACAGTATTGTGAGATGAGCCCTTTCTGTCTGGCGTTCTCGTTGGTCAATCCAGCTCGCAACATACCTGAACAACACACGAGCAGCCTCATACAGACACGACAATATTAAAACATCAACAAACAGTGGAGTTTCAAAGACGGTTAAATGTAACTCACGGGTTCCAGCCCAGGTCCTGTTGGTTAACGAAGAGGATTCCTGCTCTGGACACTGTGGCGGGAGTGGCCATCTTTAGGTGGCTGATTTCAAATACCAGTCTCATGGATGGTGTAAGCGGTACACGTTCATTACTGGCAAGAGTCAGAACCTAAAATATAATACAAAGCATTCCGTTTCCAAATATTCTGATTTGACGCTCTAACTAAATGATGAATAAAAAATAACACCTTCAAACCTCACAAATTTAGAAAAATGCTCTAGAGTGAAATGATTCATCGCTCTGAAAAGAGACCCCAAAGTACTTACACTCCAAAAGGGGAGAAAGTAACATTTTTTATCCGTACATGCCACCTTAGTTGCTCTGTGTAGTGTATGAGTGAACAGAAGGGAGGCACCTTGTTGTCATCCATCACTGTGTTGAGCGATTCAATCCACATCGGATCAATGTCTCCATCCAACACAATCCACTTAGGCCCAGGGTGGGAGATGTTTGCCTGCTCTCGCATCAGTGAAGAAAGCAAACCTTGCACAGAAGTTGAAGGATGCACAAAACAACAGATTGCACTTTGTAAGAGTAGATATACTTTACTTTGTCACAATATAAAGGCAAGTTAGGCTGAATGTTTCTAAAACCAGTGTTTGTAAAGCCCCCCAAAAAATGTCACTACTTCACCCTATTTCTCATTTTCTTATTTTTTTTTTTTTTTTTTCTGTTCAAAACATTTTTGAGCGCTAATCTTTTAGAACAAGATCTGCAACCAGGAGCGCACAAATTTGGGGGAGTATAAAAATACTCCATTAAGCTCAAAGCATCTTTTTTTTAATTTCCATTGCACTCTTTCTGTGCATATTTGTGTTACGATACATGCATGACTCTAACGGAGGAGATGACAATTTCTTGCACTTGTGGGCAAAATGGATGTTTCAATGTGTTATGCATGCTTTCAAAGTCCATGAGGAAAAAGTAGTTGGAGTTGTGCCTGCAAACAGACACTTGAGTTTGTAGCTTTGGGTGTCTTTAACATCTTTACCATCTTTCCACTCCCGAGTTGCAGGATGAATGAAGCCAAACAGTTCGTCTCTGTCTATGGCCTTTGGATTGAGGTCACTCCAGACCGGCTTCCTCCTCAAGTTTACATATGTTTTGTGAAGCACTCTCAAGATCTGTTAAAAAATGTCAGCAAACCACAAGTAACATCTGTTATTATTTACAAGAGTCTGTCCACAGTGATTTAAAAGAGATCAAACCTGGCTTTTCCCAGTCCCTGCACTTCCAACAACAAACACAGAGTGACGCACGACCATGAGTTCCTCCAGCTGTGCAACCTAATGAAAAGCATATGTTTACATAGGCAAGTTTTGAGTCATTTTAGGTAGTTTTTTTTCCCCACTTTATGTCAAACCTTGAGGATAAATGTTTCCTCAGGCTGCAGATCAAGCTCAAGAGTGGTTTCTCTGATGGCCTTCTCAAAATCACAGTCTCGTTCTTTCTCCACTTCCACACCTGGGAACAGGTCTCCAATCAGCCCCAAGAAGACAGGGATGTCCTCAGTCACAATTTTAGGCAAGTTGAAGTCCCTCAGCGCTCGCATCAGCACCTAGAATTATCATGAAGACTTATATAAGATATATTGTCACCATGTTCTGAGGTTACATTTTTGCACAAATCACCTGATCCTCTGGTCTTGTTTTGTTTCTTCTCCTCAGTGCACCAGCCAAAACCAGCACAGACTTTACAGCCCGTAAACCCCAATCATAGTGATCCTAAATAAAAAAATAAAATATAAAAAAACTTTTGGGCTATGTGTCAAATCACATTTTTCTACTAAAATTTTTAGCAATTTTTTGTTTTACTGTGCTGAAGCTAAAAATCAAATTACTATAATATAACGGCAGAACAAAATGTTCTTCCTACCTGCTTTGAGAGCAATTCTTTGCAGACATTGTATAAAGTAGTAAACTTCCTGGCTAACAGCTTAGCACTACAGAAGCCCTCGGCCACCAACATGATCTCACAAATAAGCTCTGTGTCAGGTACCACCATGGCACAGGGCCTAAAGCAGAACACAAACAGTGCACGGAATGAGTTTCATTATTAAGCGAAAGAGAGAGAGAGCTGAATTACTCCTACCTGAAAAGAGCCTTGAGGTTCTCGGGTAGCTCTGCTCTGCCTGCATAGCCAGGGTTCATAGTGATGAAGATTCCAACAGATTGGTTTAAGACAATCTCTTGATTGAGAAACAGGAACCTGTGACGTGACACAACAAACCAATCTGTAAATGCACAGTTCCACAATGAAAACTTTCTGTTTTGAGCTTCAGCTACCCACTTTTCCTTTTTCGACCGAATTGCGTCCTGAATGGTTTTGACTTGCACTGCGACGACTGACAGAACGTCCACGGGGATACGATTGAATTCATCAAAGCATCCCCATGCTCCAGTCTGAGCCAGGCCCTTGTAGATGTTTCCAATAGACTTAATATAAACAAAGCAGACATTTTGTGATAAAAAGGTTTATAACAAACATATTAGTCAAAGCAATCAAATAAACTAAAGATAAAACTTCAGAAGTGTAATTTTTTGCACTTACCTTGTAGTCCATCTGCTCAGAACAGTTAAAAATGTATACCATGACACCCATGGCTCTGCCAAGATCTTTTGTGGTCTCAGTTTTCCCAGTTCCAGCTGGGCCTGCTGGGGCTCCGCTCATGGTCAAGTGGAGTGACTGAGTCAATGTGATGTAGCATCTACATTTGACACCAAACAAACAGAAACACAAATGTCAAAAACACAAATACTAAAAACAAGAACATATTTGCTTTGATTTTTTTCTAATGACATCATCAAATGTTTGAAACCCCTTAAAGAAATCAAGGTGGACAATTCCAGTTCCTGTTGCAAGATGTTCCAGGTTGCAGGAGCAGAGTAGGAAAAGGCCTTTTTGCCAAGTTCAGTCTGCACTGAGGGAACACTGCGGGTAATGATGGTCTGAGAGCGCATGTTGGAACTGCACTTATGACAAATGGGAGGAGATATAAGAAGGTAGCAGATCAAAGAGGGATTTATAAATGAAAATGAACCTGTGTGAGAGCCTACATGTAGATAATGATGACCAACTGACCAATGAATACAGGGTGCAGTGATGGGTACGGTAGCTACAACCAGTTATGAATCTTAGCGCACCATGGTAGACAGCATCCAACATCTGCAAGAAGTCAATGACTGGTAGGAAGGTAGCTGTTACAAGGGGTTTTCTGGCATTCAGAGTTAAGCAAGATTTATTTCTAAAAAAGAAACCCAGTTTTAATTGCAATTTCTTTATCAAGTTTTCGATATGTGATTTAAAAGAGAGATGTGCACTGACCAAAATCCCCAAGTATTTATAAGAATCTACAAACTCAATAGGAACACCATCCATGGATGAGATAGGAGGAAGAGTTGCTGGCACCGACTTTCTGTTGGAAAACAACATTTCTTTGGTTTTGTCAGCATTTAGCACCAGCTTGAGATGGAATAAGTCAGACTGAATGATGTCAAATGCAGACTGTAAAAGCTGGAAAACCTTGGAAACTGTGTTAGCTCGACAATAAACAACAGTGTCATTGACATAGAGATCCAAGGATGCATCAGGAATGTTTTGACCTACATTATTTATATAAAATGTAAAAAGAGTGGGACCTAAAACTGAGCCTTGTGGTGCACCATTAGTGACCATTAGCTAGATGAAGTACCGTTATGTCGAACACATTGCCGCCAACCTGAGAGGTAGTTTGAGAACCAAACAACATTATGATCTGAGAAGCCAAACTCTGAGAGCTTGTGGCATAAGATGTCATGATCTGCTGGGTCCGGGTGGACAGATCGGTATCTACAGCCAGTTTCTTCAGATCTGCTGCGGGATGGACTGCTGTGGGAGATCCTTCCTGCCCACAACAATCAGCATATATAAACACTCTTAATGAAACCAGGATGATGAGCTACAGCAAAATTTTATTACTCTTTGAGATTAATACAGTATTTTGATTTGAATTTGAATTGAATCTACAGTATCAAAGGCTTTGGACAGGTTTAAGTAAAGTGCAGCACAGTAATCCTTAGCATCCAATGCTTCAAAGCTTCAAAACTGAAAAAAAACAAAAACAAAAACAAAAAACCCAACTGAAAGCAGTTCTTACCTGTCAGTGAGGGGCGTGATGACCAGGCGTGGCATATTGCCAATGTACTCGTACGAGTAAAGAAACTGAGCATCACAGATGTTGATAAAGCAGTGGTGAAGCTGCTCGTTCCAGCAGTGTCGAAGCTGGGAAAGCCATTGAAATGACTGTGAGGTGGAGACCTGTGAGCGCACATGACAGCTATTAAAGAATTAAAAAATACATTTCAAATAAAAGCAAATAAATATTGTATATACTGTATAT
>JARVLU010001073.1:18924783-18943895 GCA_031762415.1 Simpsonichthys santanae | reverse complement strand
TATATATTGTAAATCTAACTGATTAAACCTTTTGAGCAATAAGGCTGGCGACAACATCTCTAGCGTGGACATCAACAGTGCAGATAGTCATAATCTTTTGTCTGTCGCCTGGACTCCACTCTCCCAGCAACATGCCAACCAGCAAGTTGAGCTGAAAAGCCTGTAGGTAAAATAAGACAGATTTAAAGCAATGCAAATAAATAAAAAAGTAAATGAACTACACAAATACTTTGAAATTAAATATATACTCATGCTATGGACAGAACTGACAGTTGCTAATGACAATTACTGAGCAAGATTTTGTGTTACGGTACTCCTAAAGTCTTAAAAGATCATTCAAATGTAATCCACTGGCAGCACAAGAATGTACACCCTATATAGTTTAAAGACAATCAAAAGTAGTCCTGTGCGCTTCTGACTCAAACATTTCTAGATATCATTTGTCTCTTGTGCTATATGACAGCAGTTTCAATCAATGCAGCGTGGTGAGTTGGAGGAAGACACAGATTATTCAAACGGCAGTCAAGGACACGTTCACCTTTTGTAGTGCTGATGAAACTGACAAGTGTGATAATACAACTGAGAGCGTAGACCAAAATGAGGTTCCACAAGCTCAGCTTAGGTCACTGACTCTCAAGTAATTAAAATATCATTGTGGAAACTGTGGGAATAAATATGGGAACGAGATCCCTCATGAAATATGAATCAGTGTACCGTTGTTGCAGTTGTATTAGCCATTAATTCTGTCTCACACTTTCTGGAAGGCTGGGAGCTAAAAAAAATCATGACATTCTGTGCTGTTTTAGAGCATGTAGAGCAGGCATGGACAAACCCCAGCTCGTGGGCCGTATACAGCCCGATGGGCTTTTTAATTGGCCTGCCCAATTTGTCCGAAATTTGGACAATTCTTATTATTATTTTTTTTTTTTACTTTATTTTTCAGGGGTACTGAGTCTCCTGAAACTGCAGGTCGCCCAAAACCTGCAGCGGTACCAGAAGCTGCAGCTGGTCCACAGCCTGCTGAGGGGTACAAGCCTCAGGGTCCTGTGTCTGCTGAGGGGGTCTATGCCTCAGGGTCCAATGTCTGCAGAGGGGTTCTCACCTCAGCCTGAGGTTCCTGTGTCCCCTGCTGATTCTGCCACAGAAGAGCCCAGTCCACCTGTGACCTCCGCACTTGACCTGCTCTGCTCCATCGGACGGCCTCCCGGCCACCCACCTGACCTGCTCTGGCCTGTCGGACATCCTCCCGGCTGCCCACTTGATCTGCTTTGGTCCAGTGATGACTGCCCACCTTGATGTTGTCCAGCCTTGGGACAGCCTCTTGGCCATCTGGACATTTCTATGTTTCCCTGTGTGTGTAGTTTTATCCCAGGCCTTGTCCTGTCAGTTTTGTTTTTGTCCTCGTGTGTCTTTGTTTGGGCCCACCATCCTTGCAGTTCCACTAATCCTGACCAGACCCGCCACACAGAGAAAACCCAGCCCCCTCATTTGACTTTAAGAAAAAGCACTTTAAATGAAAAACGGGGTTAAAAAATAAATAAAATAAATTTGTATATACCACTACATACAGTATGTATTTATTTAATTTTGAATGAAATGGCTCTCCATAGTTTTCAGTAATCTTGCAACAGAAAACATGTTTCCTGCATGAGTATTGAGATAGAGTATGAATAACTTTGGTGATGGTGTTCATCACACATGCAAATACATTTCTGTAGTTTGATCAACTGTGTCTGCAATGTTTGTTTTTACATTTCAAAGCCTTGACATTTTCTTGACAAGGCATCTTCTTTTATTCTTTTAAAGGCATGCCACACACCATGCTAAGCTATGTTAGCTTTTTGAAAAAAGCTTCTTTAGAAATTGTCTTTTTGGTGCAAACACCATTTTCAAGCTATACAAATATATATATTTTTAGATACACGTAAAAAAATGGAAAGATATTATGATTTTTGTATGGGCAAGTGCGAAAATGCTCTCAACTGTTTTTCAGCAATTCTTAGAGAAGCTGTCTATTATTGTTATTCAGACCCAATACTGTACTGTACTGGATCATCCCTTGAGTTTGATGCCTTTGTTCTGCTTAAATGAGTCATAAGACAATGTTAAGTAGTTTTAAGGTCCTTTGTATTGAAAAAATTAGATATTAGGGATACAACACAATGAACTCAGAAAAAAAGCAATACCTGCAGAATACTTTAAGAAGTCTTTAGAAAACTGATTTTTTTTTTCTTTTTTTTTTTTTCTTTTTTTTTTTTTAGATTTAAGCTCTGTATGGTACATACATGATAAACAGTGAGATTATTATTGTTATTTTGGAAAAGCTTTTTTTTTTCAATTTAAATCTTAAAATGTTAAATTTTAGTGGAATGTCCAGAACACATTTCTATAGGGATGGCCCCCTGGACCCATCATGGCGTCACCACTGTTAACACATTGAACTCATCATACCTGTTTCTTGTTGTAGTCTTTCAGTGCCGACTCAAATCCTTCCTCCAGCCTTTTAAACACAAGCTCCATATCATTACTCCACCAGATCTGGGATCCAGTGAGAGCAACCTGAGCAGGGAATTCAAGAATCCACTGCTCTCTGGGTCTGTCCTCATACACAGACACAGCTTCAAACACATGGCTGCGGATAGATTCCTTCATGGACTCTTCAAGACAAGCAAGCCATGTCTCCACCTGATAATAAGAGATTTACCAGTCGTTTTCTGAAGCGTGACAGCTGACTTTATATACTGAACAGCATCTTACCGGTCCATAACAGCAACATTCAGTTTGGAATGGGACAAATTCTCTCTCCTTGCTGTACATTCCCACGGCTCGTGTGCGGTTATGCAGCTGCTCATTTTTGGCAAACTCAAGGTCTGACAAGTTATCAAAAAGTTTTGACAGATGAACAGTTACCTAAGAAGAATCATACGTGTTGGCAGATTAATTAGGCACAGCAATGGTGATACTCAATGAGTGCTCAGTAAAACTGATGTTAAACTCTCCGTAACATTACCTCCAATGGACGATTCCATTTAGAGAGGATGTCCAACAAGTCTGTGGATGATATAAAGTAGAATCGCGGAAAAGCAATTCTCTTTGTCTCTAGGTATTCGGTAAGAGCTTTTTCACATAAAGCCAGCCTGTTCAAGCACATAAACAATCAGTAGATCACTTTAGGAAAGAAAACAAACAAATATTGAAGTTTACAATGAACATGAACCTTTTTTGCAAGTCCTCTAACTTGTTAAGTAGTTTTGGTTTGTTGGTGGCTTCAATAGTATTTTTAGTCTTGGCACTTTTTAACATCAGCTCCTGCACAAACAAACAAAACAACTGAAGTTACAAATTTTTAAAACGGCCTGTGTTAAAACACCTAAATCATTGGCATGTATTTAAACACCTGAAATTCAGCATCTACTGCTTGGAATCGTTGCGTATCTGCAGGAAGTTGTTGGTGAATATCGTCAAAGCCTTTGAAGATGCTTTCGAGGTAGACCCATGATCTTTGGACCTCCATCCAAACCACCAGCACAGAGTCTGCTACAGTCAGCTGGTTTTGTAGCTCCACTGCTTGCGGCAGAAAGTGATCTACGTGTTTGCTCTGAAAGACACTCTGGAGCTGAATCTGGAGGACAAAGAGACAGAGGCGTTTTAGCTGATAAACTAAAGGACTTGGGTTGCTGTAAAACTCGAGCACACCACACTACCACCTAACTTCTTGCCAGGAGCGTGTGATATATTGACAATGTGGCATCACTACATCTATCAGTTTTATTTCAAAACACATTCCACCTCATCAGCATGGCAACCCAACCATTTTAACAAAGATGGAGCTACTAAAGTGGCAAGACTTCTAATTGCAGGCTGTAACCCTCCCACACATCTGGTGTGCGTGTTCAAAGAGCACCACGGAGCAACAATGCCCCGAGTTTCCAAGCAGCTATAAATTCAAGCGCTCAGTAGGGATCGCTTCACTCTCAACTGTGCTAGTAGACATAAAAACAGGACCACCTTCCTGCGTTCTCATCTAACCGTTTAACTATCTGTCCTTCAACCAGACAAATAATCTTAAGGACAAATTCTTGAATTTTACAGCCATTATGCATTCTTCTTCTCTGTGAGACCAAAAGCAAAAGTTTAGGTTGTAAATCAGGTATGTACCTGATGATCCTCAAGGGTTTCAATAAGCACCTCATCACATATAAGCAGTGGCAAAAAGCTCTGGTGTTCTTCATATGACAGCTCCATTGAAGCCCATGTTTGACTTATTTCAGTTACAACCTGGAACAAATAGAGAAGCATTATATTAACAAAATTATAAATATAAATAAATAATAATAATGATAATAATAACAATAACAATACCCATCCCTGGACTGGGTCCCTGTTTCCATTATTGTGTGAATGCTTATGAAGCATTCAGAAGCATTCATGCTTTTTTAGTTACTTTTCGGCTGCTTTTAATTTCAGCTTTTTGCAGATAATTTCTACTATTTTAATACTCATTTCTTCTGCTTTAAGTCTAATTGGGCAAACATGTTCTTTTTTTTTAATTTCCCCTGATATTTTAAGCTTTTCTACCTTTTCAGCTACCTTTAGCATTTTTAGCTAATTTTAGCTGTTTTCATATAAATTCAAGTTTTTCCATTGTAATTTCTGCTACTTTCAGCCCAACTATTTTGTATGCAAATTCCAGCTTGTTATGCTCCTTTCAGTTTTTTTTTCCCTGCTGGTTTCAGCTTTTTCTACTATTTCAGCTACTATTTAGCTGTTTTTAATTAACTTTTTTTTTTTTTTTAGCCAATTCAACAGTTTTTGAGCTCATTTAAGCTCTTTCCAATTCTGTCTGGTAATTTAAGCTTCTTTCTGCCTTTTCAGCTATTTTATTTTACAAATTTAAGCTTTCTAGCTAATTTTAAAACTTTTGTGTTCATTTGTGCTTATTTAAACCTCAGCAAATATGTGTTCTTTCTGCTTTCTTCTGCTAATTTTGGCTCGTTCATCCCACTTCAGCTGCATGCCAGCATGTTATTTTTAGCAAATGTCTGCTGTTTTTCAGCAAGTCCTTGCGAAATAAACATTCACACTGCATTTTTTGCAGGAAATCCAGTTTGAAATTTACTCAACACTATTACGTTTACAAATGATGCTTTTATTTTCAAGGGACAAAAACCTTCTCTATAGCCATTTCTTTTACGGCCTTATCCACTACAGTGCGAACTTCATCTTCAAATAAATGAAGATTTAAAGCCAAAAGGTCCCCCAAGGTGGTGTTGTCTGTCACAGAGAAATCCATCTGTTTAAAGAAAAAATAAATTAATTAACTTAAACAAGTCTGTGGTATCTATTGTGGTCTGCTGTGTGCATTTATGCACCTGTGTTGTTCTAATTAGCTGCACCCAGTGTCGCTCACGTATTGCCAGATTCTGCAGTTGACTAACAGCCCGCAGTGACGTCAGCAAGTTCTTCACATAAATATCAAATGCAGTGAACACATCCCACATGCGAGCGTCTTTGTCAAGCTTCCGTACGTCCTACACAAACAGAAGGCAGGTGAGCACAACTAGTTATTAGGGACATCTGTTACAAATGGTGATGGTGCATGACAGCAAAACAGCAGGTGAGAAAGGCTGGTGTGATGTCGCACTGGCGGCAGCCTCACTTTGGCAAAGCTCCTTAATTCTGCATCCATCTGGTCGGCGTTTACCTGCCTCCATTTGGTCACTGTCCAGTTTTCAACAGTGCTCTGTGTAGATAAAGACACATAAACAGGGGTCAAGAGAATGAAGGTCCTTTATCGGGACAAATCTGAGACAAGAGGGACTTCAAATACTATTCAAAGAAATACTCCAGAAGAACAAGAACTTCAAATTCATTTACGCACAAGGATAGTATGGTGAGGTGTTGGGGCTTTCAGTTCTATTTCAGTTTCTTCATATTTCAGATTATAATTTAAGCTACTTGCCTGGACATATACCACAACGTCCCACAGCTCTTTAAGGACAACAATTTCTCGTCTGCAGCACTTGATGTCTTTGTAGTCAGGAATAGTTACATCAAACAGATTTGTGGACTCTTGTAGATCTGATACCTCTTGTTCCATTTCTTGAATAGCTTTTTCAGACTAAAAACAAAATGCATTTGCATTAAAAAAATACTCTACAGTATAAAATATGTTTATTGTATCATGAAGCAGTGCTTAGATTCTTACTTTATCCAAACAAGCGTAGGGATCCACTGCATTGTAACTGAAAGGTGCTGTTGCTTTGAACAGCTCTCTAAATTTTGTTTGTTTTAGCTGAAAAATAAAAGATACACTTTTAGTATTTCTCAATGATTTAACACACAATTCTTTTTTTTACTGTATGTTTAGATTTGTTGCCACGTTGCTCTTAGCTGTTACTTGAAAGGTACATTTTTATTAATGTGCATGAGTGTAAAGTTTTGCATTTCAAATCAAACACGAATGTTTTGCTTTACTTAAATGAACTTTTAAGTAAAGCCTTATATTCTCCTTGGTTTATTGTTGTTTGTCACCTCAATATCCATGCACTGTCGTCGCAAAACCATCATTTCCGCGCTTTGCATGGGTGCAACCTCTTGTCTTACTTTTAAAGCCAGTTTTTTTACTTTATTCCATTTCTCCGGAAGCTCCTGCAAAATTTATTTGGCTTAGTTAAAACCAGAATATGGGCAATACTAATTTAAAGTAGCATCTGTAAATATATCTTTCAAAAACAACCATATGTTTAAATATTATGTGCTTTAGTGCATTTATTAGAAGTGCAGAAAAACATCTCCTCACCTCCATTTGAGAGTTAAACTGCTCTGGTATTGTCACGCCATAGTGTTCAAGGAGAACAATCGTCTCCCCATGAAGCTCAAACATCTTGTCGGTGATGCTTTGTCTGTCTCTGACAGCTAGCAGGTGGCTCATGATTTCCACGAGACCTTGGTGGTCGCCTTTACCAACAGGATTGTTCAGCCCCTCCGCAGTCGCTTGGAGAAACGTCTGCAGCTCATCCAGACTGAGTGACAGCGTGTGCACAGTGCGAACAACTCATCCAACAGCTGGGGTGAAATACAAGACTGTGCATTGTTTTGTTTTTTTATTTATTTTTTACCTGTTAGTCACATAGGTGAAAAGGTGCTCTTTGAAAAGCCAGCTCCACTTTTTGATAGTGTTAAGAAGGCTAGCTTTGAAGAATTTGATATCCACCCGAAGCCATCCATCAAAAACCTGAAAGTTTTCCAGCTGGGAAACTTCAGCATGCAGGTTCTCATAATAATCAATCTGACAAATCAAAACGACAACATGATACAATATAAAAATCATCCCTGCCACGTATTAAACGACCATCAATCATCAGTTCGAAAACAACTTCTTACCTGTTCCTTGAAGGTATTGATTGTGGGGGGATTTTCAGGAAGAAGGTCTGGTCTTTGAGCTTCCAGCTCCTCGCTTGTAAATCCACGTCCATATCTAAGAAACTGCTGGAGATACTCTGCTCTGTCATCTTCCCATAGATGACTGTAGCAATCAAACTTCCTTTGGTAGTTTTTCACTGCTTTCAGGATGTTGTCTACTCTCTTCATTACTTCTTGTCTCATGTTTGACAAGTCTAGGACACCATCCATCACATCCTGCCAAAGTAATGTAACAAATCACAAATTAGGCACATCTTGAGGAAAGGGATTAGACAAAAAAAAAAAAAAAACCTGCAGATTGTTGACCAGTCAAAAGCAGTAAGAGACTCCTCTTGTTATTCTAAATCACTGTGTGTCCTTGGCTCTCAACTTAAGATAAAAAATGTTATTAACTTACTTTTTATGTACTGTATATGAATGTTTCTGATCAGTGCCCTGAGATTACTTCTGTTGTGATTTGGTGCCTTATAAATAAATGAACTGAACTGAATTCAACTGAATAAAGAGAAAAGTGCTGTAGTAATAGTAACCATGTGCCTCTACTATTGTCTGATTGGTTTCAAAACTGAACAAAACTGATTCCCACAGACAGCATAGTCCAGTGGGGGGGTGGGGGGGGGGCAGTTTGCTCATGCTAAGATGGCCTCTGGGGCTTTTTAAGGGAGTCCTTTGGATGAAGGAAGAAACATCTCAGCAAACAAAACAAAGAAAAGAAACCGTCTGGATGACCTGACTGAACATCGGTGGATTTTATACCTGGATTATTGAGCATGGACTTTGGTGTTTTGAACTACTTTGGCATGACTGTCTCAGAGGAGTTGACGAGGGAGAGGGCAGGCCCTGAAGGAGATGACTGGTCCCAGAGGCCATCCTAGCACCAGCAAACTGTTGTTGTTTTTTTTTCCAATATGGAGTAGGCTGTTTGTGAGAGTCAGTTTTGTTTGGTGGCTTCTCAGACTGAGGAAGTCCTTTGGATGAAGGACGAAATGTCTCAGCAAACAAAAACAAAAAAAGAACCGTCCAGATGATCTGACTGAACATTGTTGGATAATGACGTTGAGTTGTCAAGGTATCATACGTGCTTTATAATAGGATAAAGAGAACATAGATGTTTTAAATTTTAGAAAACTAATTGTCTGGAAATGGAATTGAGGTCAAAACATTAGTGAGCAAAACAGTTTGATATGGTAACAAAATGTATAACTTTAACTTTTCTTATATTTTACTATCCTCAAATTATTATCACAAACAGACAGGATCTGTTTTGCTAACATAATGTATTTTTTTGCTCCTACAAGGATAAGTTAACTATTAATGGACTGCAATAATCCTGACATGGCTTAGTGACTATTAGGATGAGACCGTTTTTGGCGACTAAATAAAAGTTTGCAACATTTAGGCCTTTTTATCTTGTAATGTATATAATGCGTGTCTATACAGCAAACTTTTTTTTTTATCTCCATGCTCTCTGGAAAATTATGACTTATTTATCAAACACTTTATTTGAAAGAAATCAGATGTAATCATGTGCAAAAACAGGAACTGCAAGACTTGATAATAAAATGTTAACTATTGCAATAAGAAAATCTTTGTTATTTTTTAAATGTAAAGTACCTGATAACTGCCTGTGCTAAGGTGAACAGCCACTCTGCTGATATTCACTGTAGTTTTAAAGATGTCTTCAATCAGTCCATCTACCAGCGCATAGAGACCATCTCCCACATCTCGATCCATTAAAGGACAAAAGGTCAACCGTGAGCCATTCAGCATCAACCGAGCCTCAAACAGAGGAGCTTGGCTGGACCAGACGTCCATGCTGTCCAAAAAGAATTGAAGAGAGTGGCTGACGTAGCCGAAGAGCCCCTCCACCACTACTTCATCCACATATTCCAGGTAGGACTGCCACTCCTCTGAAGCAGGGTCAGCATGAAAAAGGACCATGTTTTCCTGAAAAATTTAGAAAATAAACATAAATGTTTGCAAAGTTCTGGCTGCTTTTATTAATCCATATTTGTATAAATATATGTTTAATAATAGATGCTTTAACACATAATGGCAAATGCGTCAAAATCTTCTAATTCAATGTTGTTGCATTTATTTTATTTATTTATTTATTTATTTATTTATTTATTTATTTATTTACTGGTATTCATTTTATAAAAATGAATACATAACAATAAATAACAACAATCACATATGTTTTATGAAAACAAAATATAAAATGAAAGGCAGCAGAAAGAAGAAATAATCTTATTATATCTGCTCCTTTTCAAAACAATCAATTCAAACAACATTTATCTATCAGTAACAAAACAAAATGAATAACTCATCTCAATTTTCCAATTTCAATACCGGTACATCACACGTTAACATTCATATTTATTTCTTTAACAAATCATTTTTGATCATCTTTTTAAAAATAAACATTGACATTGCTTTTTTTCACATCACACATTTATTGAAATGGCCCTTAGAACTAAAAATTAAAAGGACACCAACATCTTTATTTCCATAACGATTAATCTCATGTGTGGTTATATTCTGATATATGTTGTTACCATTCCATTAAAAGACCTAACCAAAAGCAAAATAAGGTGATTTAATTAAACAAAAATCCTTTTAATGTAACGTTTCAATGTAAAATCATTTGGATGACCGTTCTGGTTTTACTGTTCACATACAGCGTGCAGTAAACTATAAAACATATTCAGCCGTACACACCTTCAGCAGCTGATGTATGAAGTCTCCATCCTTCTTCATGGAGCTGTATATCTTCTTGACGTAGTCTGTTCTGTCATCCAGCTGTATGAGCGAGCCTTTCTTGTTGTCCTTTCTACAGAACATGACGTTTGTGCTCCACCTCGTCATCACTGACTGAATGGCATCAAAGTTTTGATTGGCTCTACTGACTCGCTGAGCGAGGTCTTTAACACGGTGCTTTGTGGTTTTGATGAAGCCCCAGCAGTCCTGATCCTGCCATGTTAAACTGGTTTCTGCTTTCACCAGCAGCAGGTCTATGGTCTGCAGCTCAGACTTGATGAGCGGACGTTCCACCTCTAACATGCTCTTTACATTGTTGTACCATTGCACTAACAGATGCAAACTGCTCAAGTACTTAAAGGAAAAGTACAGTGACATGAAAAAAAAAATCACGTTAATTCATGTGCAAATAATAAATATATTTATTTTATTTATTCAAGTGGAATATTCCAAATGTGGATTTTTACCTTTGTGAGCATGTCACGCTTCTCAAAAACTGCTATGGCTGCTGCAGGTATGTTGATGTTATTGACAGTGCGAAGATATTTCACATCTTTTAAGATTTCCGTGAGCTGAGAAGAGAAACAAATCATTCTGGATATCTTTTTTCTGTGCCAACATGGTATGAAATTATCAAAATTAATGGCAGTATGATTTAAAAAACACAACAGCTATAACTTAACTCAATAAGTAATTGATCGTAATGTGCACCTTTTTACCATGTAAGTGTACCTACATTTTTTTTTTTTTGGCCAAACCAGCTTAACTAATATTAGTCTTAGAATAAAAACACTTGAGACTATGATGAACATATTTTTACATACAGTATACAATATAAAACATTTTTGGACACTGTATCGAGTACCTTTGGATTAAAATTGATTGAAATCAGATCAGAAGAGGAATTTCTTGAAATGAGAGGTTGGCTCAGGTTGATCAAGCAGGCCTGCTCCAAACCATCGCACCAGTCAAAATAAATCCTCTTTTCATACTGATTTAGAAGACTCAACATCTCCATGTGCATTTGGTACACATTCTCCATCTTCACTCCTTCTACAGACCTAAAGGAATTTCAAAGATAATAATTGTTTAACTATTGTAAATATTAACCTATAAACATTTTTCTTGAGGTATCATTTGTAACAATTAACTAATGTTTTTTTACTCACACGTCAAACAGTAATTTGATCTTCTCCCAAGGTGTTTGAATGCGTTCTCTCAGCATTTTTGTCCATTTTAGAGCTCCAGATGTGCGTGGCATGTTCTTTGTCAGGCCACCCTCCATCTCAAAAGCAAAAAAAAAAAAAAAAAATGCTAACAACATGCAATGTGGAAATTAGGTACACTTCCAATTTACAACTTCATAGAAAAATACCTGGTTGAGCTGAGCTGTAAACAGACATTTACAATTCTCCAGCTCTTCTCTGAAATGATGCTGAAGCAGAAGAAAACAGGGACTGAAGATCTGTCTGATAGGTCTTTTCTCCAGGAATGGTCCAACAATAGTTAACATCTGGGGACAAAAAGAAATTATTACGTTAAAGGTCTTTCAACAAAGTTAAGTAAGGTCCTCTGGACGTTTCTTTTTGTTGAAATGTTTCGTCTTTCATCCAAAGGATTTCATCAGTCAGAGGAGCCACACCAAAGTCAGTCCCATAAGTAGCACACTCTCATAGCGGGCCAACCAGTTTGACGGTGATCAAAACTCTGATGAACCATTTTGGCCATGGCTGCCTCAGAGGAGATGATGGGAGAGATGGTGGACTCCAGAGACCATCTTATCACCATCAAACTGGTTGGTCCACTTTGTGACTGTGCTGCTTGTGGGACTGAGTTTGTTGTGGCTCCTCAGACTGATGAAGTCCTTTGGGTGAAAGACAAAATGTTTCAACACAAAGAAACAGTCCAGAGGTCCTGACTTAACTTTGTTGGATTTTTTTTACCTGGATCATTGAGCATGAACTTTGATATTTAAAGGTATTTTTTTTTTTACTTTCCTGAAAAAGTACTATGTTCAATAACAGTTTGTTCGTTAACAGTTTTGCTTACTTTCAAGGCTGACTCCAGTCCCGTGCAGTCTTTAAAAGCCAAACAAAGCAGGTTGGCAAAACTGCATTCTAAGTCTTCAACTCTTCTTTTGAAAGCTTTATACTCGTCTTCAAAACGCTTTGAACAAAAATAACATTAATTTAATATGGTGTAACTCTGTGCATTTCAAAGTAATATGTTTGGCCACATCATATGCGGCTTGGTAGATCCCAGAGAAATGCTTAGTCTCACCTGAGAGCTGAAGTCGAGTGGGTTACAGTCACTGTGTTTCAATGCATGGCAGTGGTTTCTGAACTCCTTGTATATTCTGGCAACTTGCTCGTTGTACAGCTTTCCTTTAAGCCCACCAAACTCCAGTTTTTCCATTCTTTGAAAGTTCAACATAACTTCCAAGAAGTTCTAACAAAAATAAATAAATTCACATTATAAAAGTACACTAATTGGAATAAATAAATGTTGGTGTCTGATGTATATTTTTTTTCTATGATCTCACCTCAAGCTGTAACATACGATTAAAAAATGGGCTAAAATGGGAAAAAACCATGGCAGCTGGAAAATCCCAGGGTGTGTGATTCTCTCTGTTGGCCAGCCGCTCCTTCTGGGTTTGATAACTCTCTTTGAAACAGTTCAGGACTTTGATTACCCTCTTTATCATTTGAAGACTTTCCTCTTGATCCTCTCTAAGTAACAGATCTGCAGACAGGTATGCAGAAGCCTACAAAAAGCAACGTTCTTTTATTCACACAGTCACCAACTGGAAACTGAGTTATAGGCGTGTTAAGAGGATTTATACCTGTTCAATGAACAGATTGCAGAGCTCCTGTAGGAGCACCACAATGCGTGCCGGCCTTTGATAATATAGACAATTGGTCCAAATAAGAAATACTGTGTGAAAAAGTGTGGGAGTGTATTTTTCCATATGAAGAAATCCTTCCGTTTCCATCTGAGCCAGTTGTGCATTCAGTGGCTGCAGGTAAAGGTCAATGTCTTTGGCTTCTTTAAGTGCTATTTCATTTGTTTTGGACATAATGAGAATAAGTTGAATCAATAGGAATAAGATCAAATTTTGTCACCACCATATTAAAAAAAAAATTAGCCACCCTTACCATTAGACACATTTCCAATCAGAATCTTGACAGTGGGATGATAGCTGCTGTCCATCACCTCCAACATATTCACCATCATTTCAACAATGGGACTCTGAAGCTATAAATAAAGTTACAAACCTTCAGACATGCTGTGGCGTGAATCAGCTTTTATTTTGGTAAAAATCAGTGACCCTTACCTGATGGTAAATGTTCTCTATATTGCATTTTCTAGAGGCCCAAAATGTTAGTTCTGCACTGGGCCCTGGATTACAGCCTGTCCTGAGTAGATCTGATGAGTCCTCCTTTAGAATTTTCTGGATCAGACTGGACCAGTTGATAACCTGGGATTCTATGGCATAGACCAGTGCCCGGTCATAGCTTTTATGCCTTAAAGGAACAATAAAGTTATCTAAAATAAACCATAAAATAAATTATGGCATCTGTGTATATTTTCTTACATTTTAAACATATATGATTTCTCCATCCAGTCAGTGGTGGTTGGGATAGGAAGAATAGTTTTCCCTAAAATCTGTCCTTGTACAATTGAAGTCTTACTAAAGATGCTTTCAGCATGATGAACAACATCTTCAGACATCAAGTTTGGCCACATGTGATGATTTTTGTCATTTGTCAGCAGTGGGACACATACCTAAAGAAACACAGAAGCCATTAGAAAGATGTGTAACCTGATAAAAATTCATTATCTTTGACCCGCTTCTTCCTTTTTGGGTCACAGGGGTCACTGGTGCCCATGTCCAGTCATCACTGTGCGAGAGGTGGGGGACACCCTGGACAGGTCTCCAGTCCATCACAGAGACCCATAGAGCCAAACGAGACAAACAATCATTCACTGTCTCACTCACACCTAGGGACAATTTAGAGTTACCAATCAGCCTAACATGCATGTTTTTGGTCTGTGTGAGAAAATGGAGTACCCACAGAAAACACATGCATAGAGAGAACATGCAAACTCCACCCAGAAAGGCCTCCCAGACCGGGATTTGAACCTGCACACTGAGAGACAGCTGCTCTACCAGTTGTGCCACAGTGCTGTCCACGATAAAATAAAATCAAATCAATGGTGGTAATTTCAAGAAAAAAAAAATAACAACAAAACTCAATTAAAAGCATAAAAAGAAAAACATAAAAATACAAAACATTTATATGCTAAATCAAATCACACTGTGTTGAAAGCCAGAGAAAACAGGTGTGTTTTTAGAAGAAATGTAAAAACAGGAAGTGAAGTGGCCTGTCTAATGTTGGAGGGGGGCGCGGATTGTTCCAAAGTTTAGGACCCCGACTGAAAAAGCTCGATCTTCTCTGAGCTTCAGTCTGGTTTATAGTACAACCAAAAGCAGTGCCCGAGAAGGAGCATATGGTTGAAGCAGGTCAGAGCGATGTGAGGGTCCAAGGCCGTTTAGGCACTTAAAGATCAACAGGAAAATGTTAAAATCTATTCTGACACGTACTGGGAGCCAGTGAAGGGAGGATAAAACTGGTGGAATATGCTCAAACCTGCAAGTTCCTGTTAAGAGCCGAGCTGCAGCATTTTAGACGAGCTGAAGATGGGAAAGGGAAGCCTGACTGACCCCAGCACAAATCGTGTGACCGTAATCTAGTCGCCAGTCAAAAGTAAATATATAGTTTTAAATTACTAACAAAAGAACAATCACCTGCTCAATTATGCATGACAGCTGTAGCAGTGGTGGTGAGGACAGAAGGCCAAAAAGCAGAATACTCCTGTAGTTCTCAGAAGTGACATGAACTTTTCTCTTCTTAAAAACATATATGTGCCTGTTTTCAGCAACAGCTGGGACCTGCGTAACATTAAAAAAAAAAAAACAGGTTGTGAGTACAGCCCAGTTCCAAAGAGCTAACTTTTAGATGACTTTTTAAGGCGACCTTACCTCATGGGAAGCAGTCAGACGGTGCTTTTTGGACGAGGAGAAAAACAAAACAGTCTCCTCCTCAAAGAAGACTCTCAGAAGCTGTTGGAAGTCTTTACCGGCAGCACTCTTCTCCCAGGTTTCACTCTGCAGTTGCAACAGCTCGCACACCTTGTCCGCGACAAACTTCACTCTCACGTCCTCAAGAAAGGATGGAGCACTGTCTTCGTCCGACATGTCTGAAAACATACGAACATGACAAGAGTTCCGTTACCTCCCTTTACAAAAAAGAAGTAAAAAAGTGAGGAAAAGCAGTTTGTTGCAGCTTCAGAGCAAACTGTGGGTAAATTAACTTATTCAGTTTGTATCTGGCACGAGCTGTCCTGATGTGGGGGTGGTTCGCATTCCGTTGCTTAGCAACAGCCACTGCCCCTCAATCACTGCCTGCTCTGTGTGGCTAACTCCAAGATTTATTATAAACAAGCCTAGTTCATGAATGGACGACGGTTTAAAGCAACAAAACTAACAAAATACAGTTTTACATGTTTCATCAACCTGCTAATAAATGTCTCCCTGTTGTCAAATGTAATTATTTATAATAACTAGATATTGATGGTGTGCCACAAAATAATAAAAGAAAAAAGTTCTCTACAGGTAGGCTTTTTTTAAATGTTTTTTTTTTTATTTATGTTTTTTAATGTTCTTATTTATTTATTCTTTTTTGTTTTTATGTTTTTTTATTTTATTTATTTATAATTTTTATTTATTTATTTATTTATTTATTTATTTATTTTTAATGTTTTTGTTGTGTATGTTTTGGTAGTTTATGTATGGAAGCCTATTCCATCCACTCTTAAAAAAATTAAATAAAAAGGAAAATCCTCTGACTAGTGTCTCATTATTATGACTTAGCATCACAAAACTAGAAGAAACTATCACTTAATTTTGAAATTATGACATAATTTTAACATGCCAAGTTATAAAAAAATAAGATGCAAAGTCATACTTTTGAGATAGTGTCTCATAATAATGAGATGCAATGTCCTGATTCTTTTTTACCAGGGGAAGAAATTTCTTTCCATATTTTAGGCTTCACATTTTATTGCTCACATCTGATTTTTGGTAACTGTGCTCAGTAACTTGCTGTTTTGTCTTTTCTTACTTTGTAGCCTGTGTTATACAGGAATACTGTCCTGTGATTAATAAAAAAAAAAAAAAAACAAGCATTGTCTTGTTTTCAGAGCAAATACTGTATTTGTGATATTTTGTCTTCTAAAATTTGTGAATTTTAATTCAATTCAAATACTTTATTAATTCTAAAGGGAAATTAATCGTCCTGGTTTCATTTAAGAGTTGAGATGCTGATGGCTGTGGGCAAGAAGGATCTCCTGTAGTGGTCTGCCTTACACTGGATCTGAAGAAACCAGTTGCAGACAATTAACTAATTTTCTTTAATAAAAAAACAAAATGATTAACAATATGCTTGGAACTCATTGAGTTTAATTTAAAAAAAAATCCAAGAAGACACATTTTGATAGATTAAAAAGTATTTTAGCTTCAATAATTTTTCAAAAGATCTGTAAGTTGAACACTTGACATGCAGTCAGTGATTTTCACGATCCTTAAGTTTTGAACCCATATGCAGGCAGGCAGTGAAGCAGGAGTTTTAACAATAAAAAAAATATTATTTTAAACAACAAAAACAAAAAGATGACGTGGCAGCAAAACTTATAAAAACAGGAACAAGCAGGCGTAAACAGGACGGGTACAGACTTAAAATGGAAATTAGAAACAGAAGACAGGAGGACCGTGTTGTCTGGGTTAACAGAACAATGACCGGACGAGGAGAGGATGAGAGAAAGAATTTTTATAAGACAGAGGGAGCGTGAGTAATGAGAGCACCTGGGCAGGTAGCTGATGAGACAGGTGTGAATGATTAAGACTGAAGACAAGAGAGGCAGACTGAGGAGTGAGTGGGAAGTGACAGAAAACAGAATGATACACCAGAACAGAAACCACATAGAGAGCAGAATAATAAAAGTATAAAGAGCAGAATGAAACAAACCCAATAAAGAAGTAAAGGGAGGAAAACACAGAAACACCAGACAACTAGGGGACAGACCATGACAGTTCCTATTTGAAATGAAGAAGTCGAGAACTTAGGCCTGCAAAATGTCCACTGGCTCTGGAGAAGGTTCCTGCGAGAAACATGCGTCTTTTCATCCAGCCCTTGTCATGTTGTGAAGGTGTGAACTGGTTGTAGCAGTAAGGTTCACTTCTGTTACATCATTTCATTTAGTTCAGTTTGATCTAAACACAAGTCAGTTTGGGATTCCATGAAAACACAGAGAAATGTGAGATTCAAGTTTTGGTTTACAAATGTGATCAAACCAAGAACTGATTTATAATAAACTACAGTTTCAGAAAAAACAACTTCTAATATCTCAATGAGAACTTTTTTTTTTTTTTATATTTGAAAAAGTGCAAGAAAACAGACTTATGATGACAATAGATTGGATTTTTATGTCAGCAGTTCCAGAAAGTGATCACATTAAAAAAATGTTGATTTAAAACAACGATTGTTCCTTAGGGCAACTTTCAGGACTCCTGCCAGCATGTGCTGTCAAATGTGTCCTATAAATGATGTACTGTGACACAAACTAATGTTTGTGTTTTTTTTTTATTATTTATTTGTATATGATTTGTTGTCAGATAAACAATCACCTGTGAGAACGAACCTTGCAACAGTGCAATTCACTTTTATGTATGTATTTGCCATATTGCTTATCAAATATTTAATTTGTTTATTTGTTTGTTTGTTCATATATGGATTATGTCAAAAATAATTAATTTCTAAGTAAACATGTGCATGTCGTGTTAAGCACGAGTCAGACAATTATAACACAACAAAGAACGTCTCTTTTTATAGGTCTGGAAGGTGTTTAAGATGCATCTAATTTTTCAATAATTTCTTATAGTTGACGCAGGAAAGTGTTGTGAGTTTAATTTGAGAATTAATTCCAATGTAAATGTTACATACTTATTTATTATACACAGAATAATTTGGTTTGTTTCTATTGTGAACCATAGTGCATTTAATTATCTGGTACAACACTTTGGAAACACATTCACAATTTCTAAATGGACTGTACTTATATAGCACCTTTCTATCTTATTGAGATACTCAAAGCACTTTACACTACAAACTGTGTCCCCATTTACCCATTCATACATCACTTTATTAGATCTCTACAAAGCTAATTGAACAAATCATTCTAAAGAGTCTAATCAGAGCTTTAGGTCACATTCATACACTGATGGAACACACATCCACAAGGGGTTCACTGTCTTGCCCGGGGAAAATTCGACATGTGACTGCTGGTGAATTCGAAACCCCAACTCTTGCATTGGAGGACGACCGCTCTAACCAGTCAGCCACAGCCGCCCCATTTGTAAATGTTTGTTCAGGTAAATTTCATTTTAATAATGTAGTGCCAATATACTGTATAACAAAAGTCATCTCAAGTGGCTGCATAGTAAAAACAAGCAGTCTTTATCAGCCTGTATGTAACTCTCAGTCTAGTTTCAGTCTGTTTGATTCAGTAGACTCTAAACGTGGTCTATACAAATAGCTCACACAATACTGGCTGTGAGGTAATGTGACAGATAAGCAGCAACACCTCTACATCCACACCATTTGTGCAATCATGCTAAAGTCATAGCATGCATGCTTCTGTAATCATAACATGCATAACAGAATGTTAACACACTGTGAACATTGCACATGCATCATCTGCTTCTAATGTGCATAATTATGAAGTAACTTAATGATAGATAGATAGATAGATAGATAGATAGATAGATAGATAGATAGATAGATAGATAGATAGATAGATAGATAGAT
>JARVLU010001073.1:18876987-18889488 GCA_031762415.1 Simpsonichthys santanae | reverse complement strand
AGGAGGTTGAGGAGCATTAAGTGTAGAACCACTAAACTGAGGAACAGCTTCTACCCTGAGGCTGTTAGACTCATGAATCTCTAACCAGGATTATCAGTGTGAAAGAAAAAAAAATCACCATAATGCCACTTTGATTGGTGATATTTGATGCTGATCATCCATGCTGCTGCTCTCATGCTGCTGATTATTTCATGCTGATGTATTCATTCGTACTCATCCACCCACAAAGACTAATGTTTGTGCTGCTGTTGTTCAGTGTATAGTTTTGCATTATTAGTGATTAGTATATATCTTTGATCTTTTAGCGCACCGTTCACGTTCGTTTAGCATACATCAATGTATATCTTAGATCCTTATTTACTGTTTTTTCTTTACACTTTATATTTTTTATATTGTTGGATGTAACTGGGACCCTGTGTACAAAATTTTGTTCCACCTCATGTACCACGTGTGATATGAAATCAATAAAGAACTTTGAACCTTGAATACATTTATGTTCATTAAGTGAATAGATAAAGTTTTCAAGAGGTTTTTTTGATGCTGTTAATTTTCTTAAAACAGTAACTTTTGTAAGTTAAAATTAAAAATGTTAAGTGTGTTTTAAATTAAAAAATACCCCACGTTTAAAAGTATAAAAATTGTGTTAACACTATTAAAGAGCAGGTCCTACGTATTTATCTTACACAAATATTTCCATTGCATTAAAGAGACAAATTGAAGAAAATTATTTAATAAACATGGGGGTTATGAGGGGGCACCTGAACCCAAAAAGTTTGAGAACTCCTGATCTAGGGTGCCCAAAGAGCAGATGGTGGGAGTCAACAGCCTTTCTCAGGGGCCCAGAGTGGGGCAAAGGAGGATGGAGACGATCACCTTTCCCACCCACATTTTGATGTTGTCGGTCCAGGGGATTGAACCGGCATCCATCTGATTGCAGGTTCGCCTTCTCTAGCCTCTGAACCATCACTCCCCCTGTCACTATTGCCAGTGGTTGACCAAACTGGACTATGAGTAAAGGCAAGAAGGTAAAAAAACAAATTGTATTAAAAATGTCTGACCTGATTGACTTTAACAACGTAGGTTTGCATTAGACACTGTTTTCCTAAAACAACACGTTAGTGCAAGCTAGCTGAAGCTAATAGCAGTTAGTAGCTAGCACCAACTCAAGTTGTGATTATTTAATAAGACAGACTCTCAATTTTTCTTTATAAATCAACATTTTAGCAGTTTTAATTGAACAAATTAGTAATGTTAACCCAATTTTGGGGTAGAAAACTTAAACTGTTAATTCAACCCAGTAAAACTACCGGTATCCAGGATTGAGTCAAATCAGATGAACAAATTGGGTTGTTTAGTTTTTAATTTGTGTGTGTGAACAAATCTAGCTGGAGAAATATAAAATGCTTTCCTCATGCAGACCCAAGAGGTTCAGGACATTTTTACATCAGTCGTCAAACCTCGGTAATTTAAAATAATTCAACCAATTATGCTGCTCGTGTTTGTTGGAGAAGATGAGACAAATGTTCAGTGATAAGCTTGTTTTTTTTTTTTTTTTTTATGAAAAAGAAATATGTTAATTTGATGGGCTCTGGTTCAACAAGATGCACCGGCACAAAGAGATAAAATGACAACAATCCCCCCCAAATTTTTTTTTTAAAAAAGGAAAGACAACCAGTTGTTCTTGTCGATGTAATCACAGCAGCAGGAGCAGAGGGCACATGTCCCTCGTGCCTCATTTCTGGGCTGTTCTTTCATTTCATGGGCCATCTCTCCATATCAAACAACACAAATGGCTCAATTTGCATGACAGGATTTGTAACATGGCAAATCAGGTGTCAGACTCGATTAAACATTACACCGGCATGCTATCATAATCGGCTGTCTAATGAGTGTAGCCGCTGGTGTGAGAGGCCTGCATGGATCAGGAAGGGGCTTCTCCACGCTGCCCAGCGGGGGGTGAGTATAACTCGGGGATTAAATCAGAGATGCAGTCCCCCTCTCTGGCCCTGCTGAGGGCTGTGTGATGCTATCAGGACAAGGCAACGCCACACACACACATCAGGAGGAAGACTGTATGGCTGAAATACACAGACAGGCGTAGAACAGCCTGCTTCCTGCACGCCCTGACTTTGAATGCTAATGCTCAGGGCCATTATTACGGCGGTGGGGGACTTGGTGCCAATATCACATCAAACCATGGCTGAAACTCATTATAATTAGGACACACCAGAGTGCACAGGTTGGGCATTTCTTTCCTGTAAACATCAACTATCAGTTTCAGTGCCTTCCCTCTACATTTGCAGGTTGCCACCCCTGTTTTTCCAGCTCATATTGTTTTCTGCTGATGCTAATTCGGCTGCTGGACGTGTAAATATGCAGCTTTTCGGTCTGCAGGGACTTCTCTATTGCTATACCACACTGAGCATCACCATCCCCCTCCCTTTCCCCCCCCCCTCACCCGCTGCCCTGTTCCCCATTTGGGGTGACCCGGGTGCTGTTCCGAGGGTTCCTCACACCCCAGAAGCTGTCAGTGGCCTCCTTCCTTCCCATGAGCGGAACACACAATAGAGAAAGGGCTCCGGCTGAGAGGTTCAGTAGCCATTAACCCCTACCAGCTGTTCCTGCCGAGGGTATTTTGTGCCACAATACATGCCCCCGAGGGGGCCCTCACGTCCACTAATCTAGCCATTGTTGGGCAGGAATGCTGACAGAAGAAAAGAAATTTTTCTTGTGTCCATGCAAGCGTGTGTATCCATGTGTGAGAGCCGAGAAACGTAGAGCTAATTTCTATAGTTGCCTGTGACGAAGGGAGACCATGAAGAATACCCTATTTAGCTGCATGACAAAATTCTGCTGCCTAAAAATGGAACAACAATGGCAATTGTTTTCTAGTGGACTTCTTCACTCTGTCCATGGCTCCGAGTTAAAACAAAAAAAAACAACACATATCAGTAACCAAAGGAGAAAAAAAGTTAAAAGATTTGCATCATTTTGATGCATGGCCACACAAATATTCTGAAATTGCTTCCGAAGCGATTTCTAAAGAGATTCAATTTTTAGTAAAAAAAAATCCATTCTGGGTTTGTTGCACTCAGAATATATTAACAATTAGTCCATTTCAATTAACATGGAAATTAAAACAGCATTTTCCAGTCAATTTCACCATGATGCAGCCATTAGGGGCTTCTGGTGTGCTGAGCAGATTTGTTACTCCACTTTAAAAATGAAAGTAAAATTAGGAAGAGAGGACGATTCCTGCTGCATGTTCAGAATTCAGTTTTGATATTCATATAAATCCAAATTGTTTATTTTTTAACTGGCCATAAAGAGAGAAAAAAAAAAAAAACACAACAAAATAATCTGACAACAGAAAAATACAAGTGAGTGATGGTAAATTTCAACCGCTACGTGAAAAGAATTAAAAAGCAGTGGGATGTATCCAACAAGACAATCCTTAAAGTTCCTCTGGAACAAAAGAGTTCATGAGATGTGTTTTAGTCTTTCTGCTGACTAAAGTCAATAGATTTGATATCAGTACTGTTGACAGCAACAGGAAGCAGCGCTGATGGCTGTCAGCAAGCTGCAGGATGCTGCATTTGCATGAAGGACGTAAATCCAAGCAGCACTTTAAGGACGAAGGAGGCTTGAATCAAAATTGTTCGGTATGTTTTAAAAAGGATATTTTTTTCCTGTCCTTTCCTTCAGCTTGTGCTGTGTTGTGACAGGCAGGGGGATCTGCGTCAGTCAATTATATGTCCCAACAGACTTTTTGTGCTAATGAGTTGATCCAGCCATCGGCAGACTTCCCCTGTCGTCCAGAAAAGATCACTTTCATTGCTTGCAGAACTAATTCAGAGCACAAAAGTGGGAGCTTCACCATTGCAGCCTCTTTTACTGCTCCTTTTGTGTGGGCTTTAGAAGTGCGCTGAAGAGAGGGCCTAGAGCTCGGGCCTCTTCATCTCCAGTCCATTGCCTGTCATTAACATACATATCCATATGAAAAGTGTGGTGAGGCAGGAACAGCTGTCCGGTAAAGAGGCAGTGATTCCCTCTCCCAAATGCTGACAGAAGCCTTTAGCCTTCCTTTGGCCAATAATAAACCAAACCATTTAAACAGCCTTTCAGGGAGGCCGAAAAAGTTCAGGTTGTAATGTTTCATTCACAGGCACCAGTGGCCCTTGGTGGCTTGCAACAGTCTCATGTGGAAGGGAACAATCATAGAAAGTATATTAGCTGAAATCATGTGATTAATATCTGACCACAATATTTAGCTTTAAATTACACTTTATAATAAAATTAAATAAAATAAAAAAAAAAAAGATCTGGGTGCTAATTGCAGTTTGTCATTCTTCAGCAGTGCTTCGGCTTCATGCCAGCGGTTGAATATCGATAAAAAGATGGTTTATTTGTACGTGTGTGAGCTTTTCACCCTGAGCAAAATGATTTGGTCTGAGGGGGCTTGAGGAGAGTGTGTGGATGGAACTGAGCAGTCCTCTTGTTTAAACTTGAAGCAGCGGGCATGAAGCAGGGGTTAAGTGACTTGCCCCGGGTCACATGGGAAGTCGTTTACTTAGGGTGGAGTTTCTCATCTAAACCCTCATCCACTTAGACCAGAGGGGCTGCACAGAACTCCTTCATCACTTCACTAATATTTGAAGTTTTCTTTGTGCAAAATGTTTTTCTATGAAGTTTAAAAGAGCTTTATAATAGGGCTTCTAAAGAATGAACAAAATCGTACATTTTATTAACCATGCAGATGTTTTGAGTGTTTTTGTTTATGTGAATATGAGAAACAATGTATTGGAAATTTCTGAAACATAAATCTAACTAGACTGAAAATTACAGCAAAATGTCGGAATAAAACAACAATTAAAATTTTATTGTGCAGTGAGTCTTGCAAAGACAATAAAATAAACACGTCTGGTTTTATTTGTAGAGGTGTGTTTCCTCAGATCTTAAGAGTAATGTTACAATGTGTATTATAAAATGTAGAGTCAGAATGTTTCACACCATATTCTTTAGATTTGTAAAATAATTTTTTGTTGAAGTTTCAAAAGCTTTATGTTAAAACCCAAGTTTTTACTAAACCAAAATGTTAGACAACATCATTAATAAGCAGCAATAAATAAATAAATAAAAATAATTAAGAACTTCCTTTGTACAACAAATTTTTATTTTAAAGAATTTCCCTTTTTTTAATATTCCCTGACACTGTGCGTGTGTGTCCAACTCAAGGCCCGGGGGCCAGATGTGGCCCTCGTTGTGTCAACATCTTATCTGGCCCCCAAGATGATGTGTGAAATGTAAAATACTTCTTTCTCTTGAATTTTTTTCAGTAAACTTTTATTGTGATGTTGAAAGCACAGCAGAGAACGTCAAATGAGACCAATCAAACTCTTGTGGAGGATGTGACCCAGAAATGATGATGGGAATCTGATTTGAGCTAATGTATATTCTGAAATTGGCCCTTAGTTTGAAAAAGGTTTTTATTTTGGCCCCATTTTTTTTAAACGAGTTTGACACCACCATGCATTTGAACAAATTAAAAAAAAAAAAAGATTTTGACTTAAAATTATACAAAAAAAATTCTATCTTTGAAGGTAGAGTTCATGACATGATCTTTTCAAAACGTTCCTCAACCACTGAGGGGGGTTCTATGCTTGAGATGCTTCGCTCGCCACAAAAAGAAGGTAAAGGAAGCAGCCAGGATCCAGATCTAATGAATAAGAAAAGCCTCTGCTTAAAAGAAGGGGGTCTGGTTTGTCCCCGTTTTTTTTTATTCAGCTTTAGAAAGACGAGTCCTGATTGATAAATCCCCTCTTTTGCCCCCCTGGTGCAAGTGACCCCCAGAGTCATCAAGTACAATGCGCAGCACCTTCGGTTTCCAAATCTGCGACTGAAAGCAGAAAAGGCGAATTTGTGTCAAATGGAGACTGGACGTGCTTTTGCAGCTCCCTCCGCTCTACCACCTCCTGTGCACCAGCAGCATCCAAAGACCACTGCAATAGCACTTGTTGCAAGTAAATCCATCCTTCCTGGATAACCGGCCTCAGGCTCCTACCTATAACACCCCCCCACCCCCTCCCCCACCCCTCTGGTGTATGTTTTATTTATCGCAGTTCTGCTGTTTGTTGTCTCTCTAAAGGCCCACAATTCATTAAAAAGGGAAAGGGGGGGTAGGAATCGGAGGAGAGCGGCAGAGTACGGAGAAGCAGATCTTGCCGGGGGCTGTTGTGAGGGAGCAGGGGGTAAAGGGGAGGGATTAGGATGACTTCTTGAACACATTTTCTCCCTTTTGCTGCAATTAAACAAAGTAGGCCTGTGATTAGTGCAGCGCAGGGAGCAAAGAAAAAGACACCCTTGAATCCCAGTGCCGGGACCTGACTGAGCATTATTTCCTGACAATGCCTGAGTTTATTGCTCAAACCTGCTTGCCCTCCTGCATGGCAAACCATGGGAACTCCAGTCAGGTGGAAACTTCTTCTCTCGTTCTTTTCCCGCGCTCTGTTCTTCTCTCTCTCCCCCGCCCGCACCCCCCCTCCCCTACTCCTACGCTGACAACGGAAGCCCCTCCAGGAGCTCACAGCGAGGTTGAAGCCACACAACTCCCCCCTGGTAACTGAGATGTTTGGGATAAGCTCTGCCCGGGTTCTTGTGCATGAGCTCACACTTGTCTGCTGTTGTTCGAACACAGTTAATGATGAGCTTCCTCTGTTTTTTTCCACACCCCCTTCCCTCGCTCCTGTCCTCCTCCTCCTCCACCTCCTCTCCCTGCTCCTTTTCTCCTTTCTTATTTGAAGCTAAGCGGCTGTTTAAGTGGAGTGCCTCCTCCCTCTGGCTCTTGGGAATGCTCTCAAGGGGCCCTTGCCTGGCACTGTGTGCATGACACATAATGAAAACAATTTTACGCTGCAGAGGGAAGTATGAGGCAATTACGGATGTGACAGCCACCTGCAGATTTACCCCCCTACGGGCGCCGACTGTAGTCTCACCAACCACGGCACCACTGCTACCACCACCAGCACAGTGTCACTGCGCCGATACACCCCCCCACCCAATCCCCACAAACCACACACTTCAGCTTCATGAATATGTGATGGCTTGATGATGCTGTGAATGGCTGGGGCAGGTGAGGAGGGGTTGGAAAAAGAAATGGGGGCTGTAATAAGTTGCCCAGCTGGAGACGGTGTTGCGGCTCTGTCACCCTGTGGCAGTCCAAAAAGGCATCTCTCCACAGGCGCTGACCCTGGGATTGGCCTCCCGAGGGGAGCCAAGGGATGACGTGACAGGAGTGTGCAAAGCGCTCCCCAAATCTCTTGTTGGCCAATTTTACACATGAAACTGGGCCCAAAAGCCCAAGTGGCAGGCCTAACAGAGCCCTGATTTAATTTGATAACCTGCTTAGTGAATGTGAATTAAATGAGTATTTGAAATACAAATGATGTCCTTTCACCAGTGCAGCTTAAATAATTACTCTTCTGGTGTGCGAAACACGTGTCCCCGGACCTCCTTTTTATTTCTTTGTTTTATACCTCAAGATAAATCTGCTCTAGTTAGCCTTGTCTCTCTCAAGCGCAGCCAAGAGAGAGAGATGAAATTCAGCACAAGGTCTGCGACATTTTCTGTCTCTGTACAAGTCTTCAAAATTGATCTGTGACCGTCTTCAGACTGTCAGGTTTGTATCCCGTGTTGCTTGTACAGCCCAGAGCTGCACGCAACGCCCCTTTGACCTGTAGATTATTCAGAGTGAGCCCAAAAGGGAGTATTATATGCCTGCCAGTCCCCCAAGAGCTTCCTCCTGATAGCCGCATGTGTCATTAATAGCCCCACTGAACAGCAGAGACAGCAGCGTGATGAGTGGATCCTCAGCAACATCTGACAACACAAGACACCGGCTGATAAAAGCCACTGCGCAGATGCACGCGAGGCTTCAGACAAAGATGCGTCCTGCATGACACAAAGCACAAGGGTATGAACAAAGACACCAGCTGGAGATGCGAGCACAAAGCAAATCACGACTGCTGATCACACGAAACATAGGTGCGATGGTGGTGAAAAATGGCCCGCTGAAAGTTGATATTATGCAACGGTTTTTGCACCCATCAATCCAATAAGGAGTGAGGACTTTATTCTCGGCGTGTTCGGAAGTAGTGTACTATAATAGATGAGAGGATCAAGGTGAAACAGGAATGAATAAGTGAAAACAGCATATCTAAGCGTGAAAAATGTCACAGGAGACGGCGCAGACGGTAAACTGAGCAGCAACGAGATGAGAGGTGGTA
Source organism: Simpsonichthys santanae (assembly GCA_031762415.1). Taxonomy (NCBI): domain Eukaryota; kingdom Metazoa; phylum Chordata; class Actinopteri; order Cyprinodontiformes; family Rivulidae; genus Simpsonichthys; species Simpsonichthys santanae. The sequence continues at coordinate 18,881,206 of JARVLU010001073.1, read as the reverse complement.
AATTAATCTTTGAGCAATATCATGCGGAAGAGAAAAGTGCACCGATCTTTATTTCTTATAACAACTCAAGACAAATGACCACTGCTGGTACATTAGTTCTGATAAGGGACATGCAAGAAAGACAATAGCTTTCAATTCCTGATTTAATCAACCCCTGGCGTGATGTACTTCTGGAAATAACAACAGAGATTAATCAGGAATCAAGACGTGGAGGGGGTGCAAGGGCAAGTGTCTGACTCCTCTGCGTGGCTATGTGATGAAATATACATAGTATTAAAAAGGGTCTGCTGCTGCCAGCACAGCCTGCCACAGAACAGGCACCTGTAAGATTGAAGCTGCGGACACCGCATCGCCAAAAAAAAAATCCAGCCTGCACTGAATTAATGAGAGCAAAGCCTCGGTGAGTGTGCACGTCTGATCCAGGGAGTCCTCATTTATTTTCTCTTTCCAACTCATCCTTTACAAAAATGACAGTGTCTCCTTATCGATTTTACACTCAGAGATCAATCAGCTTTGCCCTGACTCAGAGAAAATTTACGACCCTCCCCCTCCTCCTCCCCAACCACCGCATTCCCATTCAGAGCTATGGTCTGCTAAAATTGCAGGAGAGGTTAGATGACCACCCCCTCCCAGACACAAACACCCACTCACACCCAAAAGTATGAATCCATTCTGCCTTCTGCTTCTGTAGAAACCAGGCTACAGTTAAAATAAGCCAATCTACTGAAGAGGAGTCCTTTATTTCTCAGCTCCTGTCTGTAACATTACATCAAGTAAGACACAAGCAAAAAATAACCAACGGTTCATCAGTGACTGCACGGCGGCTGATGCCAGTTCAAAATATGACCACTCCAAAAAAAAGTCTTCCACAACTTCAAAAAGTTTTAATCTTCTCTGTTAATCTATCCCTTGACTCAAATAAAAAAATATCATGTGCTGCAAATAGATCCTTTCCTGTGTTTATGAAGATGGAGATGAGGCCAGAGAGCAGTGTTCCTCCTGATCTGAGCTCAGCGCCTGGCAGAGGTAACAAACGCCAGCTGTATGGAGATGGCTGTGCTGTCACACTGCCCCTCGCATGGAGCGAACCGTGCCAGACAGTCAATGGTACCTGGCACTGGGCAGCCGCTGCCATTAGCCAAGACCATTACCTTGCTCTGAGGCCTGGTGGGTTAATCCAGGGTTAATTCCATTGGCCTGTCTGGCAGAGAAGAAGCGAGTAGACTGACATCTTCTCAGTCCCCTCACTGCTGGAAGACCAGGTCTGTTAGGAGAAAAAGGTTTTTTGTAATGTTCAAGCTAAAAAGACAAAAGCAGTGAAATTAACATGAAAATGTTGTTGCAAATTGGTCTTGTATTAATAAATTAAAATAAAATAACAGTTTAAGAAGGTTATTTGTGAAAATATATTCAGATGATTAAAATGTATAGGACTGATTTTATCAAATGCCTTTTTTGTGACAGCTGAGCATTTTGAGCATAATTTAACTAGCAAAATGATACAATATGATATGATTCAGTATGAACAAACATGGAAGAGCACAATGCAATACATAGATTACAATACAATACAACATGATGCAATGTGACATGATACAATATGATATGATACAATACAATAATATACAATGCAATATGATATAGTAAAAAAACCTGGACAAGATACAATACAATAAATACAATACAATACAATAAATACAATATTATACGATTACAATACAATGCAATGTTATATAAAAGCATGATGCAATTTGATACCATGCAAAATGGCACAATACAATAAAATACTAATTTGATACAATACAATGCCATACAATGGGATTTGTTAAAATTTGCTTTACTGTCCTTTTGGATAAATTGGTTTTTATCTCAATGCTTTCCCAGCTGCCTTCATAAAAACTACAACCATTTTATTAAAGGCAGTGTTCTGATTTATTTATTTTTTTCAGTCCTGAGGAAATGTATTAGCAGGGGTGGAAGTAATAAATTACAAATACTCACGTTACTGTAATTAAGTAGATTTTTTTGATTACTTGTTATTTATGAGTATTTCTTTCAAATGCGTGTTTTTACTCATACTTAAGTATAATTTAAACATGTAAGCTACTTCACTACTTTTAAAATGAGAACTTGCTGAGTACGGCCGCAATTTGAATTACCAGTAATATTCAAACCTTTCATCTGCATCTTTGTAACCAGTAAGCTTCTCAGATCGTGAACGCGCCAATTAGCTATGACGTAAGCAAAGGACAACTCTGTAGAGAGTCATTTATGGACTGAAGATTTGGAGGAAAAGACAAACTGGAGACAGAGGACAAACTGTCAACAGAGAAAATGACGAGGTAAAGGATGAGGACGAGTTCCCATGGTCGAACCTGGAGGAATGTTTCATGTACAGAGGGTGAGAAGGAGACAGGTCCAGATGCAAACTTGATCCCTACAGTGATAGCAGCTACAAGACTTCAGCATCTACTCTAAAACACATATTGTGGTATACAAGGTTTTACAACTACCTGTACGATATTGCTTTTTTTATTGTTTGTATGTGTGGGTTATTAGTTTGGTTAAGTATTCAAATATCTTAGATATTGTCACTGCCATCGTTTTATAACACCAGTACTTTTACTTGTAACTGAGTACAGTTTAAGCAGTGTAATAGTACTTGCGTACATATTTTCAGCGCTCTTTCCACGTCTGTGAATTAGCAATTATTATCTTACCAGTTAGTAGTTAGCTCATTAGCTCTCTGACTGTGGTTATCTTCTTATCACAATGGTTATTAATACATAATACTATGGTTAATTGGCTCTATTTCTTCTAAATGAAGATGTTCAAATCTACAACTTATAAGACAGTGAGTAAACGTGACTTGAAATGACCTAAACTATCTTTTTACATTAATTACACATGCTGAAAAACAACATCATAAGCTACACTGTACATTTAGAGAATCATATTTAAATTATTATTTTCAAATGTTCAACAATCTATAGTAATGTACTAATAAATATACTGCACATACAATTTATGTGCAAAAAAAAAAGCAGTTAATAATGATAAATCAAAAATGCAGTGGCTCAGGGAAGTAAAATATCTGCATCAAGAATCGAAGTGTAAGCCTGCTTAACATCAGCTGTCATCATTTACTCCACAGTCAGCTGATGTAATGCCTACAGCTGCCACACATGTTGAAATGGCCACATTCAAAGCTTTCAAAAGCCTAAACAATAGGTAAATGCACATGATTGATAGGGTGACAAAATATTTTTATATTTAACAAGTCTCTCAGATGGACGAGGTTATTATGGGCTTATTACTGTCACAAATGTTCCGGGTATAACTAAAACAGTCCATCTTTTACTGACGCTTTTTAACACTGAAGGAGAAAAAAAGAAAAAACACTCAACAACATCATATCAAACAAATGACACTTTATTCTGTGGAACCAGAAAGTTCATTTACAAAGAACTAGCTGCTGCAATCACTGCTCTAATGTAGTAGTGCGAGGGGGAGAAAAAAAAGGGTAATTGGTTTGGTAAAGATCGTTTTCCATCGCACCATAAAGCACTACACAATAGAAAAGGTCGCCAATTAAGCAATCATGAATACCAAGTACCATAGCTGATGAAAATAGGCCAGTGGTTTAAATAGATTTGCAAGCAATTTACCTTTTCACAATGTTGGCAATCTGATGCAATTTGCTTGCAATTTCGTCTGCTTTCAGTAGCACTCTGCGCTGACACCGAACGGTGCAAATGGCAAAGAGGACCACGTAGAAAATGTAAAACTATCTTGGCCACATCAAGGTATCAGAATGGCGCTTCATCAGGAAAATTACAACAATTAGCATAAGTGCTCCAAAATCAACACTTTAAATGTCAGCGCCAAAGGTTGGGCCACAGATGAGCAAGGGTGCGCGATGTCCTCCAGGATGGACTTGCCATGGAACGTGCAGCAATCACCCATCATCTCTTGCCAGTGATGGCCCCACAATTGCTGTGACATTCTCTCAGGCCTGTCATTCTCGGTCACAGATGGTTTTATTATTATTTTTTTCACTCTGACTTGATTTGCTTGCAGCAGAATTACCTGGCTCTTGCTTTGAGACATTTTTTTTTTTTTTTTTTACTTTTCTTTTACATTTTTATTTTATTTTATCATTCTTTAGACCAGTGGTTCTCAAACTGGGGTCCCTGGACCCACGGGGGGGGGGGGGGGG
>JARVLU010001073.1:18815803-18826478 GCA_031762415.1 Simpsonichthys santanae | reverse complement strand
TCCGACTTACGGCAGAATCGAGTTGCGAACGGTCCTTAGGTCTGGAACCCGTTCGTAACTCGGGGACTACCTGTATCCTGATCTGACATAATTTGTACCATTTGGGTGGAAATGTATTACAGTTAATTATTAATTCTCATCATTATATAATGCCTGTTTTGTTTTGATTTTTAGTCCATGTGGAAGCCTGCCTACGACTTTCTGTACTCTTGGAGTCAGCGTTACGGAGACAGCTACAGAGACATGATCCAGGATCTGCACCTGGCCCTGGATAAGATGAAAAACCCCGTCACCAGACAGTGGAGACACCTGACTGGAGCACTCATCACAGTGAACTGCCTAGATGTCTTACAAGACTCTGCTTTCCCCAAACCTTAAACCTTTTACACTCTGTTGAACAAACAAGAACTGCTAAACGTGTTAAGCCTCATGTGAAATGCAACCTTGTTGAAATTGTCAGGCCCATGCACTTCATGTTCTCACAACTGGTTAATGAAGCAAAATTAATTTTGTTATAATTTTCAGTCAGACCTGATGCACTTGATTTCAAGAATCTCATATGGTGTATAAACTTCACTCCCACTCTTTCCTTCTAAATTATTGTAATTTATTTCCAGTGTTCATTGTTTTTCCAACTCTTCATAAACTGAAGAGCAGGTTTTTAAACTTACTGTATTTTCCGGCATATAAGTCGCACCTTTTTGCATAAATTTGCAAGTCCTGCAACTTATACACCAAAGCGACTATTACACTTTTTTCTTCTCATATTTATAACACAATTTTTGGCTGAGCTCTGACGATTTCATTCATTCTGACATGAAAAATATTAAACATTACCATTTGCAGCCGCTAGGAGGCCCTCGAGCGTTATGGCAAACCAAATGTCTCATGAAATGCAGCTGATTTGACTATTAAAGTGAATTTATTAAGTAAAAGTTCAACAGAGACACAACTTTACTATAATGTTGAGCAAACAAATTGTTTTTAGGTGCTTATCTTGTTAAATTCTTGTTAAAGACCTCCCGTGCACACTCCCGTGGCTGCCATTTTGGCAGCCAATTGTTTTGGGCACAACACTGGCCCATGCTTCCGGGTGGTCAGCGGCGAAGTACTTTGTATAAAAATGTGACGCGTCAGCAGTGACGCTTAATAGGTGCAACTTATACAGTGAAGCAACTTATTTATGTTTTTCCACTTTATTAGACATTTTTGGACTGATGCAACTAATATGCCAGAACGATGTGTACGGCAGAAAATATGGGGATACCTTTTTAAAGATGATTAATCAAATCAGAGGTTGATTTTTTTTTTTTTTTTTTTTTGGGGCGAACATTGTGTCTTTATGCCTTCTGTGATACTTTAAAAAGTTTTTTTTTAATAACATACAGTTGGTAAATGGATAAAAATTGATAAATGTGATCAGGGTTGTTATACTTCTTAAGACAAAAAGTATGAGCTGACAAAAGTTATATTTTCCAAGTTTGTGTAAAAAAAAACTGTTTAGTTCAAGTGAAAGTTGTATGATGCTAGGAAACAAAATATTGTTTTTCTTTAAAATATAAGTGATATTTTTATACTGTGATGTTTGAGATATGGAGATTTTTAACAGCGTCTGCAGTGGCGTCATTATGTTTTTATTTTGTTGTAAACTTTTATTTCTAAAATTTATGAGACTCTTATTTCCTTGTACTGCACTTAGTGCCTTAGGTGAACAATTATGAATGGTGTTCAATACTGAAATGAATGTTGGAAGTTCAAAACAAAACATCAACAGTTTACCTTATGCTTATAAAAATGATGATATTGTAAAGGAAGATTGAAGTTACAGTAAATTTTTTTTGTGATTGAATGTTAAAAATCATCCTTTTTTTATTAAAACTCATTTGAGCACCTAACAAGCATGGCTTCCTTTCATACCACTCAAACAAATGGTTTTGTGTTTCCTGGCTATTTTCTTTGTTTGCTTTTCTTTGCACCATTTGCTGAAGTCGATTTTGGCTGAGAGTATTTTGAGCTGAATGATTCTCAAACTGGATCTTATTTGAAATCACAACGGGACGAACTTAAACAAGCAGGTCAAAAAGGATTCATGCAGGACTGGGCATTAATTCCATCTTCAATTTAAGAACAAAATCAAACGACCATGAACTACCTAATTAATTACTTCCCAATCAGACTTGGGGTTAAAACATTTATTCACTTCAGCTTGACCAACTTTTATTAGCTGTGAAAAATGAAAATGTTGGGAAATGTGTTGCCTATGTTTAATTAAATAAATTAGCCAAGGAATGATACCCATAGGTGGCACGGTGGTGCAGTTGACAGAGCTGCCACCTCTCAGCGAGCAGGTTGCCCCGGTTCGAATTCTGGCTGGGGGCCTTTCTGGGTGGAGTTTGCATGTTCTCTCTGCGCATGTGTGGGTTTTCTCCAGGTACTCCAGTTTCCTCCCACAGACCAAAAACATGCACGTTAGACTGAATGGTAACTTTAAATTGTCTCTAGGTGTGAGTGGATGGTTGTTTGTCTCTATGTCCCTGTGATGGACATGTGACCTGTCCAAGGTGTCCCCTGCTTCTCACACAGTGATTGCTGGACATAGTGGGTAAAGATAATGGATGAATGGATGGATGATATATAATCAAATATCGATAATCCCTCAACCTTTCATAAGTAAAGCGGAGAACTTGTTTAATCTTCAGAGCTCAAAGCTTTCAGTCCAGCAGGTGGAGTCATTGCATCAGTGGTTTGTCAGCTTTATATGCTTGTGCTCATTATTTCAGCTTTATGGTCAAATAGCACTTTAATGGACAGATAGAAAAATGCCTCAGAGAAACAGATAAAGTACAGTCAGGGCCAAACTATAACAATATAACCTGAATGTTGATTTAATTCTTCAGAGTGCAGTTACCCAAAATATTTAGCCACAAAAAAATTCCTGTTTTTTTATTTCATTTTACTTTTCATTCTTTTATATATATACAGTATTATACTGATAAATACATTCACACACAATGATATTAGTCTAATTTACTTAAGCCTGGTGTAAAAAGTGAGCACGCTCCAAGTTTGGCTTTATTTTCTGGCGCTCACAGCCACAAGAGGCATCCACAAATCACCGTTATGAACAGAAGCATTCCTCTGTCCTCCAGGGTATATAAGACCTCATTCGGTTTGCCTCTGTGATATATGCTCAGGGCAAGAAGTCATTTAGCTTTTCAATTTATTAGCATGGTGATTTATGCCCACCCCATCACCTTCCTCCTCTCCTCTTCCCCACCTCTTTCCCAATTGGACTCTTATAATTTGGTAACAGATGATGTGAAAGAGGAGAAAGTTCAGCAATTAGAACAAATCTAAGCAGGAACGAGGGCTTGCAGTTTCTGTGGCGGCACTTCATTTATCACTAATGTTTTAGTCACTCTGCTCTGTACAAGATTAAATGCTAACAACAGCAAACCTGCTGCACTCTTTATGCATGAAGGGAAGGAAACCTGATCGCAGCAGAACTCCTACAGCAGAGGTCTCCACAAAGATTTGGGTTCTGTTTGTCTTCGTTAGAATATCTTCTTAACGTAACCCTCTGAGATATTTAAAATGCATAATGAGCGAAAGCAAAACTTGTCAAGTAAAACCCAGATTCTAAACAGCTGCAAGGAATTTCATGCAAATCTATCATCAAATAATATAAAGACTGCCGCAGCCCTGAAAACTTGTACTAATTTTTAAATGTTAACTTTATCAAAGTTTGTTTTTTTAGGTTTTTGGTTGTCTTTCTTCAGACTGTCAGCGTGCATGCAACTTCTTCCCATGAAGAACCACCGCGGGGAAGGAGGAAGCAAAAATGACTCACAGAGAAAAGAAAACAACTTGAAGTGTTTGGCAGCTTGTGGAGTGGTTTTGTGAGTAATCACCACATCCTTGGACACCTCGCTTTATGTTCACCCTCTCTTTTTCTCCACAAGTCAGACAGAAATAATCTGACTTACCTTAATGGAGGAACACTGTGATAATAAAATTGAGAAAAACTAGAGAATTTGCATTTGTTTGTGAAATGCTGGAAGCTGAAGACCTTGTTAAAAGCTGTTGAATAATTAATTCTGAATTAAATTGTTGAAAGCAGACCAGAAGCTTAAATCACCAAAACATATCAGCAAAACTGTAACTAAGTGCTGAAATCAGCAAAACCCTTGAAAAAAGTTGAAATTTCCGTATTGGTCCCCATAAATGTCGCACCACCCTATAAGTTGCATCCGTTCAAATTTGTCTAATAAAGTGGAAAAATCTATAAATACGTTGCATCTATTATGCATCACCGCTGACAACCAGGAAATGTGGGCTGATGTTGTGCCAAAAATTGATTGGCTGCCAAAAGGCAGCCGGGAGTGTAAACAGGAGGACTTTAACAAGAATTTAACAAGATTAACACTTAAAAACAATTATTTGTTTGCTCGAAATTATAGAAAATATGTGTCTCGGTCTCTTTTGCTTAATAAATGCGCTTTGACGGTCAAATCAGCTGCATTTTCAAAGCCGATTCGTGGAAACAGGAACGCGCAGAGGGCGACTCACTGTGCATTTCTTTGAAATTTAACAAGATAACCACCTAAAAACAATTATTTGTTTGCTCGACATTTGTGTCTCAGTTGAACATCTACATAAGACAAGCACTTTAATGGTCAAATTAGCTGCATTTCACTGGGGCGCAGCAAAATGCAGCTAATTTGACAGTTGCTCCAACTGAGCTGCATGAAGGTGGCTGGCTGTGGCAAGCCAGTTGTGTCATCAATAGCTACTTTTACCTAATACTTGACACAATGACATTCCATACTATTCGAGTGCTATTAAGCAGCTGAAAATTGTAGTGTTCAATATTTTCAGTCAGAATGAATGAAAACAGTCATATCTCAGGCACAAATTGGTTTATAAATGGGGGGGGGGGGGGGGAACCCATAAAGACGCCTCTTCAGCATATAAGTCGCATGGCATGCACATCATGCAAAAAAAAAAGCAACTTATAGGCCAAAAAATACGGTAGTCAACTTGTAGTGGGAAGCTAAACATGGTTAAATTGTAGGGATGAGCTAAAAACGTCAAAACTGTAGCTGAAAGAAAAAAACAATAGTTAAAAGCTAAAAATGATCAACATTATAGCTATAAAAGTAAATTGGGCAAATTTGTAGCTAAACTCTAAATGTAATCAAACCATAACTTAAAGCCAAAATAAGCTAAACGATAGCTACAAGCAATAATGAGCAAAACAAAAGAGAATTTGTAAAATTAAAAACTTAAATCATCATAGTCAAAGCTGAAAGCTAAAATTAACAATATCAAAGCTAAAAGCCAATATAAGCAGAGTAGTAGATGAAAGCAAGAATTATCAAAACAGTACTTAAAAGCTAAACCTAGCAAAACAGCAACTAAAGGCAAAATGTTGTATAGTTGAAATAAAACGCTAAAGCCTCACACTTATTTGGAATCAGCAGTAATGAAACAAAAATCAAACATAAAGTTGCTTGAATACAGTACTTAGAATGTAATGCAAATGCTCCAAAAACAGAACAAAATGTTGCTGAATGTAACATTTTCAGTAGCAGACCTCAACAATCATGGTTTTCAGGGGTTTACGGCTGCAGCACTTGTGCCCCGTCCTCATTCACAATTTTGGCTTTTTTTCTTTCTTGGAGGCATGACGTGTAAATCTTGTGAAACGTGAAAACATTGACAAGGCGATGTTGACCACGTGACTCCTCCATTCATAATGAAGTTCCAGCAGCAGCTCACTGCGTCCTGCGATTTGGCATACTACGACTTGTCCGGCCTCATTTAAGGGACAATCAGAAAGTTTCGGCTGCATTCAAGCAACAGCTGAAAGACTCTTAACACAAAGTGCACGTGAGTTGTTTCAATATCCAAATAGATTTCCATGACAGTCAAGTGGCTTTACATTTAATTTCTTCCTCAAATGTGATCATTATGTTGAGAGCATATACTGTAGTTGAGATCTCTTGAGAATACTTAAATGCAGTCAGAATACACTTCAAAAGTTGTTTGATATTTCTTCACTTGCAAAGTTTTAAATGTGACCTAAACATTCCAGTCTGCCCCATGGATGGATCTGCATGTTTAGAATAAATCCTGAATGCAGTCAAAATTTTAAGAGTTCACTTTAAAAATCCAGCATTAATCAAAGAATTGTCATTCCAGCAGTCTTCCAGCTCGTAGTGTGGCCTGGTGTTTAGAATATCTTCATTATGGCTGGTTCTGCTGAATTCCTGCTGATTCCAAATAAAATGAGACTATGGCTTCAAATCAGATTAACTACAGTGAAAGGAGAGGGGAAAGGTATGCTGACATTACATCAAGGTTCATGCTCAATAATCCAGGAACAAATCCAGCAAAGTTCACTCAGGTCATCTGTACGGTTTATTTATTTATTTATTTTTTGCTGAGATGTTTCGTCATTCATCCAAAGGACTTCTTCAGTCCAATGAGCCACAAATAAACTGAAGTCCCACAAATACCACACTCCCTGGTACCTGAATTATTGTGCATGAACTTTGGTGTTTTGAACCATTTTGACGTGGCTGCCTCAGAGGAGTTGATAGGGGAGAGGGAGGCCCCAGAAACCTTCTTATCATCAACAAACTGTTTTTCCCCCTTCACTATGGAATTGTGGTATTTGTGAGACTCCAGTTTGTTTGTGACTCCTTGGACTGAAGAAGTCCTTTGGATGAAGGATGAAACATGTCAGTAAAAAAAATAAAAGAAAAGAAACCGTCCATATGACCCGACTGAACATTGTTGGTTATGCTGACATTAATTTATGTGAACAATTCTTAGAAGTAATTGAATACATGGATTGGTGTCTATTATTTTGGGAATATGTTTATAACTAAAGTTAAATAATTCAAATAATATTCAATCACACAGAAAAAGTGATAGCAATTTATATCTGACCGAGCTGAACATTTTGATATATGATAAATGATAGACAATATACAATGTACCATATACAATATACAATATACTTTGTATAATATATGATATAAGATAAATTATAAACAATATACAGTATACAATCTACAATATATAATATATGATATAATATGATATAAGATAAATTATATACAATATTCAATAAACAATATATCATATACAGTACAATATACAATATACAGTGTATAGTATATGATATTATATGATGAATGATATACAATATACAATACATAATATACAATATAATATGATATATGATCGATTATATAGGATACACAATATACAGTACAATATACCATATACAATACAGTATAGCATATACAATCTACAATATATAATATAGGATATAATACTGTATGATATAAATATTGGTAGTTAAAATAACACAGCGTATGCAGAAGTACTTTTACTGCCAAAACATTCTAAGGAAACTATTAACAGGAAAACAATATAGTGAATGTACTGATGCATGTTCAATATTCTAGGTAGACAAGTCTAACCAGGTTGAGTCAGGTCATCTGGACATATTCTTCTTCTTTTAAAAGACAAAATGTTTCAACAAAGAAGAATTCGTCCAGACGACCTGTCTCAACCTGGTTAGAATATTGTGACTGCTGAATCAGCATTCATACTATTAAAATACACAAACAACATCTTCACCTCAAACCCCCAAAAAGACTTGATGTATTTTTATTTGCCTTCTTTTCATTCATGATGCTGTTTCACCAGTTTGTCCTTTGTTACTAAAAGAGTTTATTTTTGTTAGTGAAACTGCATCTCGTCTGCCTGTGAGAAGTTTAGTCAGGTGATGGTGTGGAGGAGGTGCTGACAGGTCTGATGTCCTCACAAAGCAGCTCTTCAACAATCTAAACAACAGATGGAGGAGGGTGAAAAGATGAGGCGTGCGCAGGACGACAGCACAACATGTTTTCTAAATCACAAATAGTAGTTTTAGTTTTTCTGACAGTGCAGATTAAACAAACACTGTTCTGAAGCTTAAATTAACGTAAAAGATTCAAGATTGGTGTGTTTTATTTTTAGGTTTTTAGCCTTGACTTCTTGTGTCGCTCAACACATTTAGGATTGCATTTGTGCTGATTTGGTTTATTAAATATTATTAGTTTTGTCTCTGAGTTTAAAAAAAAACACAAACTAAACAAAACAAAAAAAATTGTGAATAAATGTGGGAAAACAAGAGAAGATGTAAAAAACTGTTCACAAAGCATGAAGGACAAAACGCACAAATATAAACAACCCTAGCACAAATTCAGAAAACACACAAAAATACAATTAAAAACAAAAATTTTAGAAAACTTTTTTTTTTTTTTTTTTAACCAAACTGTTCTAACCATTGGACATTTTAGACAATATATGTTTAATGACCTTGCTCAAGGGCCCAGAGTGGGGCAAATGAGGGTGGAGACAGGTGTGGGTGCTTCACCTTTTCCTCGCACATTTTAACGTTGTCAGTCCGGGCGGTCAAACCAGCAACCTTCCAAACACAGGCGCTACGCTGCGCCACCACTCCCCATCCGCCACAAAAAAAAAATTTGCAATTTGTGACTGAAAAATATTCAAAGTGTTTTATCAGTGCAGTGAATTTATTTGTCCTGTTTGTTAAATGTATCTTTTATTGACATAAATGTTCCTGGAAAAAAAAAAATCTGATTTGTGTCTGATTCGATTGTTACTGCTGACTGGTGTAAGTCAAACTAATTTACTGCTGCTGGTTGAAATTGTTTTTAACACTTTTTTTTTAATAGTTACATCATTTAAAGCTGTGGTTTACAAAAGCAAACGATTGCAGTGCTTCAAATGGAAATCTGAGCAGTGTAAAAGTCAAAGTAAAGAGCTGGAGCATGAGATAATGATAGAGAATAAAAACGTGGGGTTTAGATCTGCAACTGTGATTTTTCTTGACTTGAAACCATATTTAAAAAGAAAAAAAAATCACAAGAAGATCAAATTAGGTGTGCTTAAGTTGTAAACTGTTTGTAGTTGATTAAACTTTTTTGTATAACACAGAGTTTATTGCAGTCCAGTGTCTTTTAAGACATCTGGCGGGTTATTAGACCTGGAAATCTCATGAATATTTCAAACACATTAGGACTCTAACAGATTGATCAATTAATGTCTTACCTGTTCTAGATGTTTCATTGATCAACTTCAGTTTGAAAAAAGTTGAAATTAAATTCACGATCTAAAGGTTCCTGACTGATGAACACGGCCCATAAAGTCTTACCTGGACCCAAATCAGTTGTTTGCTTTCGCACAGCTTCTCTACAGTTTATGGTAATTCATTGAAAGCCGCTCATCTTCTCCCACATTGACTGTTAGTTCATTTATTATGTGCAGCTTTCATGCCATTTAGGGTAATCCATTTTAGGCAACACAGTTTTTCAAACGTTTTCAGTGACTTGTTTTATGTTACACAACTTTTCTACAATTCATGATAACTCATTTTAAGTAGGGCAGCTTTTGTAGCATTCACTGTAATTCTCATGTTTGTTGTTCTCTGCAGAGTGAAGCTGCAGCCCACAAAGAGGTAGAGGCCTGAAAAAACATGGTGAGTGAAGGAAGTTAGTATGACTGACACTGGAAGAGGATTTAAAAATACATATTCTTGACCTTTACTAGAGGATAACTTCTTTAGGGGGACCTTACAGAGTTTGTGTTGAAGACCCATGCTTTAGAGCCAAGTACCCACAAAGTGGATTGCTGTCCACCTTAAAACACATTCAGTCTCAACATTTCATAGTGTTTGCATTGCCAACGCTTTCACGTTGCACAGTTATTCCAACAGAAACATGATATTCCTGCTGGAAGTGCCCCAGGCTGCAGTGCTACAGCTACTCTGCTGCTATACAGGTATTTTGAAGAAAACATAAGATTCTATGTGAATGGATACGTAAAACTAAAGTGATAGCGATGTAAACTTTTATAAAACAGTGTTTGCATTAACAACAATGCACGTTTTTAGTTATTTTAAGATGTCGGTCATTCAAAAACATGAGATCTACATGCAACCGGTAAGACAATAACAATTCAAAACCTTTCCGAAGAACCCAAATTCAAAAGCTCTGAAGTTCTTCAGAACGGTGACCACGCATGGAAAAATGGCGGCTTTTAGTGAAACAATTCTTATGCCGTGACTCAAGTTGACACGTTTATATCTCAAAGAGGTTGATGTCTACGATCATGCAACTTTGACATTAGGATGATCGGCATCTTGAAGACAAAAAAAGGGGAGAAATTTTGGAAAACACAGTCAGAAGAGATGAGGGAGGGAGCGATAAAGTCATCGAAGAAGAGTGTCTCTTTGGTTTATTTCTGTCAACCGAGGGGGAGAATGAGCAGAGCCGATGCTTTTCCATTCCAAAAACAACAAAGCAGCAGAGGTATAGGCCTATTGTGTCCTGACAGATTGCTCCAACTGTAGGAGGAGGAGGAGGTTGCCTCCAACCGACACACTGGGAGGAGTAAAGGTGAACAGAAATCTGGGGGAGATGGGAACACAGCTGCAGTTCAGAGAAGAGGTAGTCTCAGTTCTAAACACTTTTTTTTTTTTTTTGCTTTGACTTTGTGCAAAATGTTTGTTTTACAGATTTAAACTACTTTTCTATCTATCTATCTATCTATCTATCTATCTATCTATCTATCTATCTATCTATCTATCTAT
>JARVLU010001073.1:18760993-18773381 GCA_031762415.1 Simpsonichthys santanae | reverse complement strand
AGCTGAAGGCCACTATCAGAGCAACCTGGGCTCTCATAACACCTGAGCAGTGCCACACACTGATTGACTCCATGCCATGCCGCATTGCTGCAGCAATCCAGGCTAAAGGAGCCCCAACTAAGTATTGAGTGTTATACATGCTCATACTTTTCATGTTCATACTTTTCATGTTCATACTTTTCAGTCACTTCTTTTTATTGGTCTTAAGTAATATTCTAATCTTCAGAGATACTGAATTGGGGGTTTTCATTAGTTGTCAGTTATAATCATCAACACCAAAAGAAATAAACATTTGAAATATATCAGTCTGTGAGTAATGAGTTAATATAATATACAAGTTTCACTTTTTGAATGGAATTACTAAAATAAATCAACTTGTTCACGATATTCTAATTTATGACCAGCACCTGTACAGAAAAAAAGAAAAGAAAAACTGTGTGAAAGTTGAAGCAGCCATCACACAAATGACAAAAAAAAAAACTTTTATGATTCTGGAAGCCTTCTTTTTCCTTTCTCTGTGTCAACATGACACAGTTTTGTACTTTATGTGATGGAAGTGTTGTCTCTATTTCTATTTCTGCAGAAATGCATAATGCGAGAGAGGGAAGGGAGTCTTTTGAGGATTCATTCAGAGAAACAGCAGAGAGGACTGGTAGTCCACAGCAGCTTGTAAACCCTAAAACAGTCGATGGATGTTCTGTGAAGACAAAGACAGCTGACATGCTTGGTAAGTAAAAGAGCTTGCGCATTTCATGGGTGAAAAATGTGCCCTCAATCAGTCATTGTTTAAAATTAAACACATAAAATCTGCTATTGATATTTTTTTTCCTGTTATGACAGGCGTATGTGCTTTGTTTCAAAGTGTTGTAATTCAGCGTAAATGTTTTGTATGCAGTTTTAATGTTGTCATCTGCTATCAATGTTAAAAAAAGTAATTTTCTGTTATACGTTAGCTGGTAATGTTGTCACTGAATTGACAAACTTACAGTTTAATAAGCAGGGCCAGTTCACCATTTTTCTGTATACTTTACGAAAAACTCTTACTGTAATTTAATGAACAGACTAGAATGCAATTTCAGAAAATGTTTGTTTCTCTGAAATACGGCTAAAGTATTTACTGTGCAATAACAGCATTTTGAACACTGCTGAACACTGCTGAGATATGAAAAACGTCCTGTGTACAAATAAATAATAGCCCACGCTGGGATAAATAACTTTGCAAAATGCACTGGATGACCAAAAATAGAGATTTTAAGTCCAGACTTGACAAAAGAAGGAGTTCAACAGGGACCGAGTCTCACTTGAGACTCAAAAAGCAAGTTGGAAAGTTATTTTTATTAATTTGGAGTGAGAAAAGATTAATGTATCCAAATTTCAATCAGCCTGCCACGTGTCACAAGGTGATGTCAATTTGATAAAACTAAATTATTTTGATTTTAAAAAGTAGTGTGCATTTCCCCTATGATGGACTGGAGACCTGTCCAGGGTGTCCTCCGCCTCTTAAACAGTGACATATGGCACCAGTGACCCCCACGACCTGAAAAGGAAGAAGCGGGTAAAGATGATGGATGAATGGATGTATGGTGTGAATTTCTATTTTCAAGGTAGTAAAAATCCTTAGTCTTCAAGAGGCCATTCACTTACTGGGAGATCCCTTAAAGGACTCACGTGAGTCTTTAAAAAAAATCTATTTCCGATGTTTCACCTTGTTCCCACAGAGGTTTGACCCCTCTGGCATAGCAAACCAACGAACCTCTGAATTGGCAGGTTGGAGGAAGTTCCTGCAGACTGTCCTCAAAAAGTTGCTGACCGCAGTCACATCCATTTATACGGCTGTCGACAGAAGCTGACATTTCCAGGTGTGGCTGCTGGGTGCCGGAGTCATCTTTAATTTAAGGGGTTTTAAAGGTGACCTGATCAGGCTTGGTTCCAGGTGGACCTCAAGTCAGGGAAACGGCCCGCGGTGATCTCTGCGGAGCCGACTGCAGCGCCTTGCTGACTGTGCTGTTTCACTTATCAGGCCCCGAATGTGTTGACAATTCTTAGCAAGAGTTCTACAATTGCTCTTCTCTTCATCTACTCATCTGTCTGTATTCATTTCATTTTGGAATAAGATTAAAAAGCTTTAATTACACTATAAAACAACCTGGCAGCAGAGGCCAAAAAAAAGAAAGTGAAAAAAATAATAGAATAAATTGAGCATATCACAAAAAGACAGTACTTTTTCATAATTAAAACAGTTTTTAGATTTAATTTTACATGCAACGTTATCTTTTTTACCCACTTTTTAGTAAGTGAAGGATGTTTTCACATGCACTGACAATAAAATCATGAACATGCAAACAAACAATCCTGCACAATGATTATATTTGAATTTACAGAAACCCTGTTTATTGTATTTTATTATGAATTTAGATAAAAGTCTAGCATATCTAATTATTATTTACTATAGAAAATAATTATTAAGAAACATTTATTTTATTTTGAAAATGACAAGATAAAGAAAAACTGGCATGTGTGTTCACAAGTAACCATCCATCCATCCAACACTTAATATTTTTTAAATACTGAAGTTAAAACATTAATAATTTACTCTTTCCTCTCCACATCTGTCACTTATTTAACATCCTCTCTTTGAGAGTTATCTTCTTTTGCTATCTTATCTATATTTTTATTTTTTTCCCTCTAACCTTGACTCGGCTCTCTGTCTTTTCTCTCCTCCATTTATTATTACTCTGTCAGTACTTCTTCTCGCTTCAAATGTCACCCAGTCATTTCCCCTTGCTTCTCCTCTCCACCTTACTTATCTCAAGTGTGCTTTTTTTTTCAATTGCACATTTTTTTTCTTCCCTCAGCACATAGAAGAGTTCACACCAGTACATTTATAATAGTGCCCTTATGGCTTTTTCTTATTTTTCTACGGCCATTTTAAACTAACTGTGGAAAAACGTCTTTAAATGTCTCCACTTTTGTTGCCGTGCTTCACATCTAATCTCTAGAAGGAGTGCTCAGTCTTTGGAGGTGTGTCTCAGACTCTGGGCTGATGAAAGTGGTTCTGTCCAGTCTCCAACATAAACTGGTCACCACTTTTAGAAGAATGGAGCTTCGCAGTGAGAAGGCCAACCTGCAGGAGTCTGGTAAGTTCCCACTGTGGTGATCTGAAGCCTTGCATTTATGTACACTTAGTTTTTGGACATTTTTTTTTATATGCCATTAAACAGTGCTTGTAGAGGCTGCACAGTTTTTAGAAATGATTTTGTCCACACAGAAACACTAAAAAAAAAACACCCTAAAACACTGGTAATTAAAGGTGGTTGTAACCGTTTAGGTCAGAGCTTGAAAATAACATTAGTGTATGTACATTCTCATGCAACATCATGTGTGAGCTTGATATATGATGTATGGATGGATACTTTATTAATACCAGGGAAAAATTTAAGGCATCCAATAACATGTTCTAATTATACAGAAAAAATAAATCACATATGAAATCATCAACAAAGAAGAATACACAAATTTGAAAAAAAAAAACAACAACAAAAAAAAAAACAATATTCACATGCACAAGGTGGTAGGGAGTACTACATTCATGATTAACCTATATATATATGCATGCATACACATATTTATAAGTGAGCCCTAGGAGCATATGTTGTAAAGCCACTCCAAAGTTCAGCACAATATTTTTAAACCATCACTGAGATGTAGCCATTTTTATGCAGGCCATTTGACTTAGCCTGGATTGGGTTGACTCCAAAGGATAATCAGTTGCAGATATTCAAGAACTAATTACTTTATGATATTTTAAATTGGTTTTGGAGACATTTTGCTAACAGACACATCTCCTTGCTTTAGTTAATGCCACGGTTTTAAGCAAAGATGCTGTATAACATGTTGTGCTCAAAATGTGTGTTGGGGGCGATTCTAAGTTACTACCACTCCAAATTTTAGCTCAATATTTGGAAAACTCTGACTTATATAGCCATTTGTGTACTTTCTAAGGTCAGCTGGCTGTGGCGGTCATTTTGAATTAGGTCGACTTTAAAATCAGTTGTAGATGTCAGTTTAATGATCACTGCCTGAACACTTAATTCAAACCTGCTCAGTGACTCAGGAGAAACCACCTTCACGTTGTTTGCCAGATGTGGAGCTGTAACACTGCCATGAAGACACATCAAAAACTGGAAAAAAAAGGCATGGAATATAATATACAGTATACAGTATATACATGAAGCTGCATGCTGGGTGTAAAATTTAAACACGAGAAGGAGAAGTGGGCAACCTCGGATAGTAGGTGTGCTCACATGTGGGGGATATGACATCATCGTTTTCAAAGCGATGGCTGTCTACACAAAAATGCAAGAGTGGTGTTTGAAGATTTTTCTCACTCTGAAACCCGTTTTCAAAAAAATACAAGGGGCTTCTAAAATGCTGTTTCCATGTGGACTCAAGTCTAGTGTCGTCACTAAAAACATTCCTGCATGGACAACCCCAGAGAGGCTTTCAGGATGAACATAGTTTGAAATGGTCTTCATCTAAAGCACCGCTTTTAAATTTAGTATGAGACACATAAGTTTAAACAAATCTTCAAAGTTTAATACTTGTTACACAAAGCTTCACCGCTGACTTGTGCTTCCTTTTGTTTCGTCGGATGTCTTCTTGCTTCATTCCTTGTGCGAGGTGTTTGGGCTTTTAGACTCGGTGAGACGAGCTGTGGACCTGAGGTGGAGCCAGAGTGAAGAGAGCTACATTTATAACCGTGTTCATGGTGAGAAAGCTGCCAAACCCCAACGCACACACACCGATACCACAGCATTAACCAGTTTTTTTTTTGTTTGTTTTTATGTAGCACTAGATGGGATCTTGAAGGACCAGAGGAAGCTGAGCTGCAATAAAAACAGATCAAGGACCAGAGGAAGCTGAGCTGCAATAAAAACAGATCTTACAAAACCACACCCCTGAAGCGCCTTCAACCTCATCATCAGTGGTAAAGACACAACCAGAACTTGCTGTCAACTGATAAAAGAAGCTTAGTGATCCGTCCTCTTCCTATTAATGGTTTACCTGCTGCAACCCGCTCTAAGGTCACTCATCCCACTGCCTTCGCTGCGCAGGGTCACCTAGTTGGAGGCGGCAATGCAAAGGGGGATAGCCAAGGAGGTAATGAGGAAAAAGGCACAGCATGGATGCACAAAAAGACCCCAGTAAAAAAGGAGGGCAAACCTTCCTGTAGGCTTTTACACCAGAAGTGAGAAGGAGAAGGACAAAAACCTCACACGACACTGAGAACGTCATTGGAGAAAAGAAGGCAAGAAAATAAGAATCTAAAAATTGATCCAGGGGATGTGCAAGAGACTGAAAAGTTATGCAGCGAAGAAACAAAAACTTTATCCATTGCACACTGCAACACTGTCCTGCTGAAGAAGTCGTTTGTCACACAGGTGTTTGCCTAATCAGCAGTACAGTGCAAAGGTTTTAAATCCCCATTCGTTATACAGTAGTCCCTCGTTTGTCGCGGGCGTTTCCGTTCTCAGCCCCCCACATAAGTGAAAAACTGTGATATATAAATATAAAGGTGATTTAAACCCTCCCCACACTCTTGCAATATTCTAAACAATGTTTCTAAATTCTAAACTCTAAAAGAGCACAGCATGTCATGATCTCCACTCGCTCTGCCTCCTGCCAGCGCTCTTGGCCACGCCCACTTCTCCGCTGCAGAGCGGAAATCATGACATGCTGCAGGAGGGAGCTTCTCCCTGCACATGTGGACTGCACACAGATGCAGCGGGTGCTAAATAGTTTTAAAGAATTCATTTTAAATAAAAAAAATCCATGCCGATCTTGTGACAATTGGACAATCAGCCAATTGTGTGTCATGTCCAATCTCACTTTGAAAAACCACGAAAGAGTGAGCAGAGGCAAAGAAAAGAGTGTTGGACATAACATTTTTTTTTTTAAATCAAAGCCTAGCATTGCTTTGAAGCCAGAGTTTTAGATTATGATGTTCTATAAAATGTAGGTTAGACCTGACACAGAACCTGAGGGTTGTAGTGTCGCACCAACAATGGTTCATTCCTTCAGTTTTTTGTTTGTTTGTTTGTTTTGTTTTAAACATGCGAGTGATTCACAGATCAGAGTTTAGTTCCATAGAAAACACAAACTAATGTGCTTTTGAAAATAATCAAGTACTAGAATGGAAATAAATACAAATGCAACCAAAGAATAAAGAAAAAGTATGAATATTCAAAAATTTAGTCGAGTACTATGCCAAAGTGTTTCCATTAAGCACAGGTGAGAACGTCCAGATTAACAGAAGGTTCCCAGGAGAACACTGTCCTATAATTATGCTCTAATGTTTTTGGCTGATTAGTCTGTAGGGTGGGATTGTAGTTCTTTCAGAAACACAATTACAGTAACTGTATAGTTGAATAAAGAAAATAAAGTAAAACAAAACAGTAAAAAATAGTTTGAGACGGTTTACATTTTATAAAATGTGAGAATTAAATTGGCTGTCATGGCATCTGATTTATTTATACTCTGTTACTTTTACCTCTGAGGTTCAGACTCTCAGCCGAGGTATGCAGTATTTTTCAGCACAATACAACACTTCGGGCTCTAAGGCTAACAATAATTCAATTAAATTCAATTCAGTTTCAAGTCATCTCAGGGCAATGAACAGAAACGTATATCTAGTAAATCACATTTATCTGAGGAGCAGACTGCTTTGAGTTTAACTTCATCACAGAACTCTTGTCTTGAATAAGCATGAAGACAACAGTGGAAAGGAAAAATGCCCTCATGAGGAACAGACATGGAAACAGGAATCTGGCCTGTGTGAAATGGACCTAATAATCAATAACCCTGGGTTTCATCAATATCAAAAACCATCATAAATATAAGCAATACATGTACATGTTTTATCATCATTACTATAGTAATATAAGTCCATAATATAAATAGAATAAAGCTAATTATTTGAGTACTCTTAAATATTCCTAATATTAAAGGTCCTAATATTGCACCTTAGCACATATAACGTTTCACCATCTCAGTGTACCTTCAATTTAAATGCTTCCGTGTTAACATTAGGAGCTATTTACTTATTGCAAGAGTCCTATATTTCATTCTCCAGAACAATACAAATGCAGGTGTTCAGAAATAATATAACTATACCATTAGTGACATTTAGTTTAGTGGTATAGAAAAGTTGTAATGTTTGATAATTATTTTTTCTACAAAGTATAAGCACATTCAAATAAATGTAGCAATAGCACTGATTTGTCACAGAGCCCAATACAATAACCTGGAGGCTAGTGCTATATAGGTCCAGAAACAAACAAACTCACCAGTTCCCACTTTCAGAACACACAGTCAGCTGAAGGTTTTTTCACAGAGACATCTAAAAGTTGAGAGGAGTATCAGTCAGAAATGGCAATATAGACATTAGATACAAGGCTTTCAATGGCTTAGCGCCCACCTGCAGCAGCTAGCCTCTCTCACACAGCCTGGTTGTGAGCGTCACATTCTGTTTCGGAAGCACTGTCAGTACCGTGCATTCAGCTCTGGGCGCAGGAGAGGCGCGCCCAGAATGGTCCTGTATTTTCTTGTGTTGAAGAGGAGCTAATGTGGATGTACAACTTTAAACACGAGTCTATGGGCAAAGGTTTCTGTGCCCCAGGGCAGAAATACGTCATCACCAATCAGACAACCTGTAACTTCCAAGTTACAACTTCTAAAGACACACTAAATGCATGTTCACATTTACCATAAATATTAAACATAAGATTTGGACTATTCTTAAACATCAACTTAGTTTTTTTTATTCTTTTATTACGTGGTGTTGACAGGAAGAAATCCCAATGGAGGTAACCCTTAAATTACACACAGATCAATTTTATTAGAAGTTGATTGTTAATTTTATGATTAAAGAAGTGCTAGTTCTCTCTTGATTTTTGGTTTATACAGTATTTCTCTATGATGTAATATCTTCCTGGAACTGAACCAAATTGATCACATAATAATACATCATCTTCATTTGTATTTCAGATGTACTGAACTTCCAGTCACATGATGATCACAGAAATCAGTCTTTTTTTTATTTTTATGGTCTTTTAGCACCCAGGCAGCATCCTGACTGTGCTGCTTTTGCTGTTTTGTGTTCAGCTGCATGCCAGAACTGTGTGACAGACAGTGACGGGCTGCCTCTGACAACTTCTCTCAGAACGGCAATGATATGTGATTATATATTCATGCACAACACCGCCTGTCCGATCCAGTTGTTTGTTGGGGGGGTTATGAGTGGCAGCTGATAAAATGCCCAATAAAATGACTATCATCACTGTGTGGCTCTCAGCATCTCTGCTGACACGTGTCCCGCTGTTTGAATCAAACAGTGTTTTCACAACGCCCCATTACTGCAAATTAAAGTATGGCAGCGCTGAACACATTCCAGCCAAAACACCCCCTTCGTTTGAATAAATCGCTGCCTTTTTCAGTGCAATTGTTCAAAAAGTGTTTGCCATGAATCAAGCAGGTGTAATTGCGTTTTTTATTTTTTATTTTGACACGCTCCTTTCAATAAATTAAATAATTTGCAGAGCAACGCGTCATTCATCTGTAATTCAGGGCTATGGGCATCTGCAGAGTGCATTCATGTTGGAAGCGTTAGCTGCATCACTTTGACCACCTTTAATTTAGTCCTCTGCTTTAAAGTCAACACAACAGCAGCAAACTGAACCGCACATTGTTTGCATAAAGGCACTTTTAGTCAAGAGTCACAATTAAATGCATCAGCTGCACTATATGTTGTCACGAGCAGTGTTGAATGCGAAAAGGTAATACAACAAAAGTCACGCAAAGAGAATAGAAAATGCTTCTGAACGCTCTGCAGCTTGTGAAAAGTGTTCGTTACACAACTGACGCAACAAGCTGCCGAACGTGTCACTGCCTTTTCAAGTAAAAATTCCACCTGTGCAACATGTTTTCTTTCAGTTTTTGCACATCACATACAATCTTAAAGTAATCCCTGCGGTCTAGTTTGGTCAAAAACTCTATAACATGAACAGTTTTTTTTTTTTTTTTTTTTGCAAAACAGGAAGAAATGTAAGCTTATCTAATGCAAACTCAATGCTCACAACATGTCCGACCTTCTAATGTATGGAGAAATACGCCCTGCAGCTGCCACAGGTGGAAATAAATGCATGCATACCTGTCTGTCCTGTGAGAATACAGAACTGACATTGGCTGCAAAACAGCAGCAAACACACCAAAAACCTAAACAAGTATAAAAATAGCAACCTGTTCACCCCTGAAGATAGAATTTCTGCATACATGTGGGGGCACCTGGTGTGATTTTAAAACAAACACATTTAACAAGGCCTGCCATGGTAATTACATCATCAGCCTAGTTTATGATAAGGTCATTATAATGACTGACATTTTGAGGTGTTGGAGAAAATACATGGGTGGTGCCGGTGTGTTAACATTTGTGTCTGGTTGCTTCAGACTGTCGCCAACATTTCAAGCAGCCTGACATCTGAGTAGACTGTTTATGCTCCCGTCATGAGATATGTGGGGTAGAGCACGAAGCAAATGACGAGACAAGACACATTTTTGCTGTTTATTTTTACCGTAGCGGCATGTTGTATCCTAAATAAGAGGCAAATGGGGATTAGTTTGGTAGATCTTGGTTTGTTGTCACTGTATGCACAACATAAAGTGGCCCCAAAATGATAAAAATGGTTGTTTATGTCAATAAATTTGAGGAAACTTCTGTTTTTAAAAGTACATGTAATCATGACAGGCCAGCATTTGAGGCAGCAGTGCAACTATTGTTAGTTTTAAAACTCAAACGTATGCAGTGACAAGCATGTAGCTGTCCCATATAACAAGTACATCTACACCTGCAGTCATCACTGTTACCTGCGTTTCACACTATTTTAACACTTCCACATGTTTTTACCCTCAAACTCCTAATCTAACCCAAACCACTCAAATGTTTAGACTTTACGCTGACATTTAGTTTTTTTTTTTTTCCCATCTGAGAAGAAGTGGTGCAATTACGGACATAAAGAAGAGGTTCTGTTGAAAGGTTGTGATCGGTAATGATCTTACCTGCTGTAGACAGCCCTATAAATCACCCAGTTTGGAGAGACAGAGTGGTTTTGACTGGATTGATGAGCTCATGGCTAGTCCGAGCTGAGACAAGACTGAAGCGGGCTTCATCCATCCATCCATCCATCCATCCATCGTCTTTTCCTACTTATTCCTTTTTGGGTCATGGGGGTCACTGGTGCACATGTCCAGCAGTCACTGTGCGAGAGGTGAGGAACACCCTGGACAGGTCTCCAGTCCATCACAGGGACACATAAAGTCAAATGAGACAAACATTCACTCTGTCACTCACTCAGGGACAATATACTGTATGCATGTTTTTGGTCTGTGGGAGGAAAACCGGAGTCTCTGGAGAAAACCCACGCATACACGGAGAGAACATGCAAACTCCATCCAGAAAGATTCCCGGCCGGGATTTGTTCCGGCGACCTTCTCATTGAGAAGCAACTGCTCTACCAACTGCGCCACCGTGCCGCCCAAAGTGGACTTCTGCGATCTTAAAAAAAACAACACTCAAAAATGGAGATGTCCATGTGAAAATTGTTTTGTAAACCTTTACACAAATGTCCATTTTGCAGTCCATGGTTATCTCACTTGTAAATGAGTCCTCGAGGCTCAATGGGATTAACCTGCCTAAATAAAGGTTAAATGAATGTATGTTGAACTTTAGTGTTATTCACAACAGCAGCAGCAGTTAGCTGTGGCACTTCTGGCATGAATAAAATAATGTTTATAAAGTGGGAAAACAAACATGCGACCTAAAACTGCTATATTTAAAACAGCACGTTCTGTACTCGTGAAAATGACATTTGTGAAGGAGCCCTTCTTTTTTCTTTTGGCCGACTTTTGAACACCTGGGTGTCATTACAAGATTTGGCCACTTGGCGGCGCCCGGCTCCTATTTTGAAGTAGAAGCGACTCCCGGGGAGGGAAAGTGGGCATGGGAAAGAAAATTTCTCTCCCGAACTGTTTACCCTGACGTCAGTTTGCAGAACTCGCTCTGCCCCGTCTCCCCGAGAATCTCCGAAACTCCAGTCGGTCCAAACTGGAGGACTAGTTGGCCTCCGCTCGGCCGCTGCCCTCCACGGACCTCACCGAGGCGAGGAAATGACTTCTCCGTTAAAGTGGACTACAACATCTTCATGATGAACACCTGCGCCTTTCTGCTGCTTTTAAGTGTTCAAATCTACGCCGATGGCATCGAAGGGCCAACAGGTAAGAGAGACGCTCGGGAGGATTTTAAATAATACTGCAAAGAAGTTTTTACACCTGCGCGAACCTTAAATTAGAGGAAAAGCGGAGCGAGTGTGGTGAAGATGCCAACTTTGTGCCCACGTTTTTTTTTCTCTCCCTGCGTTTATTCGCGGTTTGTTGCCCCTTCATTTGACTTACTCACAGGACAGAGTTTGCCTCCAAATAAAACTTCACAAATAACTTAAATAACTTGGTCAACTCAGTTGTTCATTAATTTTCCAGAGCTCGGGAAATGTGTGTTTTTTGACTGCGTTGCTGTGAGCACCGTGTAAACCTCACGGTTGTCCTCACCTCGCTGCTTCTGCTGGTTATCGCTCACTTTGAGGCGCCAGGTGGACTAAACGGTGTGGGGGGAAAGTTAAGAGGCGGATAATTAAAATAAAAATAAACTAATGAGCGACAGTGGTTTAAATTTGAATCAACACTTAACCGAGTAACGCCCTCCTCCATTTACACCCCGGACCAGTGTCTGGTCACTGACTAATACCTGGATCTGCCCCACGGTTGCAGAGCTGAGCCCTGATTCTGGGTTTTTATGTTATAAACTTCACATTCTGGTGTTTAATTTAAAAAAAAAAAAAAAAAAAATATATATATATATATATATATATATTTTTTTTTTTTTGAAATTTCATTTTGAAAAGCCAAGTTACGCCGTTTCCGGTTTCACGTTGTAAACATAGCGGTGGAGAAATACTGCACTTTACTCTCTAAAAAAGCTAAGTCTGGTCGTCTGGACATTCAAAAAACAAAACTAAACTTATTGGACCAAGCTGGACCTGCAGAAACAGGCAGCAGCTGTGGAAAAGTAGCTGTTTATGGACGGCGGTTTTATGACATAAACACAATGGTGAATACGGAGGATGGATGGAGGAAAACTGCTTCAACAGCATCCCAGTAAGAAATTAACTCTTTTTTCCCTTCATTATGGCTCCCAAATGTACGTGTTTTTTGATAATTATGTAGGGTACTGTGTCAGGATATGCTCATATGAGCCATTTAAGTAAGAGATTCTGCTCTG
>JARVLU010001073.1:18653005-18664192 GCA_031762415.1 Simpsonichthys santanae | reverse complement strand
CTCAAAGCAAAACTAATTAAATAAAGCTCATTTGAACACATACGTGCATTTATTAAGGAAAGTTTAAGCTCAGAGACACTCTTAAGTTCAGCTTCCAAAACAATCACTTAGATCATCACTAAAATTGCTACATTCGTAAGATTCTACATGCTCCGCTATTATTATATTCAATGCGCGTTGGAGCAGAGAAGCCTAATCCCACGTGACAGATGACGTATGCCAAGTTCACGGATTTCCAGTGACAACACACAGCGCCAAATTTAAAATGACTTTGAATGAATTTTTACTATATTTATGAGTTTGTTTGCAAAAATGAACATAGTTGAATGCTAAAAGATATTTATGTTTGTGCCACTTTCTGCAAAATTCATAAATCATGTCACAGACGCTTTAAGACTTTCCTTTTTGACAAATCCTATAGTTAGGGTTGGCTTGTTATGTGCCTTAAGCTTAGACTACTGGAGGACAAATTGACCTCATTTCCTTAAACTATTTGCTAAAATTGAATAGTTTTCATTTGATACTATTTATATCTTAGCATGTGATTCTAGACCTGCCATTGTGTATCTGTTCCTACCAAACCCAGCCAGTCAAAGCAGATGGCTGCTTGTTCTGAGCCTGGTTCTGCTAAAAGGTTTCTTCCTCACGAGGGAGTTTTTCCTTTCCACTGTCACCTTCATGCTTGCTCAAGATGAGAGTTCTGTCATGGAGTTAAACTCAAAGTAGTCGTCTACTCAGATAATTATAGTTATTAACTTACTTTTAAAATATGAATGTTTCTGTTCAGTGCCCTGAGATGACTTCTATTGTGCCTTGGCGCTTTGTAAATAAACTGAATTAAATGTATATTTCCAACACAAACAAACAACAAAACACAAATGTGTCTTCAGTGCACTGATGTAAACATTAGAGTAGCATTTGAGGTTGAGTTTTAATAAGATGGGTTAGACGGAACAAGCGCTGCAAGCTGTCCAACTTGCAGAAGAGTTGGAATTAAGAATGAGAGAAAGTCGAGGCCACCTGTTCCTCGCTCGCTGCTGCTGCACTCTTGGCATAATGCTGGCTTGTTCATGGCAGATTAACACCAGGACATATGAGGTGGCAGTGCCAGCTGGACTTTAAAGCATGAGGGGGACTACTGTTACCATGGTGCACCACAATCTGTGGCATCCTGTGCATTTACAGTATCACATGGTCCCATTGTGTAAATGGTGATTTCCCATTTTGTCAGGAGAAATGATTTGTCATGACTCTCAGCCAGCGTGGGCACACAGATTCCCATCTGGCTGGGTAAGAAATTCTTACACTGCATCAGTGGTGTGTTATGTTCAGGCAGCAGCATGCCTACACTGTGCTGTTCCACTCAAACCGCTAAGCAGCACCACGGATTTGTCACAGAGCTGTCTCGCAGACTGGCTTTCTCCCAAACCAGTCACACAACATGAAATTCTCTAGTTCATTCCTCATTTTGACTTACATGAATTATACAGTGACTTTCTGGGACGTGTCAGGACTCTGCTGACTTCTGAAACCCCTCACATGTTGTCCAGAAACTCCAAACGAGCTATGGTCCCTCAGGATACCGCATTGGTTTCACACGGCAAGGATAAACAACTTGTTCGAGACAGCGGCACATTTTAAAAGACACAGCTTTAATCTGATGTAAAAAAAAAAAAAAAAAACTACAGTAGTCCCATGTTTATCGCTGTGGATCTGTACCCTGAAGCCCCGCAATAAGTGAAAAACCACAAAATAGGAATAGTAGTTCAAGTAGTAGTAGTTTATTTTAGTATTTTTATATATACATATTAAGGAGTTTTAAACCCTCCCACACTCTTGTAAACAATGTCTCTAAACTCTAAACGCTCTAAGAGCACAGAATGTCATGATTTCAGCTCCCTGCCTCTGCTGCTCTCAGCCACCTAAGCGCTCTTGGCCACGCCCACTTCTCTGCTCTGCACGGAGAACAGCTGATCAGCTGCAGGAGGAAGCTTTTCCTGCAGTGTGTGGGCTGCACACAGCTGCAGCAGGTGCTAAATAATTTTAAATGATTCATTTTAAATAAAAATTCCATGCCGATCGTGCGGCTCATCCATCAGCCTACTGCGTATGTCCAGTCTTATTTTGAAAAACCGAGATAGAGCGAGTCTGAGATAAACAAACCGCAAAGTAGTGAGGGACTGCTGCATTTTAAAATCTTGTGGTATGTTATCTGTTTTGCAATTCAACAGTTGTTTGCAAAGACTAGCAGTGGCAGCTAGCTGTAGGTTTGGTGCAACTAAAATAATGTAATATTCAGCCTGGAATAACTTTCCAATTAAAAAGTAACAGGGCTGTTATTTTTACATTGGGCGTTGGACACCGCTGAAGCCACAGAGAGCGAATGCCCAATATCCAACGTAAAACTAACCTTACCACAGTCGGTCCGTATACTGTGCTTAGAAACCAAAGTACACTGGTTAGTACAATCTAATCGTCAATTTATTTTGATTTTTAAGCATATTGAACATTTCCAAATGTCTCTGATGCTTATAATTGAATAAATGAGCAACAAACTTTGTACAACAGTTGGTTTTGTATTAAAACATGTTGTAAAATGTATAAAATAGTGTCAAAGCAAAACATGTTCAAGTATTAAGTTCAGAATTATACAATAATTTGCTGGATAAGCGAATGTAATAAACAAGTGCTGCATACAGACAGATTACTGCCATTCAAAGTATCAATGGCACATGCCTATCAATATGTCATGGATCATTGGGCACTTTTAAGTGGGTATACTGAAATTCTTGAGCTTTTCTGGTGAGTATAGTCCATATACCCACGTATCACATAAATTACACCACTGGCTGTAAAGGTTTATTAAACAGAGTTTCTAAACTGCTGTGACATTTTTGCAATTAGAACAGTTTAAAGATGGAGCCATTCCACTTTGTTCTTGGTCCCACGTTGACTAGCCATTTGCTTGTTGGCCTGGTCAGAATTTAACTCTATTTTTCCAAACTAAAGACATTTATTATAATCTTTCCACAAAATCCCACTAAGCTTGAGGTGATGAGGTTTGTTGGGCAACTGAGGAAACTTGTTGGCAGCAACATCAATGCTTTTCCATTAGCCTGAAATCTAAAAATGTTCTGTAGTTTGAAGGACAGTCATTCCTCTAATGACTCTCTGGTGCCTTTTTAGGGGCTTCACTTTATTTGTTCAATAATCAGTGATAATAGGAAAATGTTTAAACCTTCTTTTAAAAATACTCCTTAAAGCAATTCTCTTTTAGTTTACATATCACCTCAGCTGTCAGACTGCTAATGTCTTCCATACAGACAAGGTGTTGAGCGCCGTTTGGTTAAGATAGTTATTAGAATTGTATATATATTTTTTTAATTGCAGATTTAATCGCTTGGTATAGAGAGTACAGTATTTGATTTTCCACTCAGACCAATATGTCAGTGTCTGTGAAGTTCCCTGAGGGCTGTTTTCCAAGTTAAACCCTTGCTTTGATATACTGTAAGCCTATGGTTAAAGCCACAAATGGCAACATTACAGAAAATCTAACCTGGAATTCAAAGGAGTCTTTTGCCATCAACTCAGAATAAAAATCCTAAATAATGAGCCCTGAGAGTGCCATTTCAACATTCAAGCATTGCACACGTCCTGCCCAACTAGATGCAGAGTGGCAGATTTGCTTTTTATGGGCTCTGCTTTGGGGAGACGTGAGGTAAGAAGGCATGTAAAAATGCCTGGTTGGAGGAATCAAAGAAAAGAGCCGATGTCCTGGAGACACAGAGCCCCTCTGATAGGGCTCTCACAAGCTGGAGATTCCAGGTTTGTCTCTTGCTGAAGAGGCCCCGTGTCTGAGCCACTGTGCTTCCTCAGCATCACGTATCAGATGGGTCAATCAGTGGGCGAGATAAAGCAACCACTAAAGCTAGACGGCCTTTGAACACAAGGAGGAGGAGAGCTCCCCCAGGTCTCTTATCTCATTAAACTTGAAGAGGTTATTAATCCTTAAAACTCAAAGATGACAATATGGACGACAACGGTCAGGGAGACAGACAGTTATATGCACGTTATCAGTGGGGTGTGAGCGATGTTTCATCTCACGAGACAACAAGGAAAGAAATGGAATTCCTACAGAATAATTTACCACCCCACATTAGGAGAAAGGCGGGTGATGGGGTTTTTGCCTGTGTCCATGCTTGTGTTCGTCTTTTATCAAAATATCTCATGAATTCTACAACGATTTAATGAACCCCTCAAAAAGTTAAACACTGGATGTATGGAAAAGCAACTGAATAACTTCGGAGTTCATCTGATTCAATATGACCAGCACAGCTGACTGACCTTTGTAAGCAAAGAAACTACTATAACTCAGTTCGTTTTGAAGATACTGAGCTAAAATTTAATGTGGTAGGGGCCACTTGTCCTTCTCAGCACATACTTCAAGTACGACCAGATCACATAAGATCTTGATCTGTTGTGGGAGATCAAGCCTAATGTTATATTTTAAGTTGGACTCATATGGCTATGACTGTGATCACAGTTTAAAACAGTGCCATAAAAGTCAGCAGCCAATATGCATCTCTTCGAGCAATGCTAGGGTTTTAACAAAAATACATGAAAATTAGTGAAATACTGTTTCCTTAGGCCATGTTTACATAAAAACAATTTCTGATGAAAATGAAAGAGTTTTGTTGCATTTGTAATGTTGATTTACACAAAAATAGCATATGTTTTCTCTGACAACGGCACAGTTTGAGAACAGGTTCCAGGAGTGCAATGGTTCAAAAACGTCACGTGTCCGTTGTGTAAACAGAAAAAAATAGATCTTTTCTGTCAGGGAATCCCTGGTTCATGCGCAGTATGACGCAAAATGTAACGGCTTCCTACAATCCACAGAAGAAGAAACTATCAACAATGGCGTAAACCAGAGTATTGTTTGTGCTTCTGACTCTTATAAATCTATAAATCTAATTTCCCTGGACTGCTTACAGTTTGAACATCACATGGGCTTTTGTTACGGCGGTTTTCTTGTGAAAGAAATGTTAGAACGTTTAGAGCAGTTATTTTTTTACACATGCGTCACTAGTTTCAAGTTTCAAAGAACGGAGCACCAACTAGTGGCGTGGTGAGGGAATTACACCTTTTCCACGTCTACGGTTGCTATGTAAACAGAAATTGTAATTGTAATGTTTTCATGTAAATGTGTTGATAGAAATGAGGAAAAAACATCAGTTTTTATTGGATCATTGTCGTGTAAACAGGGCCTTAAATGCACAATCAAGGCAAATTTGTGAGTGTGTTGGTAATGTGATTTAATGTTAAATGACGGGCATGTATGACATCAAATAAAGAAATCCTGGCTGCATGATTACAAACTAGAAAAGACACAACAAAAACACATCCGCAGCACATCCATCTGACATCCATCTGCTTTTTTAAAATTATTTTTCTATCACACAAGCTGACAAAAATGTCCTCCCATTTACTGGCCGCGTTGCACAACCCCACACCTCGAACGTGGTTAGCGCATGGAAAGAAAAACACAACACAGTGCAGCTAAAAACCAGATTCAGACACAAAAGAGAGCTGGAAAATTTCCTAAACGTTCTCTGTCATCCTCAACTTTGGTGGGCAACATTTAGAAAAGTTCACCTGACAAATCACTTCCTCATTTGGCTGAAATCATGAGGTTGGCATACACTTATACATGTCAAACCCCCACATAATATAATAATAATTTAAACTAAACGGACTTGTGGAAAAGCTACATTAAAGAAAAACGATTAAATCCAGGTAAAAATATGGTTATACGTTTGAAGGGAAACTACTTCATAACAATTATTTCTGTTGTCATGTGAACCAAAACCATGAAATCAAACATAATTTACCGTGTTTTTAGCTTGTCTATATAAACTGTCTAAATACTTGCTAATTTAACACTCCAGTAATTATCCTGTCCACAAACTGAACTTGAAAACTAGAAATGAGGACTTGTGGAGCTACTGTATGTCTCATCATACTACAATCAGAAATGTGTCAGCTGGTTGTAGCGCAATGCTTGTACCATCCACATCCTTGAACTGTTTTACTGCAGAACACCAGGTTATAATTTTGACCCGATAAACAAAAAGTGTGGAGCAAATAGCTGGAGAAACTACAACTGTAGAGGACACCAACTTTCCTAAAGCTCTGCAAGTCCATCAACTGGTGTCTGCGACTCTCCACCTGACTGAATGAAGTAGCAGAAGTGTTTCCAGAGAAAACTGGAAAACTTTGGCTTTGCAGGGTCAGCTTGACCACAGCTGTGTGGCTAAGTTAGCCATTAAATCACCCTGAAATGTATGGAATTCATCTGCAGGTTTGTACCGCTAGTTCTTATTCTAAGGAGCGTAAAGTTCCTGTGGAACTGGTCAAAGAGGTTATCTTTACATCATAACCTACAGGTTTACATATTCTGCAAAACCCAGTGGGCTGGATCAGAAATGATGGGAACAACATAAAACAGTACATTTTTTTTTTATGGGATGCCATTTCAATACAATAAGGCCAAAGGCTTACAGGAACCCTTGGTTTTAGAAAGTCTGTTTTGTCTTGTTTTGTTTTTTCGGCTGCACTCTGAATGTGAGCACTCAAGTTCAAGTATCTTTATTGTCATTCGCATCACATGTAATACATGAGGTGGAACGAAATTATGTACTCAGGGTCCCAGTTGCACCCAAATCAATTCTTGATCTGTAGCCTTCATACATCTCATCCTACATGTCACTGTGTGAGTGTAGCTACAGCGTGCACTCTCAGGACATTATTACATGCAGCGTCCCCTCAGAGCGGACTGAAATAGGCAAAAGGGCCTTCTCCTATTCTGTTCCTTTTTCCTGGAATATCTTGCAAAAAAGATTTGAAGCTCTTGACATTGACCTCTCGAAGTGGCTTTAAACAACGGATAAGTTCCTTGCAAAAACCAATGCAGACATGCTCCTGTTTTTGGTATTCTACATCGCTTTATAATGTAGCGGTTTTTCTTTTTAAATAAAATTTTCTTCCTTTTTTTTTCAATTTGTATGCTTTCTTTTGTGATTGTTGTGACTGTTGTCACTGTTGTCTACTGTTATCTTTGTTAAAAACAGGTCTCTCTTGTAAATGAGTCCCCAAGGATCAATGAGACTAACCCGTATAAATAAAGGTTGAATGAAAAAAATGTAAGTGTAAAAAGAAACAGTATATAAGGATCTAAGATATACACTAAGATATAAGCTAAACAAATGTCAGACAGTACGCTAAAATATGTAAGAGATATCCATCCATCCATCCATTATCTTCTGCTTATTCCGAAGTCGTATCACAGGGGCAGCAGTTTGAGCAGGGAAGCCCAGACTCTTGGCTCTCCGGTACTCCTCAGCTGCCTCCTGAGTCCCACTGGCCAACAAGGCCTGATAGGGCTCCTTCTTCAGCTTGACAGCCTCCCTAACCCGGGGTGTCACCGAGCATGTGGATGGCCACCACAAGAAGCACCGACAACCTTGCGGCCACAGCTCAAGGCAGCCACCTCAACAAGTGAGGTGCAGAACGTGGCCCACTAAGACTCAGTGTCCCCCACCTCAACTGGGATGCGGTTAAAGCTCTCCCGGAGGTGAGAGTTGAAGATCTCTCTGAAAGTTTCTTCTGCCAGGCATTCTCAGTAAACCCTCACTACATGTTTGAGTCTACTGGGTCTGTCCGGCATCTTCCCCCACCATCTGATCCAACTCACTACCAGGTGGTGATCAGTTGACAGCTCAACTCTTCTCTTCACCCGAGTGTCCAAAACAAATGGCTGCAAATCAGATGACACGACTATGAAGTCTATCATCTATCTACAACCTAGGACATCTTGGTGCCAAGTGTACTTATGGACACCCTTATGTTCAAACATGATGTTTGTGATGGACAAACTATGACTAGAACAGAAGTACAACAGCAGACCACCGCTCGGGTTCAGATCAGAAAAGCCGTTCCTCCCAATCACGCCCCTCCAGGTCACACTGTCATTACCCACGTGGGCATTGAAGTACCCCAGCAGAATAAAGGAGTACCCAGCTGGCACACCTCCCAACACCCCTGCTAAGGACTCCAAGAAGGCTGGATACTCTGAACCGCCATTCGGTGCATAGACACAGACAACTGTCAGAGTCTGTCCCCCCAGAAGGCGAAGGGAAGTCACCCTCTCATCTACCGGGGAGAACTCCAACACACAGGCATCAAGTCGGGGGCTACAAGTAGACCCACACCAGCTCTACGCCTCTCACCATGGGCAACTCCAGAGTGGAATAAGGCCCAGCCCCTCTCAAGGAGATCGGTTCCAGAATCCATGCTGTGTGTTGAGATGAACCCAGCTATATCTAGTCTGTACCTCTCAACCTCACGCACAACCTCAGGCTCCTTCCCCACCAGAGAGGTCACGTTCCATGTCACAAGAGACAGCTTTGGTAAGCCAGGGTCAGAGCACCAAGGTCCCTGTCTTCGGCCACTGCCCATGGCATCACGCACCCAACTTTTATGGCCCTTCTTGCAGGTGGTGGGTCCACGGGAATGTAAGATACATATTAAACACTAATAATGTAAAACAATACAGTGTATCAACAGCAGCCCGAACATACAGCTCCTTTGATTGCTCCTTAATCCTTTGACTTGATCTGATTCACACAAATGTATAATAATACAGCCATCTAAAATATGGGTTGAGCAAGACAATGTCACTGTAGATTTCAAGGTAGTTTCTAACATCAATGTGAACTTTTTTCCTCTTACAGATAAATCTGTAACTAATGTCCTGCATGTTCAAGACTTAAAACTGTTGGAGAGAAAGTATTTAGGTGCGCTGCTTTCTATCTTTGCCACTGGAGACAGGTGATCTGTTACTTTTGGACCATATTTCTGGACATTATCAGTTGTGGTCAGGTGAGAGGAAACAGAACCTTCTGGTGACCTGCTCTGCTGACAAACGGCAGAGATTCATCAGATGAGCTGCAGTCACCGTTTAGAGTTCACAGGCTCTGGGGATTGGGATAGTCTCAAGTATAAGCCATGTATGGAGCACGCTTTATCTTCAATACCCTACAGTTAATCACATCAGGCTCATAATGCTGAATAAATTTATCTCCCTGTTATTTTAGCTTGTAAAAGTCTGATTAAAGTTAAACCAAATCATGAAGCTAAATGTGACAAACCTTTACGAGCCGTTATTGATGCTACACAGAGCAGGATTTTGTGTATGGTAGCTCAAACCGTCCATTTTTAAGTGTCTTGTGCACATATTTTTACCTTTTTGACTTTATTATGCCAAGATATTATAATAAAAAGATAATTTGTTGGTCTTTTCTATCTTGGAGGGAAATGTCCCTAGTGTTTACTCCTTCATTTATTTTAACTGTAGAGCAGTTTGTGCTCATATAATTATTTGTAAAAGTATGTCTGTCAGTTGCATGGTGTCGTCTCAACAAAGTTCAGAAACTCTGAAAGAACATTCGTCAGCAGCGGACAACAAAACAGAAATGTAAAAACAGAACTTTTTAAGGTTTCATATACCTGTGTAAGAGATGATTCAGAGAAGCAGACGATGAGTCAGAAAATATCAAAGATTTGTCATTTCAAAGTGAAATACATGAAGTGTATTCTCTACTCAAAAGCAGGAATGTGGTGCAAAATGCAAAAAAACAAACACACAAACAAAAAGAACTATTATTTAAAAAGTTTTAAAATGTTTCTGTGAATAAAAAAACTACAAAAACGATATGAAATTAGATTTTTGTAAAGATCATTATTATCTTTAATCAACAAATTTCCAGAAATGTTGTGACAGGAAAACAATAAAGTAGAAAAGCTGTGAAACGTAGTTTACCATTTTTCAAATAGCAAGATTTACTGGGATTTGAAGTTTAAAAATTATCTGAAAATATTAAAGATGCTGTGAAGTTCACTTATCCATGAGGAACTGTGCTGGAAAGAGTTAAAAATGCTAATTTAATCTTTCTAAATGTAAATATGAAAAAAAGAGGGTAAATTTATCAATTTTTGTGGAACACACAACAGAACTGAGTCAATATAGAGAAAATTAAACAGTCCAAAATCAAACATGATTCTGTGTTCTGGTCAAAATATGGACTGATATACACCTCTAATGACCATAATGTACTTTGTCACCATGCATACTACAGCAGTTCAAGTTCAAGTAAACTTTATCATCATTACCATCTCATGATGGTAATAGAAAACTATAAAGTATAAAAAGAAACAACAAATAAGGATCTGATATACACTAAGATAAATGCTAAAACAAATATCAAATGGAATGCTGAAAGATCAGACATATGCCAAACACTACTTATGTAAAGCAACACGGCATACACCAACAGCAGCCCGAACATGAGTGAGTGAAATAACTCGAGAGAAAGAATTTGATGATCAATCTTTTTCAAAATGGGCTGAAGTAAAGATGTATTTTTGTTATTATGGGCATTGTTTCCTTCAAACCAGCCACTAGGGAGCACAAGCCAGTGAATATCTTGTGCCAGTCCCAAGCCCAGGTAAATGGTGAGGGTTGTGTCAGGAATACCATACCATACCATACCATACCATACCATACCATACCATACCATACCATACCATACCATACCCTTTTATTTATAGAGCACTTAAAACAGCGACAAGACCAACCAAAGCAGAGGGTGTATGATGAGTTGTATGGGAGACTGGACACTAAAGAGGGTGAGAAGGACTTGTACTTGAGAAGAGTGTGATGGAAGATGGAAGTAGTACTTTGAGGAGCTAATGAATGAAGAGAATGAAAGAGAAAGCAGGGTAGAGGTCATAGAAGCTGTGGACCAGGAAGTGGGAAAGATTAGTGAGGGTGAAGTCCAGAAAGCTCTGGAAAAATGAAGAAGGGGAATGCAGTAGGACCTGATGGCATACCAGTGGAGGTTTAAAAATGTCTCGGAGAGATGGCAGTGAGGTTTTTGACTCAAATATTCAATGACATATTTGTGGGTGAGAAAATGCATAAGGAATGGAGAAGAAGTGTGCTGGTGCCCACTTTTAATAACAAGGGTGATGTACCGGTACAGAGTTGTAGCAACTACAGGGGAATTAAGTTGATGAGCCACACGATGAAGATCTGGGAGAGAGTTGTGGAAGCAAGACTTAGACAAG
>JARVLU010001073.1:18625251-18636295 GCA_031762415.1 Simpsonichthys santanae | reverse complement strand
TGTTTCCAAGCAATTAGTTAACAAAATACCCTAAAAAAAACCCGAAAAAATATAAAATGCTGCATAAAAAAGGCAACGAACGACGTGATGACGTCACTGGGGGCGGAGTCATAAGTACGGAGCGCCGTAGGTCGATGGCGCCATAGGTCGAGGACAACCTGTATATGTGTGTGTGTGTGTAAAGAAACATCAATGTTTAGAATGTTTTTAATTCACTATATTAAATTAATTATTACAGCTGCTGAGCATAAAAATGTCATTAACTAACACTGTATTATATTCCCAGTCAAGTGGCGTTGAAGTTTTGAAGATTTTAAACACTCGTTTGTGAGGGTCTCCAGACAGAGGACACATTTCAGACAATCATGGCCATTTTCCTGTATGACTGTAAAGCCATACTTAATGTTTGCTTCCTCATACCTTTGAATTTTAGCTAGCCATGTGTTTTTTTGCAGCAGTTTCCACCACGGCAGGGCCGCTGGTCGGTTCCTTCTGTCTTTTTTAGAAACGTCTTCATTTCGCCCTTGCTATGCTAGCTTGAAGAGTAAAGTAGCTTGATACATTTGACTGGCAGCTAATCAGAAAGATGAGCATGGTGAAAAATATTTCAGTATATTATAAGATATATTTAAAAATAAAAAATGTTGAAAATAGATTTTATTCTATTACAGTAATTTAAAACATTTAAATTTGTAATTTACTTTTTTTTTTTTTTTTTTGCTTGAAAAAAAAATCTTCTTCTTTCCAGCTTTTTGAGCCCTCCCTAGTGCCCTCTGGTGTGACCCCCCACTTTGAAAAACACTGATATAGACAGTACTGCAGTCCAGTAGATTTACATATTGTTTCAGACAAAAGCAAAGGTGCATTCATTAAAAGAAAAAGGCTGCTAAAACAAAACAGATGCAACAGCAAGTAAGGTTATACAATATATTTGTGTATCTTTGGTAGATTTCATGGTATTACATTTTTTAACACCTTTACAGTTTCACCATTCTACCTTTGTGGTATTATTTTTTAAAATCTCTCCTGCACCTGCTGAATACACACTTTTAGTAACTGGGTCAAGACCAGAGTCTGTGTATGTAAAGGGTGGGGGGGTTGGTGGCAGTTCTTACAGCTTAGCCACAACTATTCTTGCCGCAGACTATCACGTGCCTTCAGCCAAGCCTATTCTAATTTCCGGAATTGAAACAGAGAGGATTTAAACCAAGTAAATGTGTTAATCATAGCAGAGTCTTTAAACTATGTTTAAGGTGAATGAGATAAAGACAAGTGTGTTGCAGATACTTTGTGTTTTTGAAGGTTGTGCGACTATTACCGGGATCTGCAATAGACAAGGTTAAAGCACAGAATTGTTTCATTAGCAGGTAATTTACAGTACTTAAGTAAAGTCAGGTCCAGATGTTCATACCAGTGCACTTGACTGAAGCTGGATTTTTATCAAAAAGCATTTCATGTTTTCACATTTTATAAGACGATCACTTTGGAGATTGCATGTGTTAGATGCATCAAATAAACCTGATTATGTGACTCAAAGTCAAACAGGAAAGGACTGCGCTCTGGGTTCTGGCCAAATGAAGCAGCGGGGAGTTGGACTGGGAGCGTTCGAGCCACCTCGACTTTGTTTTCAGAGAGCTATCTTTGCTTAAACAAACAGTCCTGTTGAGATCCATCCTGCCCGTGTCAGTTCAGAGTCTGCATTACCTGCCAATCAGTTATCGGTGACAGCCAGCGGCTCGGGGAACAAAACTACCTTTGTGTGTCCCCCCTCGCGTGCCAAACTCTCAGAGGACTTTCATAAAGATAGGCAGGAAGTGGGGGAGGAAGGCCTGAGCAGGAAATGACCACATATAGATTTGAGAATTTAAAGAGTGAGAAATAGTTCGATTGGTGCAGAAGAGCAGATAAATGTGAAGCGTTTTTAAGGGTTTTCTTCATATTTTTCATCATAAAAGCT
This sequence comes from Simpsonichthys santanae, assembly GCA_031762415.1. Lineage (NCBI taxonomy): Eukaryota > Metazoa > Chordata > Actinopteri > Cyprinodontiformes > Rivulidae > Simpsonichthys > Simpsonichthys santanae. The sequence continues at coordinate 18,634,338 of JARVLU010001073.1, read as the reverse complement.
AAACAGTGTAATTTAAATCAGTCTCTTAAGAGTACATACCGTCTGTTGCAATGACATGAATATGCTTTGTAGAGCAGAGCCTCCTGTCTTATGAATGGGTGCTAAATATGGGAAGGATCAAAGCGAAGACAAAAAGAAAATGTCTGACATTTTCTTTTACCTGCATAAGCTTTGTTCTTGGCACGCTGTGATATTTTTTTTTACAAGGTATAATTCTTCAGCTTGATCTTGAAATTGTGTATACACGCAAAACGACAGGCCTGCAGGTCACCGGCTCAACAAGTATCATATTGTTTTCCAATATAATTAGCGGAGACAGAGAAGGGGAAGGAGCATAATATAATTTGGTGACCTCATGGCCAAATTATGAAGCTTTCTTTTACCTTGGCAAGTCGTTGGGCTCACGCAAAGAAAGAAAAACAATAATTAATCTTATTTACACAGCCGTCTCCAGAGGATTCAACAAACTTTGAACCAACAGACCTGAGCTGCTTTCTAGTGGGATTCCCTCTTTTTTTTTTTCTCTCAAATTCCAGAAGAGTTTTTAAAACCTATAACTACAGAAAAACTAATCTACATCAACTCTTTAATTCACTGCACCATGACACTGTTCAAAAAGGCTGTAGAATAAGATTTGTTATTGTAACATGAGGTCAAATGTGAATAACTTTAAATAACTGCTAGGGAATTTTAAGACAAAGGATACAAAATTATAAAACAAGTAAATAAATTCTGTTCTTGCCTGCATTTAATTCCTATTTAGAAATTGAAAGTATAGTAGTCCTTCACTACTTCGCGGTTCAACTTTCACAGACCCGCTCTTTCGCTGTTTTTCAAAACAAGAGTGGACATGGCAAACACATTTGGATGGATGAGCCACACGAGCAGTACGGATGGTTTTATAAAATAATTTATTTTGAATTATTTAGCACCTGCTGCACCTTTGTGCAGTCCACAGGTGCAGGGAGAAGCTCCCTCTGCAGCCTGTCATGATCTCGGCTCTCAGCCACCTGCGGCTCTCTGCCACATTTCTGCTCCGTGCTGAGTCATGCAATATTGTGATCAATCAGTAGACATGCTTGGAGCATGCACTGCAAATGACTGTCAGGTACTACCACACCAAATTTAGAGAATACTGTATCTGTAAACGTCACTTAGCTATAGTAATTTCTGTGTCGGCTAATGTCAGCGAGCTGTGGCAGCCATCTTGATTTGGGTTGATTCCAAAAGGTTGTTATACATGTACATACAATATTTACTTTCTCAGAGTTTTATAGAAATATTTCCAGTTGTTCATGCAATATTTTACTAACAGTATATACAAAACACAAACAGACATGGGTGAAAACATGATCGTTCCAGCGTTACCTTAAGCGACTGGTAATAATAATCAGGATATAAGTGATGGAGAATTAATTAACTTCATTGCCACTTCTTTTGGTTTGGATTCATAGAACACTGAGGGTTAAGCCTAATACCGTATTTTCCGCCTTATAAGTCACACCTTTTTTGCACAATTTACATGCCCTGCAACTTATAAGCCGAAACGACATATTTATGGACTTTTTTTCCATATTTATAAACCATCTTTGGCTTAGATATGACTGTTTTCATTAATTCTGACTGAAAAAAAAAATAAGGAGTACCACTTTCAGCCACTTGATGGCAGCAGAGTAGTAGTAGCAGTATGGCATGCCGTTGTATCATGTAATAGGTAAATGTTGCTATAATGACAAATTCAAAAAGTTCAAGACAAAAAGGACTGCGCTTTATTAATTATACTTTATACTTTGTTGTTGCTGTTTTTTTCTTGAACTTTTTAAATGTTTATTTTATCATGTCTTGGATGACTGAGAATCTTCACCAGCTATTAATGACACAATCGGCTTGCCATACTACCACCACCTTCGTTCTGCTCGCTGCTTGGACCGACCGTCAAATCAGCTGCACCGACCAGGCAAAATGCACCTAATTTGACCATTAGAATGCACTTATTAAGCAAATGTTAGACTGAGACACACCTTTGCTATAATTTCAAGCAAACAAATAATTGTTTTAAGGCGTTTATCTTGTTAAATTTGCACAGCGACTCTCCGCATGCACACGTTTACTTCCGCATATCGGGTTTTGAAATACAGCTAATTTGACCGTCAAAGTCCATTTATCAAGCAAACGTTAGACTGAGACGCACGTTTACTATAGTTTCGAGCAAACAAATAATTGTTTTTAAGTGTTAATATTGTTAAGTTCTTTTTAAAGTCCTCCTGTGCACGCTCCCTCGGCAGCCATTTGGCAGCCCATCGATTTTTGGCACAACACCGGCCCACATTTCCGGGTTCGGCCCAAATTTCCGGGTTGTCAGCGGTGAAGCACAATAGATGCGATGTATATGACGAAGCAAGACATTTATGGATTTTTCCATTTTATTAGACAAATATGGACTGATGCAACTTATAGGGCGGAAAATATGGTAAGTGACATTGTCAGCAGGTCACCAGTGACACTCAGGAACTACCGTAGTCATATCCACTAATTGATGGCGTCATCAACCCAGTTTAGTGAACAAAACATGAGTAATGCATGGAAAAGTCACATCTTTTTAATACCGTGTGTCTTGAAAAATTGTATGTACAGTATATGGATATGATGTGTACATAGCATATTTTTCAGACTATAAGGCACACTTAAAATCCTTTGATTAAAAAAAAAATCAACAGTGAGCCTTATAATCTAGTACACCTCATGTATTAATTCTGGTTGTGCTTACTGACCTCAAACCAATTTTATGTGATACATGGCATTCAAGAATCAATAAAAATGAACTTGTTTCGTTTAATGCATTTATAATCTGGTGCACCATATGAAAACAGACCCGTTCATTGATCTTGCGCCTCATAGGCTGAAAAATATGGCACACATTTGAGTATGTTATCTGTGTACTGTTCATGTGTAAGCTCACAAACCTGTTTTCCTCAAGGGGAAGTCATCCTTGCTCTCTACAGGTGATGGCAGCGTGTACTGGCAGGTGGGTGACGTTCCTCCCAGAGGTGAAGAGCTTTGATCTAACGACGTGTGGTGAGAAGACCTGGTAACACAGCAAGAAGTCCGGTCTTTCAAAAGGAAGCAGCGTAACATAACACCAGTTTCGTTTTGCTTTCATTCTTCTTGAAGAACGCAACAAAAAGCACTCACGTGTACCAGAGTTTTGTGTGGTGGATAAACGAATGATTCGCTCCGTTGCTGACAGGATCCTTCGCTGACTTGTTGAGCAGAAACTCTTGGAGTTTCTGCTTCACCTCTGTGCTGGCCACCGCACCTGTGAAACCAAAAGACAAGAACCAAAGGGATTGGGGTTACCCTAAAATGCATTTACCCCTTTTTAACATGAACAAATTCAAAAAATACATTTTAATATTACATGTAACTAAATACTAAATCAAAATGGCTTTTAAAACGTCAAAGTTTATTTTTCTTTAGTCTCAGAAACTATTTGCTCTTCTTTCAGAACATGCAAGTTATGTATGAAGATCTCCCCCTAGTGGCCAAAAAGCAACACATCAGTTGCTGCATGCTGCAAAGAACATCCCTCCCATCAGATGGATACAGTTGCAGGAACAGCTTCACATTACCTGACTTGACAAAGTCATGAATCTTGTCTATTATTAGGTAAAAGGTAAAAACAGAAATGAAATATTATATCTGATGCTATTTTCATCGTGCTCCTGAAAGACGTTTCTCTTAAACCCGAGTGTCGGGTGTCTCTGGCCAGCTTTCTGTTATGTCCTGATTCAAAGTACCATCATCATAGTTTTTTTTTTTTTTTTTTAATTCCTTTAGGTTTAAAGCTAATTTAACCTTTGCAGTGCACTCTCCCAGCAGCATCCTTCAGGATGGTTTATTATTCAGACATCTTCAGTCTTTGCTGAGATGTTTAAGTAGCAAAGAAAAATCTAAAATGATGTAAAATAGATTCATATTCTAACCTTGCTGTTAGCTTCAAATGCGAAAAACTCCATTAGTGTTTTATAACAAAGTGGACTTGAAGCCTTGGAGTACAACAGAAACGTTGCCTTCTTGAAGCAGATAGTTTCTTCAGTTGCACAACTTTAGAGCAATCTTCATGTTGTCCAAGAATAAAACAGCTTTAGTATTCACATGCTCACATGCTAAATATCTCCAACATTCACGAGACTGCACAACAAATGATAAGGAGAAAAAAAAAACAAGAGTACTTGTTTTTATGGCAACATTTTGTGACAAGATATGAGTTATTCCAACAGACAGTTGAAATGTAAAATAATAAAAAAAGAGTTCTTGCTGCCCAAATGCAAAAATGTATGCCAGCAAAGGTTCATGGTTGAATTAAACAAGCTGATAAAGGCAACTCAGAGCCGTGACTTGAAAACTAATAATCATATTAAAAGAGCATGCATTCCCCAAAGGACAAACTGAGTATTTCCTCAGCCAGTGGAACATTGAACTAAAATAGAGTTCTCCTGTTTTCACATATTTTGCTTAGGTCTCATTGATTTTCACTGATTGAAAATGTTGAACATTACGCTTGTTTTTTTATTTTTTATTTTTTTTAATTCAACTCCTAACAGTAAGGAGCCAGGGATGATGATGGTGGCGAGCTCTTACTCTCTCGGGAGCGCTCTTTGGCCCTGAGGCTCAGGCTGGAGACGTGCTGATCTCGTCGATGTTTCTCCTGCTCTTTTTCCTGCTGGTTTTGTTGTTGCTGCTGCTGCTCCAAACGGCGCTCCTTCTCTGCAAGTTCCTGCTGCTGCTTCATGACCTGCAGCTCTTGCTGAAGCTGGGAAACACAAGAGGCTCACATCAGCACGAAAGACATGCGCAGAATTTTAAAATCACGGCAGCTTTCAAGAATTTTATTTTATTTTATTTATTTTTTTGCTGCAGTGAACACCTCTGCATTTTTCAGCACTCAGTTGCAGAGTTGTTTCTGTGGGATGTTGTTGTGAGTTGTACTTTATTTATTTTTTTATATATTTGCACTGAGCCATGCTGTGGCTGACGTCTGTACAGCTGTTTAAGTCCTGTGCTAACCTTGAGATGTTCCTGGAGCTGAGCCTGGTGCTGACGGGTCAGCTTCTCGTGCTGTTTTTGGAACTCGCTGATGAGTAACTGCTTCTGGATTTGCTGCTGTTTCTGAATGAGAAACAGTTCCTGCTGCAGCTGCCTCTCCCACATCCCGGTGTCCGAGCCTGCACCCAGCATCCTCAAATCTGTGCGCAGGTCTAAAGGGGATAAGGGATCTGCAGCCAAGGGTACGTCTGGCTTAATGTCCACTGTGGCACAGAAACAAAACAGAATAAAAGAGAACATTAGATATGTCATGCTTTTGCAGTTGTAGTTGGTGGCTTCAGATTTTAGCAGTACAGTAATCTTTTTAGGACAAAACATGTTAAAGAGCATATTCACATCTTTTGCATAAGGCCATGGTCAAATATTATAATCCTACAAGTTATAGATTGTAGAGTTTAATTCTAATCAGACTGATGAGCTAAATGCTAGCTGGAGCACAATGAGACCAAAGTAAATTATAGTTGTCTCCACTGTCCAAAAAATCTTTTCATTTTAACACTATTTGTGTTCTTTTACATACAATACCACCAATTTGCCATTACAAGATGAAAAATGTCCAAGGCTGCACTGGAAGTGCTAAAGCTAACAGCTGCTGCTACTATTTCTGCTTTCAAACAACCATAACATTCATGTAAATAACCATATACAGTAGTCCCTCGCTACTTCGTTCGCTGTTCGACTTTTGCGGACTTGCTCTTTCACTGTTTTTCAAAGTAAGATTGGACATGACACACAAATGGCTGATTGATGGATGAGCCACACGATTGGCACGTTGTATTTATAATAAATTACTTTAAATTATTTAGCACCTGCTGCACCTGTGTGCAGCCCACATGTGCAGGGAGAAGCTCCCTCCTGCAGCTTGTTATGATCTGGGTTCTGCAGCGGAGAAGTGGGCGTGGCCGAGAGCGCTGGCAGAGAGCAGCCGGTGGCAGAGAGAGGAGCTCATGACATGCTGTGCTCTTTTAGAGCGTTTAGTTTAGAAACATTGTTTAGAATATTGCAAGAGTGTGGGAATATACACTAAAATAAACTACTACTTACTGCTTGTACTACTATTCCTACTTAGCAGTTTTTCACTTATCATGGGGGAGCTAAAAAACAGAACCCCCCGTGATAAACAAAGGACTGCTGTAATGTGAATTTGACAGTAATTACAAAAGTTTTTAAAATAGCATTAAAATGAAATAGAAAATGTTTTAACTTAGAGATAGCATCAGTCTACTTTAGCTCGGACTAGCCTTTAGCTTGTCAATGTGCTCAAATTAAACAAAACACAAATGGTTCAAACTGAGCTATCTAAAACAGGTGAGTTATTAACTGTTTGTATGCTTTCCACAGAACCTCACTTTTTAAAAAAATATGAAGTATCACTTTCAGGGCTAACAAGAACAGAATGTGCACACACTGAAAGCACGTTTTTCTCTCACGATCCTCGACAGGCTGCCATTCTCGTGGCTTCTATGAGTGAACACTATCCCATCCATCATTTTACAGTCAGCTGGGAACTGCTGTCTGCACTGCAAGACTTCGAGAACATTTGGCACGAAAAGCTGAAGTGGTCATTTAAAGTATTTACATTGAACCTGTCTTCCCACTGTTTGATAAATAAAAAAAAAGAAGAGTCCTTCTCCCCGTCTGTAAAACACAACTCAGCAGGGGAGTGTTGAAAAATGCAGCACGTTGTGCAGATATTCTTTCCTCTCATAAGTAATTCAAGACAAAGAAGGCTGTGAACCTGTATGTGTTTGTGTACCTGTGATCTTCCAATCTCTGCCCTTGGGTGTAGATGATGCTTCTATTATAAGTTATTCCTTATACAAAGATAGAGGGTATCCCTTTGGGCTCCTAGCTCTTTATATAAACTGTTCCACAGAGAAAGTTAATCGCTAGTTTCAACGTGGGACACGGGTTTATTCCAAAAGGAATGATCAGTGATTATCACCTGCTGACATGAAAGGCCATTGATCATGAAATCATCTGTGTGCATGCCTATTTGTCTGTCTGTTAGCAAAATATCTCATGAACCAATGAAAATGTAACCATTGGATGCGTATCTACAGCTGATACGTTTCAGTTCAAGATGTCTTACACCCGAAACTGACATTATCAGACTGCCTCAGTTTGTACATAATGTATATCAATCCAATTTAAAGAATAAAGTTGTTTCTTTCTTCAAATAAGCCAATTATAATGTGGCAATCTAACAAGGAGTGTGCATTGGTCCAGACTTTATACAAACACTTTTATTGGAAGGCTGAACTAATATTGCAGCCCACTTAAGATTCCAGAGGCTAGAGGAGGATTTATTGGGTCCTTTTATTGCCTTCATCTAATCTAGGGTCATGTCTGAGAGAACAAATACCTGCAATGTTCCCATACCACCTCCACATACATTTATATGAATAATTTTGTGATGAATGTCCTGTCATAAACTTATAAACTGCAGTAAAATTATAATAATGAAAAAAAAAAGTTTAGCCTGCCAAAAGAGCTGAGCTCCTGGCAGCAGGGCAGCAGTGCCGTCCTGTTCGCTGACGCCCGTTTGTTTTTGCCGTGTTGCCTGCCCGTTTCTCCTTTCTCCTTTTTTTTGTTGTTGCCACCATTCCATGTGCATGCGGTGGTGATGATTAAAAATAGAAACATAAAAGCAAGTGGCGCAATCCTGGTCTGTGACAACCCCCACACCCTAGTATCCACCACCCTAACTTGCTGCTGCCATGGCAACGCTGGCGACGTAATTATGTCTCCCCTCATTCTGCGGATATCAAGTCTCCCTGCGTGTCATCTCCTGCCTACTGTGCCAATGTGACATGTTGACTATTATATCAGATTTTCAGCTCTTATATAAGAAAAAGGAGTCCCCCCCCACCACCTCCATGAAAGAGAGGGAATGAGATGTTACAAAAGCCTCCAACTCACCAACACTCGCAGCAAAAATCAGTGCTTTCTAAGTGACAAGTTGTTCAAAAAGTAAAAGCAAACAGAGGGGACTCCAGCGCTGTCATTTTCCCTCTCTGTGTTCTAAAAACAACTTCAATCAAATGGCAGAGGAGGGCAACAACAAGGCACAGCGAACAGGCACCTGTAGAACAGGCACTTCTCTCCTGACAGCGAATATTAATCTTAGCTTGGAAGTACTTGACAAAGGACCCTTTTTGTAACAAGTGCTGTTCCAGGAGAAGCCGTGAATTTGTGAACCAGTGAAGGGCTCAGAAAGTCTGACAGCCTTAGTGCTACTTTTGTTTAATGGGTCCAAATATAGCTCCCACACACACACACACATATAAAAAGAAAAATGCTGCCTGGGAGAATTCACCACTGTGATGTCTAATTAAACTCGTTTTTCACTTTGTGTCCTCACTGCGACTGGCGTTAAAAATCTCCTTTTTTTTAATCAACAAGCAAAGCCTTTATCAGAATTTCTGAGCTAGCATTTGAGAGGCAGTTTGGTGCAAGAGGAGTGGAAAAGCTTCAGATCTGCTCAAGTGGGGTTACGTGAAAAGGATAGGAACAAGTAATATCTTACCAGTTGAAGATCATATTAAACCACCTGAATTTGGGGAAACAGAATTAAATTTTGACTGGACTGACCCAGAAAGGCTTGTCCGAATGGCACCAAGATTATATGTATACATTTAAATGATAAACAATGATATTTAATGTATTTTCCAGCATATAAGTCACAGTTTTTTTGCGTAGATTTGTCAGGCCTGCGACTTATATGCCAAAGCAACTTATATACTGTACTTTTTTCATATTCATAATGCAATTACTGACTGATGTTTAAAATTTTTAAGAACTGCAATAGTGAGTCCTCCCGTGCGCACTTGCTTCACTCAGCTGGTGCAGATGGAGGAATGCTGGAGAGCTAGCGGTTCCAGCCGTAATGCTGAGCTAGCATTTGGGATGGATGGATGGATGGATGGATGGATGGATGGATGGATGGATGGATGGATGGATGGATGGATGGATGGATGG
>JARVLU010001073.1:18588410-18602199 GCA_031762415.1 Simpsonichthys santanae | reverse complement strand
TATATATATATATATATATATATATGTGTATACTGTACAGTATATATATATTTAAGTAGCTAAGAGTTACTCTTTGATGTCTACACAATATTAATATTAATACAAATCTGTCAGACGCCAGCTTTTGGACAGCAATATCAAATACACTATAGTTAACTTGGCATGCATTACACAGCAGGGATGTCATGCAACATGCTGCTTCTGGGAACACGTCTCCACAAATGAATAGATGAGCATGATAACTTGATCAAATTCAATGAATAATTCACAAATTCTTGCCAGAATTTGTTCTATCGAAAACATTTTGTCTCATTAACACATTCCTTGGTACTATGAAATTATGTGTTAGGCTAAGTGTAAGGTGCTGTTAAATGACTCTCTCTCCATGACACAGCTCAGATGGTACCTGCCCCCTCAAGCCATCTGAGCAGTGTAGACATCTGTGAGCAGCAAACTGCCAAGAACAAGTCTAATGTAAAAATATCATAAATATTCTGAAATGGAAAGACAACTGAAGGGTCATTTTGACTCACTGTGAAAAGCTTTCATGGTGTCGAGTATGGGCAGTGTTTTGTTTTTCTTGTGCAGGTGTCAAAATGAAAATGTCATGTGAACACTGGAGTCTCTTGGATTCTTGCATTTTCTCATTTCTTCTCAGAAAAGACCGAGATGTGTTTGCTAAAGTTTTTATTTAATTTTATTTATTTGTTTATTGATTTTTGAGTGACAAGATGTTCAGCAAAGCAAGTAGCTGACAAACATACAATATTATTGGAAACTTGATAAAATGGCCACCTTAACTAAATGTTCTTTTGACAGAATCAACGGGGTGCCAGCGAAAAACCTCCACTTTGGAAGGTGGATACAAAAACCTTCGGATTCAAAGAGGGGGGGCCAGTGGTGTCGTGTAACCAATCGGCAGAACCGCAGAGAGAAAGGTGCGGTTTCACTCAAAAGACGTGCCGTGTAAACGGCCCCTGAGTGATACTAGCAATAACAGCATTGTAAGAGGGGGACAGCTGAACACGGAGGCCTCCACCTCTGTTTAATGATGGACAGTTTCTTTTCACAAAGATGGCCTCCTTTACTTCTCTCTCAAACCATCGTTCCTCTCTACCAAGGATGTGAACTTCATCCCTGAATGAGTGACCGCTGGCCTGGAGATGAGTGTAGACCGCAGAGTCCTGGCCTGATGATGTTGATCTTCTGTGCTGGGCCATCCTTTGTCCAGTGGCTGTTTAGTTTGCCAATGTAAGACTGACCCCTTGTGAACAGCAAGCAACGGTCCTCCTTAATTATGTGAAATGCTAGTTTTGGCTGTCAGCGGCAAACTGGTTGATCCACTATGAGAAGGTGCTATTTATAAGACTGAGCTGAATACAGCTCCTCAGACTGAAGACGTCTTTCGGAAGAAAGACAAAACGTTTCTACAATTTTTTTGTTTTGTTTTGTTTTTTGAATGTCCAGAGGACCAGACTTAACTTTTTTTACATGGAGCTAGGTTGTTGAGAGCTTTGTAGGTTAGAAGTAAGATTTTGAATTTTATTCTGAATTTGACAGGAAGCCATTGGAGAGAAGCTAGAACTGGAGAGATGATCTCTCTACTGGCAGCAGCATTTTGGATTAACTGAAGACTTTATAAAGAAGTCCTTGGACACACCCTGATAACAAGCCATTGAAACAGTCTAGTCTAGACATGACAAATGCATGAATCAGTTTTTCTGCATTATTTTTAGATAAGATGTTTCCAATTTTAGTGATATTACGCAGGTGGAAGAAGGCGATTCTAGTAACATTTATTAAATGGGGGTTAAAAGACATGTCCTGGTCAAAAATAACACCGATATTTTTAACATTGGAGCTGGAGGCCAGATTAATGTCATCCAAGGAGGGCAAAAGACTGCAAAAAATTGTTTCTAAGATGCTCAGATTCAAAAACCAAAACCTCTGTTTTGTCTGAGATTAAAAGTAGAAATCATATGGTCATATGTTTTCATGTCTTTAAGACATGCTTGTAGTCTAAGTAACTGATTGGATTCACTGGGTTTCATAGACAAATATAACTGTGCATCATCAGCATAACAGTGAAAATGTATCTCATGCTGCTTAATAACTTTACCTAATGGAAACATATATAAGGTAGAGTGTATTGGTCCAAGCACTGAACACTGAGGAACTTCATGACTAACTTTGGAGCATGAAGAAGATTAAATATTTACATTTACAAATTGGAATCTATCAGATAGATGAATATAGGTCTATAATTGGCTAGAATTCTTGAGTCAAGATTATATTTGTTAAGTAAAGGTTTATTACATTAATCTTAAAGCACTGTGGTACGTAACTATTCATTAGAGACAAATTAAGCAGCTCCAAAATCTGGATGTTAATTAGGGGAAATACCTCTTTATATAGGCTGGTTGGGATGGGATCTAACAGACATGTGGATGGTTTGGATGAAGTTATTATTTTTGACAACTCAGATAAAACAGCAGGACAAAAACAGTCCAAACATAAATCAGGTTCTAGTGACATTTTTAAAGTTGTGTCATCTGACAGGGAACCAGGAGTGTTAAGGATTTTTCATTAGACTAGTTATGGTATTGTTTATTCTCATCAATTAAAGATTAATAATTTAAAGTTCTAGCTTTACGGAGAGCTTTTTTATAAGTAAGCAGGCTATTTCTCCAAGATAAGAAAACATATTCAATGTTGGTGAAGTGCCTTTTTATTTTATTTATTTATTTATTCATCAGTTTTCTAGATGCCTGTTTTTAAATATGTTACTCAGAATCAAGAGCCAGTCTCCTCTGATTGATTATGGTATTTTCTTTTTCAGCGGAGCAGTTTTATCAAGTAAAGTTTGAAGTTGTAAATTTATCATCCATCCATTATCTTTTACCCGCTTCTTCCATTTTTGGGTCATGGGGGTCGCCGGTGCCCATGTACAGCAATCACTGTGCGAGGGGCGGGGTACACTCTGGACGGGTCGCATGTCCATCACAGGGACACAGAGACAAACGAGACAAACAATCATTCACTCTTTCACTCACACCTAGTGACAATTTAATATCAGTCTAACATGCATGTTCTTGGTCTGAGGAAACAGGAGTACCTGGAGAAAACCTACGCATGCATGGAGAGAACATGCAAACTCCACCCAGAAAAGCCCCCGGACAGGGATTTGAACCAGGGACCTGCTCGCTGAGAGGCAGCAGCTCTACCAGTTGCGCCACCGTGCTGCAATTTATCAGCCAGATTATCTAAATCACTGTTGTCTGCATTATTCTGCAAGAGAAATGGAAACAATGATGGAAGAGAATATTTACATTTGGTTACAGTGTATTTTGATAAACACCTGCTAAGATGAAATTTGCTCTCAGCGGTGTCCCTCACCTTCCTGAGGATAGTAGATTCTCTACGGGTTAAGGTCAGGCAGGATTGCTGGGCAGTCGCACGATAACACCATGGTCATTGAACCAGCTTTTGGGACCTTTGGCATTGTGGGCAAGTGCCAAGTCCTGCTGAAAAATGAAATCCTCTCCATGAAGTTTGTCAGCAGAAGGAAGCATGAAGTCTCTAAAATGTCCTGCAAGAATGCTGCATTGTCTGTGGACATCAGAAAACACAGTGGACCAACACCAGCAGATGGCATGGCACCCCAAATCATCACTGGCTGGAAACTTCACACTGGACTTCAAGCAACAGCGATTCTGTTCCTCTCCACTCTTCTTCCAGACTATGGGACCTTGATTTCCAAATGACATGGAAAATTAACTTTAATCTGAACAGAGGACATGGACCCCTGAGCAAAAGTCCAGTTCTTTTTCTCCTCAGCCCAGTTAAGATGCTTCTGACATTGTCTCTGGTTCAGGTGTGGCTTGACTTGAGGAATGAAACATGTATAGCCCATGTCTAGGATTTGTCTGTGCACAGTGGTTCTTGATGTGCTGATTTCAGCCTCAGTCCACTTCTTGTGAAGCTCCCCCAAATTCTTGAATGGATTTTGCTTAACAATCCTTTCATGACTGAGGTTACCCCACAGCTGCTGGTGCATCTCTTCCTACCACACTTTCTTTCCACTTAACTTTCTATGAACATGCTTGGATACAGCACTCTGTGACCAACCAGCTTCTAACTTGTGGCTTTCCTTCCTTATGGGTGTCAACGACTCTTCTGGACATATATGTCAAGTCAGCAGGCTTCCCCATGATTGTATAGCTTACTTATCCAGACTGAGAGACCATTTAAAGTTTCAGAAAAACCTTTGTATGTGTTTTAGGTTAATTTGCTGATTTGAGTGTGACACCATGAGTGTCCAAATGTGAACCTTTTAACAGTATTGAACTTTTCTGAGACACTGATTTTTAGTTTTTCATTACTGTATTTGTAAGACATATTCATCAAATTGACAAAAAATAAAGGCTTGAAATATGTCACTCTACAGTATGTGTAATGAATCAATATAATGTTTGACTTTCTCTTTCAGAAACGACTGACACAATTTCTTTTACTTTTTCACAATATTCTAATTTTCCGAGCTGCGCCAGTATGTATGTTTAGTTAACTGGCTTTCTGCTCACAACTCTAGTTAAATAGTAATTTCCAAGTTCTTGTTTGATGGTGAAGATTCTCAGTCATCCAGGACATGATAAAATCAAAAAGTGTTCAATACAAGTTCTTGTTCTTGTTTGAACTTATCAAAATGTCTGTTTAAGCTGTTGTGAGTTGATGACAAGAGGATGATGCATCTGAGTTAATTGACAAGTTTCTCAACAAGCACTTTTCACACTTCAGCGTTTGTGTGATGAGATCATAGTTTCGCAAGCAGCTCTATTTATAGATGGCAGCTCTCACTACAATACCCCTCATATTGGAACTGTTCGCTGTCTGTGAAACCAGTGATGATGAGGCCAATCAGGTTTTTAGCAAAGACCATTTATAGTCCTGTGGTTGTGGGAGGAACGTCACGAGTTGTTTTAGCAGACACACAGTTCCAGTCCACCCAGGAATCACAATGAGCAGGGAATTGAACACCTGTTTGGTGTTTGTCAGCAGAACCAACAGTTAGATCTACTAAGAATGGAAAACAGGCTGCTGTACCAACTCTTCATTCTCATGTTGTGATAGTTATATTTAAATTAACATAAAGGTCTGGAAAACATACCACAATTTTTCTGAATCATACAAGTTTTTGAACATTCTTTTCCATACTTGTCACGTCAAATTTACAAAACTACTTCGGAGCCTTCTCTGTGAACCCTGGAGGACAGGGTTGAGAATTTGTGTGGGATGTGACGATAGTCTGCTGGAGCTATAAATAGTCTTTTGTGGTCAAGAGTTATAATGTTGCGCACTCTATACTGAGTTCGGCCTTCTCCACTGTTCTTGGATAATCTGTGTGACAGAGAGACGAGGGAGGCCTCTGGCCCTCAGCAGGTGCACCAGCACTTTCATCTGTGGTCTCCCTTTGATGCTGGATGGCAGAGAGAGAAAAAACACTGGAGTGGAGTTGATAACTTTTACAGGTGTTCTATCACTTAGGTTTAACAATCCTTTGGGCCTTAACTTAGAATTGCATCATAACCTACAACACCGATTTCCTTGATGTTAAGTTCCCTTAATAGTAGAAAAACAGATGAGAATTTGTCTAATTGGAGTAATTGCATTTGCAAATGATGGTAAATGACTTTGCTGAAATTTGCTGAAGAAGACAAAACTGAATTGTTAAAGCTAAAAGAATCAGGGCACTAGCTAAAACTTAAGCAAAACGCTAACAAAATAGTAAAAGAAACAAAAAAATTGCTGGAAACTTAAAAGAAGCTAAATACTAGTTGAAAAGCTAAAAGAGGCAAAGCATTAGCTAAAGCCTACCTGCTGAAACAAGCAAAACTTAATGCCAAGAGAAGCTAAACAGTAGCTGAAGAGCTACTAGCTTCAAAGCTATAACAGTCAAACATAAGTTAAAAAGCTATAGAAGAAAAACACTTGATTTAAGAAGCAAAATCCAAGCTAAAAGGCAAAAGTGGCAAAAGGTAAAACTAGTTAAAGGGAGCAAAAGGCTGGCAAAAAGATCAAACACTAGCTAAAAGCTAAAAATAGGACAAAGGTAAAAGTAATAGGGTGATTGGTAAAAAACTAAACATAACAAAGAAAGACATATGTGCTGAAAATATTTGTATATAATATTATGTAAAAATCACAAGTGCTACACAAAAAACTAAAGTCATGGCACCTATCCCTTACATGAGCTGAATGTTTAAATGGCTAAAATGATACCGTTGTTGAAAACAAAATAAAATCAACAGAAAATATAAAAACAAAAGAGGAAAACAACTGAATGATTGCTGAATCAGTATTCATACAATTACCAGAAATTCACAAAGTGATATTTTCTTCTTGTTGCATAACCTGAAATTCTACAGTAAATGTGGATGTTCTTACAGCTGCTGTGAAGCACCAGTAATACCACGAGGCCTTGAAGGACAATAAAATATGAAACAGTGTCATCTGCTGGTCGAACTGTTAACAATTGGAAAGACCTGGTAGAACGTCAGCAACAAAGTTAAAATACTGTATATGAAATTTAACTAGATAAGAAAAAAAGACATATTTTTCTAGATTAATTATGTGTATAATGCCACTGGTCATGAAAAACAATAGACTGAATTTCTAACTCCAAACGTTCCAAGGAATCGACAAAGATGTAACAGTTATCTTTACTTTCCACTTTGGATGTTTTGCACAACCCCTCTGGTGAAAATTTTGGAAAAATAAGATACAGCTTCTGCCCCAAAACAGGAAATGCTTGCCTGATCCTGTCATCAGCAAAGATTAAATGCAGATTTGCCTTTGTCATAAATCTACAGCTGTCCATGGACTCACATTTTTATTTGTCACTTCAAAGCATTCTTCAGTTCCTCCGCTCGGTTTACTGTTAGACCCAAGTGCCTGGCCTTTTACAACAGGAACAACCTTTTTTCATGTTACATTTCAACATGTTACATTTGCTGTATGTCTGAATAATTTCAATAAATGTTCTTCGACACAGATTTTTTTTAAATGTCTTTCAGAGACATATCATGACAGAACCTTGTTAATAATGTGACTTCTGGCTCTGCACAGACCCTTCAGGACCGTGGTGGGAAACATTAAGATGATATTCTTCCCCTCCCGCCACCGTCCCACAGCAGCTGGGACCAACCCAGTTGGTGACACCACTTTCATCCCGGGATCCGGACAGTCCAGCTGTGTGCTATCTCTCATCCTGACATCTGAGCAGAGAGGGCACAGCCAAACATCAGCGCATCTGTGACACTATCCTTTATATACATCTGTGTGGCTGCTCAGGACTTCACAGCTGTTATCTGCACACTAAGGACCATGTCCTTTCTCAGGATGTTCACACCAATAAAAATCAAAAAACGTTTAATACGTTCACACCAATAAGAAAGCTCTGAACTTTTCAGCCACAAAACATACATGCATATGTGTTTGTGTGCATATGATCATGTACAGTATATGCATTTTGTCAGAATATGAACCATAAATTTAAATGAAAGTTGCAGAAAGAAATCATCCCATCTACAACTGATTACTGGTAACATTTAGAGTCAACCCAATTCAAGATGGCTGCTGCAACCAGCCTTTAAAACACAAAAATGGCTGTAACTTAGTCATCAATACAAATATTGGCATGATTTGGTTGTGTTAGTGGCTGAGCGTTGTTCCCAACAGATAGCACAAAATATATATTTTTTAAAATTTCTAATATCTTTTTAGAGTCATCACTGTTCGTTAGCTAATATGAACCACTGAATAATTTTTGTTTAACTTAAAAAATATTAATTGGATGCACATCTACCTTTTTTTTAATCGCTATTTTCTTTTGCCCACACAAAGCCCAGGAACACATGAGTGGTAAAAACACCAGGTCAGAGTGCAGTTTTAAAGTGGGGTGGGAAAAGGAAAGGTATGCATGTTAGCATCTGTTTTCTTCATTTATGCCTTTACTCCACTGTTTCTTCCTTTCCTAATTTAATTTGTGGGAACCCTGGTCCGTCACAGCCACCCTGGTGGGAAAGTATTTCTGCTGGGGTTACTCGGGCCTTTGTAGGGCTTAGTAACAGATTCAGGAGGATTACATCCAGCAAAGGTGACCAGTGTGTAACCAGCATGATCCACATAGCTGCCAGAGAGCCCTGCTATTAATCACTGAACTTCATTGCCTGGCATACTATGGTAAACGCTTAGAACATTTATCTTTGCACCTTCTTTTCAGATCGGTGGAGCATGGAGTAATAACTTTCAATCCTACAGATATAATAACTGAACTGTTATGTTCACATGTTAAGGAAATTTAAAAGCTTTATAATCAATATTCATATAGGTTTAACAGTGGTGTAAACATGTTAGTATCATATAACAAAAATTTGGTCTTACTTTGGTGACAAAATCAGCACTATGTTGAATAGACCGATTACTTGAATTTAAGCTATTTCAAATCTTAAATTGCAGCAAGCATGTGGCTGTGACTAAACTCCTGATTTACAGAGGCTGCTCAAAACAAACATTTCTGTGTTCAACTAGAGGCAAAGCCTTTTGGCCTGCTACCACAGTATCATTCCTGCCAGTCCTTTCTGTGGTGTTTTCACTGAACAGAGGAAATTGCTGTCTCTGATAATCAGCTGTTGTGGCTGCAGCATTCCACAGATTGTTCAAATACTCATGATTAGACATCCAGTTATTAAATGCATAGGCTGTCTTTGTGAGAATGCCTATTATTTTTTATACAACCTTCTACAGTTTAAAAATTGCATACGACAAGTAGGGTGCATTGTGATCCAGAGAATTATAAATAATCATCAGGATTTTTGTTTTTCAAATACAGTATATAAATGATAAACCACTGAGCAGATGCACACCTGCAACTTTCAAAACGTACTTGTAATTGAGGAATAAGTCACTAGAGGGCAAATTTGCATCATATTTGACGCCATTTAAATCTTCATTGGACTTGTTTTGATTATTTTAATTATTAAGTATAAACTCACTCCCTGCATATCTGAATACAATCCAGTAAAATATAGCATTTCAATTTTTTTGTGTAATTGTGCAGGTGCACGTTCATGGTGAATTGAATCACATTGAGTAAAATAAAAATGCGGTGTTAATTCGACTCAGTGAAGTAAACAAAGCAATAAATAATTGTTTAAAGTGTATATTTATGGGTACATTGTTCTATGAATTAATTTAATATTTTTCGAAGAGTCTAAGACGGTTAATAATTCAATAAGTAGCAACATAAAGAAATGCACATTTCAACGTAAAGCATACGTCACAGAGTGCCGTTACCAACAACCAATCAGAAGGCCGCATACTGAAACTTTGCGCAGGCTCAGTCAATCGCATTACGTTTCTTTTAGAGGTGAAATGTGGTGGCGGTAATGTTATGGAGTTTCCGCTTCTCTCATGCCAGCCAGCATAGGAAGCTAGCCGAAGTGCTCGTTAGGCCTCCAGCAGACAAGATCAAACAGTGCTGTTTGGGAAGTGACCAATTCCGCTTTATGAATCTGGATGAGAGCAGTTAACCCCCCAAAAATATGGTGGTTCTCAAAATTCGAGACCAGGTGAGTGATTTTTAGTTCGGAAAACACTGGTACAAGTTAGAATGTGGGCTGGCTCACGTTAGCTTAGCTTAACAACAGAATGTAATTCGAGCCTGTGTAGCTGGTGTCTGAAACGGAAGCATGTTTTAATGCATTTCCTGAAGCTAGAATAAATAAAATAACAAGCACTAATACATTTTAATGGAATTCAACGACAGCCTGGTGAATTAAATTTGAAATGCTTGTATTTCGTCATAGAATTTCAAGCGGTTATTAAGTTCAAACCAGCTAATTCATGATGTTTATCACCAGCAATTAGCCAGAGCCAACATTTAAACGCTATTGGCTACACAACTGGGAAGCAACTTAAGATATTATAAACAAACTACACTTAACCAGACTTGAGTGATCTCTGTAAAGGTAAATACGGTCAGTAAATATCTAATGACGTATGATTATTGTCATAACAGTGAGTCCAAGCGATCTGTTGATGTGTCAACTGTACTTGTGAAATATTTACACTGTGGTAACACAAAGCTGGAGTAGTTTGTGTTGCCTAAAACAGTGGAGGACACTAAAGTAGTAAACTAATTAAAAATACCTTTTGTTTTTAGGTTACACTTTTATTGACTAAATTTTACCCTAAATTAGACCAGAAAATAACCAGAAGTTATGATTAGATGATCATGGAAGAGTTGATATCCAGTGCCAGTTTAGTGAATTTTACATTTATTATTTTAAATAGTTGTAGTGCATAAGATGTATCCCCTGGTTGTCACCAGACTGTAGCTTGTTTACATGTAAGTAGTTTTAATATCTACAAAAGCTTTGCAATAAGTGTGTTTCAGTTTAAAGTTCAATTATGTGAAGGTTAAATATACAGCCATCACTGTGTAGTGACTGTAATTTCAATGAGATGACTGAGGGAAGTAGACTTGTCCTTTTATTTATTTATTTTTTTTTTTTTTGGTGCTATATTTAACACCTGACACCTACTTGTGAAAAGGAGAATAGCCCTCTGTTGCAGCTCCGATGGCTTGTTTTGCTCATGCGTGCTATTCTTGTCACATATATGTGTGCGCATGTGTCTTTGATTGTCTGTGTGCTTGAATGATCATGTGCCTGGGCTCCTGAGAGCTGGTGAAGTTGCCAAAGAGCTGTCTCCATGGTGATGGTATTAAGTAGCCTGGCTGCTATGTGTAGAGGAGGTGCACAGTCCAGTAGCTAGACAAGAGCATGAAAAATCGCCGCCGTTGCACATCCATGGCTGGGGAACTGAAAAGAACTAAATGCAGATTCTGTCTTTTTTTTTTTCTTCTTTTTCATCGTGTCGGCAATACAAAAAAAAAATCATTAGAGGGAGAAGAACAATTGCCTGCTTGTTGCTGTGAATTCATCAGCAGCCACTCTACCCTTTGTAGTACCCTGCGGGGCATTAGTGAGAATCATAATAACTAAGTAAGAGGACTGTTTTTGTTTTTAAAATGCAGCTGCGTTTTATTTGGTCCCTACATGGCAATGATAATTTTTTAATCAAATTTAAAAATAAGCCACTTTGTGTCTGCACAAATATATTTTTTTATTTTTTATGTACATTACCATGAGTTTCTGCCTTACTTAGTTTTCTACTTTCAGCACAACCTCAGCAGCTATAGATTAAACTAACTTCAAGTCCTTTTACTAAGGTTTAAATTTTGTTTTTGGATTTGTATATAGGCTAAAAACATGCATGTTAGGCTGCCTTCAGGCCCAGGCCTCCCTGGCAAAAGAGAACTGTGATCTCAGTGGGATTTGCCTTGTAAAATGAAGGTTAATACTTAGAAGTAGTGCAGACAGAGTTTAATGTTTAGCTAGCCCTGTCAGACTTCATTTTAAAATTATGTGACTCAGCTTATTACATAGCAGAATTAGTTTATCCACAAAGTCTTTCAAACTGCATGGCTGCACATTAGGTAATTGACTGGCTGGGCAGCCTGGTAGGTTAAATGAGGGAACAAGTCTAAGTGAATTAATGTAACTCGACATGCTGCATTGTTCTGACTTTCAGAGAAGAGTTAGCTCATGTTTGCACAGAGATAGACTGTTTAAATACAAATTTGATCAGCTTTTTTGTTTCTTCTCCTCAAGTATTTAACTTTAATACATTTTCTGCTCTTGAAAATGAAGTTGAATAAGAGAGAAAGTGGGTTTTGTAAGGTGATGTATGTTTTCTTTGAGCAAACAGGATCATCCTGCTTTGTCAAAGTTTGCTTTGCTTTTGTTTTGTTTTTTTCTCTCGAGGTAAAGACAGTCTTGTCTTACAGGAAGTGTTGGTCAAAAACTTCTGACCTCTCATAAATAGTAAAACTTTTATATGGTTTCAATTTTCTTGTTTTAAAACCACACCTACTATTGACTGATTTTAATAATTTTACAATACTGTATACTGTAGTTATTTACATGTATGAAAAATTAGAATTAAATTTACATATTTATACTATGATGTTTTTTGTTTTTATTTTGCACAGCCCATGTTGAGAACAGTCTTGTGGTTTTCCACTTCATTCATTAAAAAAATGTTTTTTTTTTTCTTAGTTATCTTATTTTATTTTTTTATCTTGTGATCATGATAGATGTTTGGACCCAGATCGGCTACATGCCTTTTTCTGTAATACAATCATCATCAAAACTACTAGGTTTAGAAAAATAATAATAATTTGGAGGCAAAATGACGATGAGCAGCAAATTTAGAACATAAAGATGGTGGGTTTTTTAATTATTATTTATTTATTTGTTTGTTTTTAAAAGTTAATCTCTGCAGTGATAGAAATTGTGACTCAGTAGTAGCAACTATCAAATTTCTGAAAACCAATACATTTTTCTGTTTCAGCCTCCTTTGCTGAAAGCCATTTTCAACGTGGACCCAGATGAAGTACGATCGCTCATATTCAAAAAAGAGGATGTGAATGCACAGGTAATTCCAGCTGTTTTTGGCATCTGCATCTGTTTCCTCATAGTGTTAGTTTAATAACTGTGCTAGAAAACTGAATATAAAATCTCTCATGTACTGGAATTGTCCTTGAAAGCACTCATGCAGCATGTACCAGTACATACAAATATTGATTAAAAACTGGCTTTTGCTTTTTATTTTCTTTTTTTAACTGTCCCCACCGCACAAGCTGACTCTGCTTATTTTATTCCGTTCCTCACCATTACTGTTCTGGTTGGGGTGCTTGCTTCAAAATCCGGCTGGTTTACACTTGTTTGTGCTTCACTGGAATGTTTTTCTGACTGTGGGTTTAACCCACTTTGAGCTGATTTTTTTTTTTTTTTTCATAGTTACTTGCATTATCATTACTGTATAATGGGAACAATACAAATATTGACTGTTAATGTTAGATCCAGCCCAGCCAAAGTAGGAAAAGAAAACAAGCTGAGCTGTTCTGTTCCATATTAATCACATCAGTGTCTTTACTCACTTATTACAGGACAATGAGAAGCGGACTCCTCTGCACGCTGCTGCCTATCTTGGAGACGCAGAAATTATAGAGCTGTTGATTCTATCAGGTATGGTTTCTAATCAACTGTGAGGTATCAGTCTCTCTTTATTTGTTCAAGCAAGAAAGAAAGCTGGTTTAATGAAATTATATATAAAAAAAATTTTTAAATTTGTCATAAATTATCAATAAACCAACTTTTGATAGTCTTTTTTTTTAACTTGTTCTGAAAGTTCATGCTTGTTTTGATTACAGCTAAAGCTTGTTTACACCTGCGCAATGTTGAAAATATGCCAGAAATGGCTATAACGTCATTATAGCTCAGCGTATATACAGCTCTTCATGTTGTCTGCATTCCTTTTAAACACTGAAACCAGCTAATGCAGGCACACTCCACCCTCTCCTGAAATGTCTGGATGACATTAAGAGAGGGATGGCTTCAAACTTCCTAAGTTTTAACGATCAGAAGACTGAAATCATCATCTTCTTCCACTTCTGATCAGATAAACTTGGACTCCCTCCAGCCCTATCTCAAACACTCTGAAAAATCTTGGGATGATTTTTGACTCGGACTTTAAATTCGATAAACAAATCAGCTCCGTTCTGCAGAAAAGTTTCTTCCAACTGCGGCAGGTAGCTAAGCTCAAGCCAGTGTTGTCCAGACCCGACCTGGAGACTCTAATCCATGCGTTCATCACAACCCGC
>JARVLU010001073.1:18574777-18588310 GCA_031762415.1 Simpsonichthys santanae | reverse complement strand
TTTGATGTTGTTGTAAAGCACCTTGATGGCAGTTTATCTGTTTTAACTGTGCTCTAGAAATAAAGATGACTTGACTTTTGAAAGTCAACCAAATTTAACAGATCATTCTCAATTTCTATTACTTTGCTAATTATGGAGATTCTGCTTGTGGTTCTTAACGAATGTTAGTGTTCACTGACAAATGCAAACAAGTTTAATTAAAATAATGCATTCAAAACTAGGAGGTCAACTGAATGTTGCCAGATGAGGTGTAATTATGTGACTTTTAGGGGATCAGACTGTTTAATGGTCTGTGTCCTTCTGACTTTTGTAGGTGCAAGAGTAAATGCCAAAGATAGCAAGTGGCTGACTCCCCTGCACCGGGCTGTGGCTTCCTGCAGTGAGGTAGGCAAATGCTCATCTGGTTCTGAGTCAGTCAGTTTTACATATTTAAACCACGTTGAACGTAAACACTTGCCTTGTGTTTTCTTACAGGAGGCTGTCCAGGTGTTGCTGAAACACTCCTCAGATGTAAATGCTAGAGACAAGAACTGGCAAACGCCCCTTCACATCGCAGCAGCCAATAAGGCAGTTCGCTGTGCCGAAGCCCTCGTTCCTCTTCTTAGCAATGTGAATGTATCGGATCGAGCAGGCCGCACTGCACTGCATCATGCAGCCTTCAGCGGTCACCTGGAGGTAATAATATTAACCTAAAGTCTCATTGAGCTCTAAGCTGCACACAAGAAGTGCTTTAATGTCTTTTAGTATTGGTTATTTGTGCTGTAATTAATAAAAATGTCAGAGCTTTATCATTCTGATCAGCTGCACAGACTGTTTAGTATTTAAGTGCTGCTCACAGGGTTATTCTCTTTTCTACGTGTACATAAATACAACTTTTAATTCCAATTTGTCAGATCAGTCTTGATTTTATACACTTGTATGCTTGGCTCTTGTCATTACTTCATCATCACCTCCGTTCGCTCAAATGAAGTGCTGCTGCTCGCAATATAAAATATGTAAACACAATGAGACATTTACAGTGTGCGGTAACAAGAGGGGGCTACAGCTATAATTTGCCCAAATTTGAAATGAAATAATTAATAATCTCTCATGGCTCGGCTTATCTGCTCTTAACAGCTGCGTCAGACCAGCCACAAACAACACACACATAATAGCCACAGCAAATTATTTATTTTAGACTTATGCACATGCATCAATTAGATGAGTAATGAGTAGCTCATTGGCTCTTATCATTTCATAATATCATCCGTCTTTCTGTTTGCTTTTTGTGTGTTTGTGCTGCATGTAATAAATATAAATGAGTGGTTGTTGATGTCTCTTTTTAAATGCATTTTTGCCCACAAATTAGATCTAACTACTGTGGGATGTACTGTGGCAAATTCTTACAATAATTTAGATACAAATATAACTATTCTGACTCTGAACTTAGGTTATTTTTGTGAAATAGATTTTATTGTAGTGATATATGTTAAGGGAATTTAGCTAAAGGTTTATGACGAGTCAACATTTCAACATTAATGCGGACGAGTCAACATTTCAACATTATCACTATCTAATGTTAAATTAATGTTGAACCTTGTGTGTGACGTGTGAGGTCAGAGAGTTCTTTTGTCTGCTCAGAGAAGCTGATTTGAGCCTGCACAGCTGACAGACGGAGGTCACCAGTGACTGATAACCAAGCATTATAAAAACACTTCCTGCCTCACTGTCTGGTGCAGGTATTCATGACTGGGAACCAAGCGTGTAACTTACCTGTTCTGGACTCTGCCCTTGAAAGTAAAAGACCAGTTCAAAAAAAAAAAAAAAAATCTTCTTGTGTTCTCCGAGTAGCTTATTTTGTTTTAGATAGTGAAATGATATTATCCAACAATATTAATTAGTCTTTTGTGTAGGTTTTGCACAAACCCAGTCTAGGCTTACTAAACAGCACAACAAACTAAGATAGTTTAAAAAAAAAAGCAGTATATTTCAACAAAATTAAAAAGTATGTATTTTAAGCCACAGCTAACACTGTTGTAGTTGTACTCTAGGAATTTGTACTGATGTTCTTGTCCAGTCATGTTCTTACAAGCAAATGATTCACTGTAGTCATGTACTCACTTGCAAATAGGTGATTGAAAGACTGGAAACATCTTAGGTTTATATAAAAGATGACAGTCTGAGAACGTTTTTAGTTATGGTTTTATTTCCAAGAATTACAACAAATATAAACTTTTGAGAATATGAGGTGTGACCTTGGTAAATTGATGACTAAACCTCCCACAATGCATCTGATGCATTACAGTTTACTACTTTCTGCTTTATTTGTATTGAGTGGAAAAAGTCACACGGTTTATTAATCTAATCTTAGTACAGGTGTAAAAACAAGTTTTTGGAGCATTGTTTAGATTTATTTACATTAGGCTTTTAGTGGTGTAGAGGTGAAGTGAGGGGTCCGTTAGCTCTAATTTAAGCAGGTACACATTGAATATCCAGAATGTGAAACAAAGAGTTTATAAGAGTTCTGTATTGAACCTTTCTTTGACTTTATCATGTCCTGGACAACTGAGAATCTTCACCAGCAAAGAGTTTATAGTATTTTGGTTTCAACATCATCTGATAGTTAAATGAAGCTCTTTTTTTTTTGTCTTGCTCCTCTTAGATGGTGAGGCTCTTGCTCTCCAGGGGAGCCAACATTAATGCTTTTGACAAGAAGGATCGCCGTGCAATCCACTGGGCGGCCTACATGGGTAAAAAGAAACATAATAATAATAATATTCTGGAAGTGTCTTTGTAGCTGTAAGACCTTTTCAGAAGTTTGAAAATGCTTGATTCTTTTTAAAATGTAGTAAATAAGGATTCACATTCGGATGTGAGTAGGCGTACAAAGACTTGCTAATTTATTTAATTTGTGTGCATTCAGGACACATAGAGGTGGTGAAGCTGTTGGCTTCTCATGGGGCTGAAGTGGCCTGCAAGGATAAGAAATCTTACACCCCCCTACATGCGGCAGCCTCTAGTGGAATGATCAGTGTTGTCAAATACCTCCTGGATTTAGGAGTGGATGTAAGTTCCACCCACAGACTTCTCATGCATGATGTTTCTTTATTATGATTGAATTGTGTCATTTTATATTTGTACCAGTTTGTTTTGATAAGAAAATGTTCTCTTATCATTTGGCTGTTCAGATCAATGAGCCCAATGCATATGGCAACACACCTCTACATGTGGCCTGCTACAACGGGCAGGATGTGGTTGTGAACGAACTCATTGACTGTGGAGCTAACGTCAACCAGGTGAACGAGAAGGGCTTTGCACCTCTCCATTTCACCGCTGCTTCGCGCCATGGAGCGCTCTGTCTTGAGCTGCTGGTGTGCAATGGGGCTGATGTCAACATAAAGGTCAGCAGAACCAGAAAGTTTACTCACATTTTTTGAAATATTAGTTAATTGGAGAAAAATATGTGCATGTTGTAACCTTGTCTGTGTTACTCAGTTACCATATGTTTTTTGGGGGGCAAGTCACTGTTCAGACTTGCTTGTGTGTAAAATGTTGTAAAAATATCTTCTCAAAAAAAAATTTTTTTTTAAGATTTTTTTTTTTCCATTTGCACTGCTTTATGATTTTTATAATTTCTGATAACTTTTTCATGGAATACACAATATTAACTTGTTCTGTGCTCCAGTTACTAGTAGATGGGTCTTAAAATCGACGCACCAATTGAGCAAACTGTTTTTACTAAGGTAATTCCAGTATTGGTACTGGTGCTATTGACTGCTGTCATTAAAACAAACAGCTGGAAGACAGTGAGCTCATGCTTGTCCACCGCTATTTTTGATTTATATTAATGACTAAACTTGTTGTTTTGTTTTGTTTTTATCATTTGTTTTGTGTGAAACAACCTAGTTTCTCAGTTTTGTAGAGCTGAAGTGTTTGTGGTTAAATAGAACAAAGTGATGCTACGGAAGCTCTAGAAGCACTTCAGTGGAAGAAGAGCCTTCAAATTCTGATTCTTTAGACTACTGGTACACATGGGGGTTGTCAGAGCTACAGAAAATCGAACCTTTAGCGGAGGTCGACATAAGCGGTTTCTGTTTGTCCAAGATCTATTTTCATCTTGGACAAACAGATCTCACCTCGAGGTTGTATGGTACAACCAAGTAAAATAAACATGCATTAAAGTTCTTTGTCGCTGCAATGGATTTTCGTCATCTGTAAAAAGGAAAGGGGGGCGGGGGGGACGTGTGTTTTCACCTGTCCCTATTTGAGCAGGACGGTTATCTAAAAACAAACTTTTTACCTTGGTTTACTAGATACAGTTATTGTTTGATATTTGTTTGATAAAATAAAATTGACCTCAATAAAAGTCAGTTCTGTTGACAGGGCAGGGCGCCCCGCTTGTAAAATGGTAGGGGAAACACTGCTGGTAGAACATTTCATTTCTGAAAATATCATGAGGTGCATGTTAATTTCTGGTAAGATTAGGGCCTTAAGGGACCTGCATGCTCCATCTGAAGCCGGACAGTTGACTCGCAGTCACGTGGTTGCAATACATTTGATTTTGGGCGCACCTTTCATAGTCCAAGAGACACATGGCGTAGAGCTCTTAGGAAACCTCTCCTGCTGCAGTATACGTCACTGTACGGGTTTCTTCACACCAGGATCTCCACTCCGTCCCTGCATCTGCCGTTTGGCCACAAATATGTCAAGAAGAAAGCGACAAATGTTTCGGCAGATAGACTCCTTTGTTCATAATGTCTACACAATCTCCATCCAGGAGTTTTTGGTCAGTTGACTACCTTTGTGTGCCTTAAAGAGTCATGTCCACAAATTTCTGGCCATTCACACAATACTTGGCCCTGTGAGAAAAAGTTTGGCCCAGGCCTTGTGTCAGTAAAGAAGGGGTGGGCGAAGGTACCATGATGGAAAAAAGGCACAATTTTCATCACGTAACTACGTCAATGAGTCATTTTCACAGCTTTGGATGGAATATGCAGGGCCCTTTAGTTGTAGTAGAAAAAACATGGTAGCAACTTGTGATTTCAGTATGTTTTTGTTTGATCTTAGAGTAAAGATGGTAAGACCCCTCTTCATATGACTGCGATCCATGGAAGGTTTTCTAGGTCTCAAGCAATCATTGAAAATGGTGAGCTTTTCAAGGAAATCTGCTTCAGTCGTTCATTTGACTTGTTTTATTGCACTGGGAAAGTAAAGCATGGAGCTAAATGCTTTAGGGTTTTTATTTGTTTTTCTTTTTACTCATTCACTTGAAGGTGCCGAAATTGACTGTGAAGATAAAAATGGGAACACTCCACTACACATTGCAGCTCGATATGGACACGAGCTCCTCATTAACACGCTCATCACCAACAAAGCTGACACCGCTAAGTAAGGAAACCCGACTGCTGTTGTTCCTGCAAATTTTCTAGCTTAAGTTGCAGAGTTTTAGGATTTTGAGCATGCATCAAGGTGTTTTTAGGATTTTTATTCTGGGTACCGGTATTTAGAGTTCAAAATGAAAAAGCATGTCACACAAGTGATCCTCTGCTCTGTAATGTGAGTGAATAGCCAAGATGATCTCAAGTTAAAAACAGCTTATGTTACAGCTAATATGAGTGTCTTTTTACCAGACGAGGGATCCACGGCATGTTCCCGCTGCATTTGGCTGCACTCAGCGGCTTCTCTGACTGCTGTCGTAAACTCCTGTCTTCAGGTGAGCGTGAATTTGAATTTTATAAAGTTAACCTTCTTGACGTTTTTCATAGTCAAGTGTTAAATTCTGTAAAGTATCAGTTTGAGAGCTTGTTGGTCATTTATCACTCTATTTATTAGGCTTTGATATTGATACACCTGATGACTTTGGAAGGACCTGTTTGCATGCAGCAGCTGCTGGGGGGTGAGTACAGGCTAGCTGTACATTATGTTTGGAACTAATTGAATATATGCTTGAAGAAACGTAAAAAATCGTTTTGTATCTAATTGTCTACTCTAGAAACCTGGAATGTCTCAATCTTCTTCTCAACACTGGGGCAGACTTTAACAGGAAGGACAGCTTTGGCAGGTTTGTTGTATTTACTGATGGATTTGGATCAAGAGGCTCATTTTAACTAGGAACTAAAGCTGTGTTTGTTTTTTCCAGGACTCCTTTGCACTACGCTGCTGCCAATTGTAATTACCAATGCCTGTTTGCTCTGGTGGGTTCGGGGGCCGGGGTCAATGACCTAGATGAGCGGGGCTGCACTCCTCTGCACTATGCCGCTGCCTCCGACGCAGATGGAAAGTAAGTATTAGTTGAACGTTTCTGTGCATTTCAGTGAGTAGTTTTTGCTCGAGAGGCAGATTGTCTGAGATCACTTGCGTTATCAATAATTCAGAGCTTCTGTTCAGAGTTAGGAACCACAATTCTTTTAACTACAGTCTCTGTGTTGTGTTTTCAGGTGCCTGGAATATTTACTGAGAAATGATGCGAATCCAGCGATTCGGGACAATCAGGGCTACAATGCTGTGCACTACGCCTCAGCGTATGGACATCGCCTTTGTCTAGAGCTGGTGAGCAATATACACTCTTAAAAACACAAAACTGACATTCTTTAATGTATGTAATTCATTTTGATTCATGTTTTGACAGATTGCAAGTGAAACACCCTTAGATGTGGTAAGTAAAAGTCTTTTTTTTATTTTTATAATCAATGTTTAGAAATTAGAAATTGACCATAATAGTGTTCATTTATAGCACCGAGCTTCAGGAATGAGAAAGATCATCTCAAACGTTTCTTCTAACTTGTGTTTCTAATGTGTTCAGCTAATGGAAACCTCGGGGACTGACATCCTGAATGACTCAGATGTCCGAGCTCCTGTCAGCCCCCTGCACCTAGCCGTGAGTAAAGTGTCAAACTTGTTTTTAGTCTTTTCTGCTACATTTTTACTAGTAGCAAACCTGCTTCATTAAACTACATTAGTTAGGAAGCTACAAAACCAGAAACCAACCAACAGATTTTGATTGCAAAGTCATACTTTAATCACGTCTGATTTTATTTAATGTTTTGGTTTTGTTTTGTTATTTTCTGTGGGGTATCACACATCTTTACATGCTGCAAGTTCAGCTGGGATTTGTCCTGAATCTGGCCCTTATGGAAGCCCGTTTTTCAAGTTTCATTACTTTTTAATTTTAAAATGACTGAAGCTATAAAAATAAACTTTCTTTACCGGTGAAAAATCATTATATTGTAGTTATATCGGTGTGATCAGTTTTATCTTAGTCACAACTAGATTTATTTTTATAGGCGTATCATGGTCACCATCAAGCCATGGAGGTTCTGGTTCAGTCTTTGCTGGATTTAGATGTTCGAAACAGCCAAGGGCGTACACCGCTCGACTTGGCTGCCTTCAAGGGCCACGTTGAGTGTGTGGATGTCCTAATCAACCAGGGAGCCTCTATCTTGGTGAAGGATTTTACTTTGAAACGAACCCCAATACACGCTGCAGGTATATATTTAGTTGTACAAAAACTGAACTTGATTGAATGTATAATCGTGAACTCTAATTTATTTCAACCTTTCCTGCAGCCATAAATGGTCATTCAGAATGTTTAAGGTTGTTGATTGGAAATGCTGATCTTCAGAGTGCAGTAGACATTCAAGATGGAAATGGACAGTAAGTAAACATTTTCTTATGTACAAGGTATTTATTTATTTATTTAGAAAATGTTTATATGTTTATCTTGTATTTTTAGAACCCCTCTGATGCTGTCAGTCCTGAGTGGACACACAGATTGTGTGTATTCTCTCCTTAATAAAGGAGCCAGCGTTGAAGCCAAAGACAAGTGGGGCAGGACTGCTCTGCATAGAGGAGTAAGTAAATATTAACTTTGTTACGTACAAATTAATTTTCCTTTAGTATTGTCAAAAAGTTGTACCGGTATATACTGACAGATATTTCTGCTACCTGGTAAATACAGTATGTGGATTTCTAAAAATAAAATTAACTTTCAAAAATATTTTATTTATCTAAACCTTTCCATTTTTTTGTTATATAGTCTTTGTTTTGTTACATATATAATAATCAGTGTTTGACCTACCAGTATCCAATGAGGGCGCCCCGCCCTGTCAACAGAACCGAGCACCCTGCTTACTAAAATCCCCTGCCATGGGATTTATTATATCAATTTGTGTCCCTATTATTTGAAAGATTTGCTCTTTTTAGAGACATTCCCATTATTAGTTATTAAGAAAGTGTACAAAACATTTTTTTTTGTTTATTTTTGTATGACCATGCTCAAAACTTATTAACAGCTCACGTATATAATGCTGAAGTTGTCTTTTAAACTGTCTTGACTTGCTGCATATTGGGATGAATTCAGGGTTGTGATAAAAGAGATGAAAATAGCATTAGTTGATGTTTGTTAAACAAGAACTAAGTGCTGCTGAAAGGTTCAGAGGACACTGAAGGTGACATTTTCTTGTGAATTTGCAAAAATGGTTTACATAGAAGAATTAAATGAAACAAAGATTTTTGTGCTTTGAGGTGTGGTAATAATTTTCATAAAAATTGTATAAAAGATGCATTTCTGCCTCAGTGAACTCAGACATATTAAAACAATTCCACTAAATTCCATTTGAAGAAACTTGAGCCGAAATATTTTGTAGCTGAATATTATAGAATGTGGATTACATTCTGTGTCCGTTTGTGTGAGGTTGCCACAAAGATTTGAAGAACTTTCACTCAGTTCTTCATGAGAAAGTGTCCCTCTGTCCACATTTTGTTAGATTTGTAGCTTGTTGAAATATATCTAAAGTTTATTGACGTGCAGTTTGCTGGGGGATGTGTAAACTTTTGTTTTCATCTCTATAAAACACCCATCAGTAACGTTTTTTGTTGGCAGGCAGTGACCGGGCATGAAGAGTGTGTGGAGGCCTTGCTTCAGCACAGCGCCAACTTGATGGCGCGGGACTGTAAAGGTCGCACGCCGATTCACCTGGCAGCAGCATGCGGACACATCGGGGTACTCGGAGGCCTTTTGAACGCGGCCCAGTCGGTGGAAACACTCACTCCCTTAACAGACAGCCACGGCTACACGCCACTGCACTGGGCCTGCTACAACGGTACAGCCCGGGAGGTTTACAGAGCGTCTGAACAAAACAATCAATGCATATACGGAAATGTTTTCTGATGTTTTATCGATGCATTCTGTTAAATAAATTATGCTGCAAAATGCATCAAATGAGTAGTGGAGCACTTTAGAGTAAGTAGACTTAAAGTGGACGAGCGCTTTTATGCTTCATGTTCTGGTGGATTTTTATTTTTATTGCTGCTAGTGGCCTTTTTTTTTAAGTAATCTGATTTAGTTGATGCTTTCCTTCCCACAGGTCATGATACGTGTGTGGAGGTTTTGCTGGAACAAGAGATTTTTCACAAGGCAGAAGGCAATCCTTTCAGCCCTCTCCACTGTGCTGTGTAAGATCCTGAGCTGTCTTTTGTTTCAATCAATGGACCAAAGAGTCCAGGGTCCAATTGATTACACACTTACGCTTTTTTTTTTCTCCCCATCTTCCTCTTCCTAGGATCCGTGACAACGAAGGCGCAGCTGAAATGTTGATAGACACGTTAGGCCCTGTCATTGTTAACGCCAAAGACAGCAAAAATAGGTATGTACAGTTGGAAAGGCCCAGTAGCAATTTTATTATCACGTTATTATTAGTAATTTTAAGGTTTTGATTTTCAATACCTACCGTACACGTTGCACCAGCGTATAAGTCGCATCAGTCCAAAAATGTCTAATAAAGTGGAAAAAAACATAAATAAGTCACGTTGCCGTATAAGTCACATCTATTATGCGTCACTGCTGTTACAGTCATCGTCGCGTTTGTCAGGCGTCATCGCTGACCACCCGGAGACATGGGCCGGTGTTGTGCCAAAAATTTATTGGCTGCCAAATGGTGGCTGCATGAGCGTGCACGGGAGGACTTTAACGAGAATTTAACAAGATAACCACCTAAAAACAATTATTTGTTTGTGCAACATTATAGCGTAGCTGTGTCTCAGTTAAACTTTTCTTTAATAAATGCACTTTAATGATCAAATTCGCTGAATTTTGCCTGGGCGATGCGGCGAAATGCAGCTGATTTGATGTTTGCTTCTGGAGTTCCGAAGCGAAATGAAGGTGGCATGGTATGGCAAGCCAAGTGTCTCATTAATAACCACTTTTACTTATTAATGAGACACTTGGCTTGCCATATTGCTCGATGGCCCTCTAACGCATAAAAATGGTAATTAATATTTTCCATGTCAGAATGAATGACATTGTCAGATCTCAGCCAAACATTGGGTTATAAATATGGGAAAAAACATAAATAAGTCGCTTTGGTGTATAAGTCGCAGGACTTGCAAATTTATGCAAAAGGTGCGACTTTAATATGTTGAAAAGTACGGTATGTTTTTGCCAATTATAGCTTTTGTGTGTGCGCAGGACCCCTCTTCATGCTGCAGCTTTCACTGACCATGTGGAGTGTCTCCAGCTGCTGCTGAGCCACAATGCTCAGGTCAATTGTGTCGATGCTGCAGGGAAAACCCCGCTCATGATGGCTGCAGAGAATGGCCGAACCAATGCCGTCGGTATGAACACCTCTGTACTTTTCATCAGCTTTAATAATCAGGGGCAGTGTTGCGTTAATAAACAGTGTAATATCAAATTAACTTGAATTTGTTTTCCTGATTGTGATGCCTTCATTCTGACACAGAACTGCTGGTAAGCAGTGCAAAAGCTGATCTCACTTTACAAGATGCGCTGAAGAACACTGCACTTCATTTGGCCTGCAGTAAGGTTCGTGGTGCCGTATGATGGTGCTGTTAAGCCATTACTGTATACAGCAGCTTCTATTTAGTGGTTTAAAAAAACATCAGTACATGTGTATCTACTGCACGTCTTAAGCTACTGTACGTGTCTTTTTACTCCTATTACACCAGGGACATGAAACCAGTGCCTTGTTGATATTGGAGAAGATTACAGACAGAAACCTCATTAATGCTACAAATGCAGCCTTACAGACGTAAGTGTCACATTCGTTTTTCAGCTTTGTTTGAACGATGATTTAGGTTTTTGTTTTTAATTATTTTTTTTATTTGTGGGGGGGGGTTAAGAAGTCAAAAACACCAAACAAGTTATCTGAACTTTTGTTTCCTTTTAGGCCTCTGCACGTGGCTGCAAGAAACGGCTTGATTGTGGTGGTGCAAGAGCTGCTCGCTAAGGGAGCCAGTGTCCTTGCAGTCGATGAGAATGGTAAATAGACTGGAGCATTTTCTACGTTTGGGCTCAAAGTGCTTCAGGAAAAGCCATCGTTTGGCCAGAGAGGAAAAAAGCTTCTGTTGAACAGAAAGAAACTTTAGGCTTAGGTGGAGGCAGAAAGAGCAGCATCTGTCACAAGGAGTTTAGGGAGGGGACAGCAAGTCAACATAACAACACTGAGCAGGGTGGCTGAACCTTCAAACACAGATCAGAGGCGTGCAGATCTGGAGCTGTCAATACCTGCATCAAAGAATCACTTATCAAGAAGAGAAATATAAATAAATAATGGGAGGAAAACAAAATGGAAGACAATTTTATATTTTTAAGTCAAAAGTCAAAATTTGTCATTCACACCACATGTGGTGTGAAATTGTGTACACAAGATCCCAGTTACATCCAGCAAAATTATAAAATTATAAAGAAAAACATTAATAAGATCTAAGATATTAATTAAGAAAAACGTTAAACTAAAAATATGCTAAGCACTAGTAGTACAAAAACAATATATCGAACAGCAGCACGAACATGAGTCTGTGTGAGCAGATGAGTATGAATGAACATTTGTATAAAAATGCATGAGGATTAGGGGTGGCACCTCTCAACAAGAAGGTCGCACTGGCTCAAATCCCAGCCGGGGCATCTTTTCTGGGTGGAGCATGTTCTGTCCGTGCATGAGAGGGTTTTCCGGGTACTCCAGTTTCCTCCCACAGAGCAAAAACATGTTAGACTGATTGGTAACTCTAAATTGTCCCTAGGTGTGAATGAGAGAGTGAATGGTTGTTTGTCTCGTTTGTCTCTATGTCCCTGCGATGGATTGGAGATCTGTCCAGGGTGTCCCCTGCCCCTTGCACAGTGATGTATGAACATGGGCACCAGCGACCCCTCCATGACCCAAAACGGAAGAAGGGGGTAAAGATAATGGATGTATGAATGTTTCTGTTCAGTGCCCAGGGATGACTACTGCTGTGACTTGGTGCTATATAAATAAATTGAATTTAAACTAAATTGGAAGGATAGATGGATGGATGGATGGATGGATGGATGGATGGATGGATGGATGGATGGATGGATGGATGGATGGATAAGTTAGTGGCTAGTCTAAAAGCCACCAAGACCGAGGTGAATTGGTTCCATCATAAAACAACTCCAGTCTCAAAACTCTAAAAATGACTCTTGCAAACACTTAAAAAAAAAACTTTGCATTAATGTTGATTTGACATTAAAAGCTTACAAACATTTCTAACATATTCGGAACATTTTGCAAAATATAAATAATAAACTACAAACCCAAACATTTAAACAACAAAATGTATATTGTTTTTAAAATAAGATGCTTTTGAATTTTTTTTAACAGCAACACATTCTAAAAAACTTGGGAAGTGGGCAACAAAAACCTGTAAAC
The DNA here is from genome assembly GCA_031762415.1 of Simpsonichthys santanae. NCBI lineage: Eukaryota > Metazoa > Chordata > Actinopteri > Cyprinodontiformes > Rivulidae > Simpsonichthys > Simpsonichthys santanae. The sequence goes on along the minus strand of JARVLU010001073.1, from coordinate 18,575,648 downwards.
ATAAATGGTATAAATAAAAAAACAACTGGAGGAGCATTTTGCAGTGGGCATAAAGAAAACAGTTTAGAGCTTGAATCTCTCCTAAGTAAAATAGGTTCACCATTCTACAAAGAACTGTGTGTAAAAGAAATATAACAATTTCAGAATAATAAATGATGTTTTACCAGAAAGGTAGTCAGACTTAAATAACCCATCATATTCAGTCATATCTTTTGAAAGAATTCAAGAAATTGGAAAAATCTCTTCGCAAAAAAGACCAAGGCTAAAGTCAAAGTTGTATGTCTGTGATGTTCAGGCCCTCAGGCAGCGCTGCAATGAAAACTGGTCCCATTCTGTTATTCTGTTATGGAAATCATTGTGCAGACACAAGAACATGTTTACAGATCAGTGTCTGTAAATACAGTTCACCGTGCCTTCAACAAATGCTGGTTAAAACCCTTTCAAGCAGACCCCCCCCCCCCCCCACACACACACACACACATAGACACAATTACATAATGGAATTTAAAATGGACTGAGGCAAGGTAGAAAACTGTTCTGTGTTCAGAAAGATCGAAATTCAGTTCTTAATTAAACATTTACATATGGTTGTTAAAAGAATAGAAGATGCTTTACAGTGGTAAATATGACCCTGTTTCCACTGTGTTGAGATGTTATGCTGCCATAAATTTTAAAATTGACTTTTCAATTCAATTCAGTTCAGTTTCAATCCAGTTTATTTATATAGCGCCAAATCACAACATAAGTTGTATCAGGGAACTGAACAGAAACATTCACACACATATCTAAAAAAAAAAAAGCTAAGTCTGGTCCTCAAGACATTCAAAAAAAAAAAAAAAAAAAAAAGGTGTGTTTTTTTGTTTTTTTTTTT
>JARVLU010001073.1:18552322-18570285 GCA_031762415.1 Simpsonichthys santanae | reverse complement strand
TATATTAAGTGTGGAACAATGATTGTGTTATACAATAAATACAGAGCTTTATCATTTAATAAGTCTCTGACTTTGTAAAGTACTGCAATGGATTTAGCTATTTTTATTTTAACAGAATTTATATGTTTTTTCCATGACAGTTTGTCATCAATGATAACACCCAAAAACTTCACTTCACTCACTCTACAGATTTCAACATCCTCAATTTTAAATGGAACATCAACAGTTTTCTTTTTATTGCTGAATATTATGTAATTAGTTTTATATTAACACGGTTGTGAGTGAAGGTGTGTGGTGTTTGGCTACTCATAGGCAGTCCGCACGAGCATTTATGGGCGTCCAGGTGCGGTTTATGTTGACATAGCAGGGGATATGGTAAATGCTAAAGTGGAGAGGAACAAAGTGAGGTTCGTAGTATTTCTCAGATATACAGTATTATTCATTCTTTCAGCTCCACGTTTTCTAGATGCAAAACACAGAGACATTATTTTTCTCCTGCAGAGACGTGTCCTGCTGTCCTCCTCCTCCAGTGAGTTTGGCCGACCACGCTGCAGTCAATGAGGCTGTCTCTGTCTTAAAAGCAGCCAAGGCACCTTTAGTCATCGTTGGCAAAGGTAACGCAGAGTCATCTTTTCTTTTTTTTTTTTTTTTGGAATGATTACACCGGTCGAGCTAAAAGGATCAGCTTCCCATCACTACTGGTGAATGCATTTGATATAACAGAAGAACAACAACAGGAGGGTTGTTGTGTTCAACAGGAGCAGCCTTTGGCAGAGCGGAGGCTGTGCTGAGGGAGTTTGTGGAGATGAGCGGTCTGCCGTTCCTCCCCACCCCTATGGGGAAAGGAGTCCTACCTGACGATCACCCCAACTGTGTCGCTGCTGCCCGCTCAAGGTCAGCCACACTTTTAAACTAAGCAAGTTAAAGAAGTGAACATTTAGGATCAACATTAACTCAAACAGAAACAGTACTACTTTGATAATATAAGACACAGATTGTTCAATAGTTTAGTAAGTTTTTAGGCAAAAACTTAAATAACAAAATATAACTGATGGACATTGTCATTCTATAAACAAGTTTTTACTCCCTGCATGAGCGCTATCAACAGTCAAGTCTTTCATTTATTCACCGCTGAAAAACTTTGCAGCTTCAATAAGATAGTAGGTATTATTTAATTTTTACTGTGACAACTTGCCAAAGAAAAAAATGTGACTTCACATAATAGACCTCATGGAAATTAGTTACTGGTATGTCTTTCTTTGCAATTTGAGAATAACCTGAAAGATGCCTATAAGGTCATTTTTTATTTGAATGTGTATTGAAGGTGAGGAAATAAAAGCTGTGCCTGTGTTCTGCTTCATTCTGATGATTGACTTGTCCTCTGAGGTGCAGCAAAGCTTTATGGCCTACGCAATATTTCTGCTTCACTCTGACAGAGACAAAAGAAAGTTTTCAAACTCAATGGCAATTATATAAAGGGGAAAAATGTGATTTTGCTGTTTTAGTTTATTACCAAAAAGGTCTAAACCATCTGTAAATGTTCTTGCTGTTGTGAAGAGCTCTCCTCCAGGCCGACGTCGTGCTTTTGCTTGGAGCCAGACTGAACTGGATTCTGCATTTTGGTCTGCCGCCCAGATTTAATGCCAACGTAAAGATCATCCAGGTGTGTAACAGCCTGAAAATGGATACATCTAATATCTGGTGTGAAAATGTGTCTAAACTCCAGCATTGATCTAAACCTTTTTGTTGCAACAGTACAATTAATGTGTGTCTGTGATCTGCAGGTCTACCGATGTCCTTCTGGAATAAACTCAGTTATCCTCTTTTTGCAGGTTGACCTCTGTGCTGAGGAGATGGGCAACAACGTGAGGCCGGCTGTTGCTCTCCTGGGCGACGTCGGTGCTGTTATTTCTCAGGTGTGCCATCAATTTGTTCAAAGATTCACTTTGTGTGTGGATTATTTTTAAAGCCCTTTTTTTTCCCCTTCAGCTCGGGATATGTGTCCGCAAAGATGGCTGGAAATATCCCTCTAATACAGAGTGGTGGACCTCACTGAAGGAGAAAATGACTGCTAATGCAAAAATATCACAAGTGGGTTTAATTACCCTCGTGTATAATCAACCTGTAATCTTTTACTTTAGAAATTCATATGATAATCATTAGAAAATATTTAAATAAGCAGCTCATATGTTGAATCCTGGGTTCATGTTTAAATAGTTCTTGTTTTTCCTTTTAGGCACTTTCTCTTAAAGACACGTTGCCCATGAACTACTACACAGTGTTTCACCACATTTCAGAGTTGCTGCCACAGGACTGCATCGTCGTTAGCGAGGGCGCAAACACCATGGACATTGGACGCACCATGCTGAATAACTACTTACCTCGACACAGGTAAGGCGGAGTTTAGGCTGAGGTTAAAAGCCGTGCCTCGGTTGTGTGGATTGCCGTTGAAAACAGCCGTATACATAAAACTGCATTCCCTGCGAGGAGGTTTGGGTGGATTAGTGAAAGTCCTGGAACGGAAGCTAACGGGAGGAACGCAGGAACACAGTGGAGTTCTGAAACAAAACTTTGCAACAATACTTTACGAATTTAAAAAGTTTATCCACTGTTTTTTTGTAAAGTTTTGTGTCGGTGGTGCAAATAGAAACAAATATGCATAGAAATAGTGAAAATTCTAAAATTCCAAACTAAATTTATAAACAATAGTCCCTCGTTTATCGCAAGATATCCGTACCCCAATACGTGAAAAATCGCAAACTAAGTAGTAGTTTATTTTACTTTAAAAAACACAGAATGTCATGATTTCAGCTCCCTGCCAGCGCTCTCGGCCACGCCCACTTCTCCACTGCAGAACAGAGAGAGCACACTGCAGCAGGAAGCTTCTTCTGCACCTGTGGACTGCACAAATGTGCAGCAGTTGCTAAATAATTTAAAATAATTTATTTTAAATTAAAATTCCATGCCGATCGAGCAGCTCATCCATCAATGAGCCAATTGTGTGTCATGTCCAATCTTATTTTGAAAAACCGCGATAGAGCGAGTAGCGAAGGCTTACTGTACTCAGAAATTGATGATCAGGATCGCGTTTCACCTTCAAAGCATACATCACTTGATAGCGTTGCTCCTCTGAAAAATAAAGTAATCATTCTGTGGAAGCTGTCTGTTCTTTACATCAGAGCTGCACAATTCAAAATAAGCTTGAAGGAAATTAGAAGAAATATGCTGTTTCACTCATTTGGAAGGCTTTCATTAAACTTGAAGAGTTTAATGTCTAAAAAAATATTACATTTCATGTTTTTGGGAGTAAATTTGACCTGTTTGCATTTTTTTTTTTTTGTATACAGTCCTGGGTTGACTTGTGAATCTATCTGTGCTATTTCATTGAAATACTTTGAACCTAAGTGAACTGAAGCTGACATAATAATCCTGGAGAAAATAAAAGAGAAGTTTCCCCGACGAAAACACAAGGAGATTTTTAAAACAAACAACTGGATCTGAATTAATCAAGAAATATTAATAAAAGTTTTGGAATAAATGAGGCTCAGCCATGTGCAGGATGCTCTGCACCCACATTTAAATGTTTAAGTCAAAGACTTTGAAAACCAACTAGTTTTATAAGTATAGTTTATTCATGTAAAACTATAGTTAAATATTTTGAGGATAATGTATGTTTTTACTATACAGTATTGTCATTGATACCTCTTTTTGAACAGTTTTCACAACAATCAATGCCATTTGACTAGAAAAATATACTTAAGTCTTATTTTCGGTTGTTAACTAAGATGTGATGTGCAGGTTGGATGCAGGCACTTTTGGAACGATGGGAGTCGGCCTTGGATTTGCTGTAGCAGCAGCTGCTGTGGAGAGGAGCAGGAGCAAAAGCAGAAGGGTGGTCTGTGTGGAGGGAGACAGTGCTTTTGGATTTTCTGGTATGGAGGTTGAGACCATGTGCAGGTTGGTTTTCCTTAGTCGGGGAAAAAATAAACACTTGGTGGTCTTGAATTTACAGCAACCCTACTTTTTTATTAGGTATAATCTACCTGTGGTCGTTATCGTGGTCAATAATAATGGCATATACAGTGGAGTAGATTCTGACACGTGGAAAGAAATGTCAAAAATGGGAGATCTGACTTCTATGTGAGTTTTATTTTCATGACCAAGTAAATGTGCATTCACTGTGATGGTGGTTTCCATGTAATGCAAAGAGATGTTGCTTTTCAGAGCCCCTCCTGTGTCCCTCCTGCCTGAGGCTCGCTACGACGCGGTCATGGCAGCGTTCGGAGGTCAAGGTTTTCTAGTGAGGACGGTGACGGAGCTGCGCAGTGCCTTGCAGCTCAGCCTCAGCGACTGGGAAAGACCCAGTCTCCTCAACGTGCTCATTGACCCTTCGTCTGACAGGAAACAACAGGTACACACAACTTTACTTTAGCATTTACATGCCGGGGCTGAACTGGTCAAAAAGAAAGAATCCAGTGAAGTTGTCACCGTGGAGGTATGAAGCTCACCTTAAAGGCTTCTTTGGTTAATATATTTAACAGGAAGCTTTAATATTTACCCCATAGATCAGGAGTCTGCAACATTTACAATCAAAAGAGCCATTTATGCACCTTTGTTTGCTAAATTGTGTCTGGAGCCACAACTATTTGGTACAACTGGTGATCAACTGGTGGCCCGTGGACCACTTTAAATTTGTTGGAGGGGGCTTTTCTGGTCAGTTGGGGTGACTTCATAAAACAAAAAATATCCAGTGGTATTTAGCATGTGATGTTTGTACATTTTAGGTCAAAAGGAAGTTGTAAAGATAGAAATGAAAAATATAGATTTTAACTAGTTTGTAAAATTTTAAACAATGAACTCTGCAGGCCTATGATTCTATATTTTATTGTGGAAAAATTAAAGTATAAAGTGAGTATAGTTTACTTTTTGTATAGATCTACTATTCATATATTTGCAAAAAAAAAAAAAAAGGCAGAGAGGAAGACTGTTAAAACAACCTTTTTTTTAATTTTAGTATAACAACCAATAAAATTCAGTTTTATATTAGTTTTAGTCAAAGCTTGAAAGAGCTGCTGTAGATAGACTAAAGAGCCACATGTGGCTCCAGAGCCGCAGGTTGCAGACCCCTGCCTTAGATGACTGAGAAAGTAAAGAATGTTAATGAAAATGAGTTTGTCAACTATTTCCAGTACAAGGCAACAATAGCATTTAAAAATAATTTATATAAGTCAAAAATGTACAAAATAATCAAAGCTTCATAGAATGTACTTTGTATTTTACAGTGGCAGATTTTACAGCCTGTTTGTACAACAAATTAAAACGGCTACTGCATTGGTTAAATGTGACAACGTGCACTCCATCCCTCTATCTTTTACCCGCTTCTTCCATTTTGGGTCACGGGGGTCACCAGTGCCCATGTCCAACAATCACTGTGCGAGGGGCGGGACACACCCTGGACAGGTCTCCAGTCCATCACAGGGACACATGGAGATAAATGAGACAAACAACCATTCACTCTCACTCACACCTAGAGACAATTTACTATCAATCTAACATGCATGTTTTTGGTCTGTGGGAGGAAACGGGAGTACCTGGAGAAAACCCACGCATGCACAGAGTGAACATTGCAAACTCCACCCAGAAGGATCTCCAGCCAGGATTCGATCCAGAGACCTTATCGCTGAGAGGCGGCAGCTCTACCAACTGCACCACCGTGCTGACGCTAGATTAACATTTGTGTCTGAATCTAAAACTGTCTGCTCTCAGATTTGTGAAGAAAGGGCAGACGTTGGATATAAGGAGCCTAATATTCCTGAAATCAAATGTTGTGTTGTTTAAAAAGTCAAGATTAAAAAGTCAGAACTGTCTTCTTGCTTCACATCGTGTTAAATTTGTCCAACCTGCTGTTCGGAGTTTTTGACTCGGTGTGAGAAAAGCTGGTCCGACTGATATATTGTGTGGCGACAAATATTTCGGTTCATGTGTTTTTAATAAAAAGGAGTGCTGTGGATTGGATTTAATCCTGAACTTCCCACAGGCGTTCCAACATGTTTGGATCTAGGGAGTTAGTTAGCTAGTCAGAACCCTAAAGAAGTAAAGCCAGTTGTGATTAAAATCAACAAGACTTAAATTCAGGATTTACGCGGAGCATCTGACGTCCGGGCTCTCATCCTCCTAGTGCTTTGTGACTGAAATGTCATCCTGACCATTGTTCCGTTCGCTCCAGATGCTTCACTAACAATCCCTCCATCTCACACCAACCTAACCCTTCTATTTTAGGGCTGCCATAATTAGAAAGCGTAGCCCTTTTTGTTTATGTTGAATGTATCCACGCAACCTTTTGCAGACAGTTGAAGGTTGTCCGTGACGCTGTAGAAGGACTCCTCATCTGAAATGTGCTGCCTCTCTCATCTGATCTGATTTAAATCTTTATTCTTTACTGCAATTCTGAGCGAAGACACAAACTGCAATCATTAAAATGTAAGTCTCCAAAAGAAGCTGCTGTTACAAAAGACTTAACTTTTTCTTTTCTGTGCTTGTTTTTGCAGGAGTTTCCTTGGCTCACTCGCTCAAACCTCTAGACTCTGATCCTCATCCAGAACATCATCAAAGCAACAACGATGGGTTTTCTTCTGGAAATGAAAAATATTAATCTGCTTTTTTTTAATTGTTTTTGTGAAATAACAAATTTTTTTATGATTATCGCTGTGCCCTGTGATGGACTTGCGACCCGTCCAGGGTGTACCCCGTCCCTCACACAGTGATTGCTGGACATGGGCACTGGCGACCTCCGTGACCCAAAATGGAAGAAGCGGGTAAAAGATTATGGATGGATGGATGATCACTGTGATGTTTAAATACATAACATTAAAGCTTTTGTAAATGTACAAAAAATACTTTTTGTAAATAGGGAATCGGTATTTTTACTAATTCAATATTTTATAATTATAAGTGTTTAGATGGTTATTATCCAAATAAAAATAATAACTATAGCATTTAATTTTGTCAGTGTGTTTTTTATTGTTACTTCTCAGAATAACACAAAACCATTGTAGCATGCTCTGCTTATTCATATTAACTTTTAATACTTAATGATGCCAAAATGAGGAAACTTAAAACTCATCTACTTTTTCTCATTTCAGTAAATAAACCACTATATTTAAGATAAGACTTTGTTTTTTTTTATTCTGTTGATAGATATGTTAATAAAAAAATAAAATATTAAATATAAAAAATGACAAGGGGAAGACCTATTGATAATTTACAGTTATTAAAAACATGCCTGTATTGACAATTTTTTTTGTTTTCTTTTTCTGCAATGGGTTTTAGAAAATAACAAATTCTTGCAAATTTTCACTGTATGTCTTGTCATAAATTTTAGACAATAATTTTGCGATATAACGAAATGTCACCCTGTATGTCAAGTCAACTTTATTTATAAAGCACAGCATTTGTTACTAAAGTATTTAATAAAAACAACGGGTCAAAAAAAATCAATTAAAAGCATTAAAAAAACAACAATATAATACTAAATCAAATCACTGTGTTAAAAGCCAGAGAAAACAGGTGTACTTTTAAAAGAGATTAAAAAAAGAGGAAGTGAAGTGGCATGTAATGTTAGGGGGCAGATTGTTCCAAAGTTTAGAAGCCCTCTGAGCTTCAGCCTGGTTTTTGGTACATCCAGAAGCAGCCGGATGATCTCAGCACCTTAGAAGGAACATATGGTTGAATAAGCTCGGAGAGATAGGAGGGTGCAAGGTAGAGCTGCATTCAAACTCTAATGTGAATGACTAGCTGTTACATCAAACATCAAATTTTAGCTCAATATTTGTTAAGGTGAGTTATAGTTATTTTTACATTGGCTAATGTCAATTAGCTGTGGTGGCCATTGTGAATTTGACACTCCTAAAATTAGATGCAAATGTACGTCTGGTGATTAATTTGCGAAAGGTTTATTAAAATTTGTCCAAAGCTTTGAGATGTTTTGCAGCCAAACAACTGATTCCAACATTTAATGATAAAGTTTTGTGCTAAAATGTGCAATAAGCAACTCATAGAGTCTGTGTTGTGAATCCCTTTCTGATACAACCACACAAAATAGTACAGTATCTGTAACACTGATACAATTGTGGTCATTTTGTGGGGTTTCTAGAGTCTGTTGGCTGTGGCAACTGCATTAAATTGGTTTCAAAACCTAATCATTGATAATGTTTTTCCTTTGAAATAGTCATTAAAATGTGTCCAGTGGCTCAAGAGATATTATGCTAACAGACTGTCAAGAGTTGACTCCAATTAGATAATGACAATTTTAAATAAAGATGTTGCACACTCCATTAGCTCTCAGAAAATGTGCTGGGGACCAGTCTAAGCTACTGCCACAAATTTGAGGTCAATATCTGTAAAAGTGACCGAGTTCGACACATCTTGTGCTTTTTCTGGTCAGCTGGCTGTGGCAGCCATCTTGAATACTGCTGATTTCAAAACATAAATCAAGAGTACTTCAGTATCTTCTTTTGCAAAGATACATTTTGCACTAATATGTACAAAAACGCATGTGATTTTGACAGTTTAATTTACGTCGCACGCTCGAGTGTTGCACAGCTGAGCGATGAAACTCCTTCATTTGCTCCTTTAGATGAAATTAAAGGCGATGCAACATTTTATTTTAATACTCTGTGCTTTCCTTAAACAAAACAAATGTGCTGAGATGCCATTAACTGCAGCAAACTGATGTAGTCTATTATTACTAGATTGTATATTAAACTACTCTCATATTTAAAAGTCTAAATAGACAATTTTGAGGGACTCATTGGGGAATAAAGCCTGAACTGAACTGATGTCAGTGCAAAGTGAGATAAACAACGTGTTGCACAAAACTAACATCATTACAGAATAATTGCTGCAAGATGCACAAATGCACTTAAATCATTTTCAGATGTGATCCTACTTGAAGTGAAGTAGACTATAGGTTTGTTTCCATTAAGTCCCCCCCACCCAGAGGAGTTGGAACAACAATAAGACCCCCTACAGTAGTAGATCTAATATTGGCACCAGAGGCAGCTGGCAGGCTGTCTCCTGTAATTTTAGAGCACACTGATGCGGAGGAAAGATTTAATGGGCATTGGTCAGCGTCCCCTCATGTGAAGGCGTAAGGGAAACCGACAGAGCGAGCAGAGAGGGAGGGGACGGCTGGGAGAGAAGGAGAGGAAGAAAGCAGAGTGTCAAGGCTGCTGAGCCTCAGACATAAAGTCTGGAAACTATCTGAGCCAGCATGACTCTTTTAACACTTGGACTCTATCTGCCACTGTGGTTTTCCTATTGCCTGGCTCAGTCCACATTTCCGGACAGCCTCCTTTTATTCTCAGCAGGTAAGAGCATGTCTGCCCTGCAAGCATGAGTTTGAGTGTCTCACTGCACCAGTGCACTCCCTGCACAGGTGCTCAGGGTCTCTATACGTCTTGATTGAAGCTTCACAATGAGCTCATCTCAGCACTGCAGAGTTGTTTTGATTTTCTTACTTCCCATGAGGTAGACTGGAGATGTCTCTATAAATAGTGAGGGGCACTTTCTCGTCTGTGTCCAGCTCTGGGAACTCTCTCGCGTGGGTGTCATGATTTGATATTTTGCACCTGTTTCCCTGTTGCTCATGCTGCTCGTGCGTCTTCTTTGATTTCTCAGGTTTGTACAAAATGTGTGGGATACGTTTTTTTCTCTCTCTCAAATGCATGCTCTTGTCATCACGTCATCAGCATTTCATGTTTTCCTGTTCAAGTCAGAATGCAGCTGCATGAGTGAAAGCAACACGAGTTCAGCTTCTTGATGAGGTCTGATCTTTGACTGCACTGTCCACAGCTTTCAGACCCCAAGAGCAACAGAAGAGGTTCAGCCCATGCTGTCTGCTGGGTCCACCTCCACCACCGCTGTTTCCTCCACCCCCTTCACTTTGGCGCCGCCACACACCAGTGAGTCATGTGACTTTTTATTGTGGAATATCAAGCTGTTGATGTGTCCTTGAGTTATATCCATATGGCCTCTGGCTTAGTCTCTTTTGACCCCTGAGTGAGGTCGTCTGTTAACAGTGTGATGGTGGAACATGCAGTTCTTGCTGGGAGAAATGGTTTGACGAGCCCTTTGTTGCGAGTCTTCCATCATAAAAGTCCACACTGGGATCAGTTTAAAATGTAAATGTTTTAAACAGCAAACTGGTGTTTGTATTCCTCTGCTTTTTCATTAAAGGTGGTGAATTTTAGTTTTTGTTTGTGTGTGTGTGGTGTTCTGTCAAATGGTTATCAACAGGACTTTATGAGCTATGACAGCAGTCATGAAGCAAATTTTGAAGAAAAAGGCAGAAGTGTTTGTCCACGCAAGGATAAACAAAAGTCCTTTTGTAAATCGTTTTTTTTAGGCTTGGAAAACGTCGTTCTCGAAAATGACATGCAGTGTGAATAAATGCCTCTACGGCCAACATTGTTTAAGTTGGCTGTGCTTTTCTTAAACGATCACCCGCCGTGATGGGCGTGTTTGTGTGATGAGCATAAACTATTAAATGCCAATGGAGGTTTCCTCCCACAGACCAAAAACACGCATGTCAGGCTGATTGGTAACTCTAAATTGTCTCTAGGTGTGAGTGAGAGAGTGAATGGTTGTTTGTCTCTGTGTGGCCCTGTGATGGACTGGAGACCTGTCCAGCAGGTAAAAGATGATGGATGGATGGTACTGAGGCTGCTGAGTGTATCAGAGACACATCGACATGTGACTGCTGGTGGATTCAAACCCCCAATTCTTGCAATGCAGGTCGACTGCTCTAATCACTCAGCCACAGCTGCCCTACAAAAGTGTATAAGATTGCTAGCTATTGTAGCATTCTTTCACATCTGTTTTGTTGTTTTGTTTTGTTTTTCCTTTTCTGAACAATGGTTGTTTAAAAGGCCTGAACAATGATAGAAAGGGGCCCTCGTGTGGCTCGCCATTAGTCTACCCTGGACAAAGACTTCTACCCTTTTCTCCATACGCCATGTTCTCACGGCTGATAACCACTTTACAGAACACCACTTCAAAAATGACCAGACGATCTCTTTAAGAAGAACTTGACAAACCTAAGAGGAAAATAATATGTTTGTGTTTGTTTTAAAGACTGAAGGCCCATCACATAGTAATGGTGAGTCTGAGTCGGATCATGGCTGTACTCAAGGCCCTCCTGGACCCCCTGGACCTCAAGTAAGGCTCAATTCAAACATCACATGCATCCCAGAACTAAAACCATACTCTAAATCTGGAATAATTTTGTTCTTTTGTTGCATCGCTTTCAGTTTGCCTCAAATGAGGGAAAAACAATTAGCATGACTCATCATAAGATATTCAAGTCAGGAGTTAAACGTTATGACCCCTGCTATATTTGAAAGGGATCATTTATATCTTTCAAAGTGAGTTTTGTGAAATGGTTATGTAAAATTTATATTTTTGACAAAACAGAGTTTAATTTGACTGACATGCTAATATCAATCTCAATGAACTCTAGTCTTGAAGATGTTCTATCCAGTCATGCAAACACTAATTTATAAACCTTTACACTGTTTAAAATTTACACAGTTATTCTGGCAGATATATTATGATGTTCCTGCAGGGAGCACCCAAGATTGAATTTGAAGTGCCACAGCTGGCTGTTACTGCCACTATTTATGTTTACAAATATAATAATAATAATAATAATAATAATAATAATAATAATAATAAACAAAAGTTGGCCATAATTCATAATGCACCATTTGATCAAGTAGTTACATTGTCTTATCAATCAGAATTAAACTATTTCTCCAAACTGACATTCTAAAAGCTATCTGCAACAGGTAAGATATTCATTGTTTATATCATTTCCTCTGAGCCCCACTTTAAAGAATCAAAGTTTCGCTTTAACCCCCATCTCGTCTCCAGCTTGATGGTTCCTGCAGAGGAGAAGATGGGGATTTCTCTGGCCCTTTCAGCACAACAGCCCATTAACGCTCTACATTTAGCTGCGACACAAATAGCCATTTTCCACTGCCTGCCAGTGTGCCACACGTCCTTCTCAGAACTTGTCCAAAGAGCTATCTGCCTGGAAAGGCGAACTGTGTCGCGTAAATTCCAGGGATTACCAACACACACCGTCCATGTGTTTGTGTTTTCAAGCTATGAACGATTTAAAAAAGACACTGTGGTTCTGCTACCTCACAGTCTCGTGAGTAAAAAGCAGATTTACCAAACGGTTGTCGAAGCGTTTGCTGGAGCTGCTCGTTCCAGACTGTTACACAACTAGTTGGACCGCAGCAGCACTTCAGTACATCAAAAAGACCCACAGGGCACTTTTTAAATCGATAGGGACCAGTCAGCCTTTAGCTAATTGAAACTGCAGCTCTGCACTCCCAGAAGCAGGGAGGACTCTGTGGTGGGATGTTGTGGACAATAAAAATAATTTAGATAGCTATCTGTTTGATTTACTAATGTCATCTTTTTATGTTTTCAAGGGTCCACCTGGATTACCTGGAATAAAAGGGCCTAAAGGAGAAAAAGTAAGTGGTTTATCTCATCCAGCTGAATTGAATTTTCTTATCTGCTCATTTTTTGTTTCATAAACGGATTAGTTTGACCTGATGCACGTGACTGAAAAATGCTTTTGGGAAGTACATTAAGTGACTGTTGTCCTTGTTCCTCCTCCTCTGTATCTTCTTGTTGTCAGGGAGAAATTGGAAGACCTGGGCAAAAGGTGAGAGTCTCCATTAATCACTCCATATTCTCCGCTGCCGTAAATGGATTTTCTCCAAAATTACATACAAAGTATCCACCTGCCTGCTGGCTGAAATTTAGAGGCCTGCCAGGGCGTGTGCATCAAGAAACTGTGCACAACCTTGACAGAGAGAGAGAACAGACGCCAAGGGCAGAATGCAGGGCTGCTGAGGTGGCCTGTTTTTATGGCAAAGGGACTCACTGTTGGTCTCCTTTGTCCTCAGCTTCAACTCCAATTCTGAAAAAGTTGATACGTTGTGTAAAAATGTAAATCAAAACTGAATAACGATTTGCTAATATCATAAATTCATATTTTTTTAACAATGGAATATAGCAAGTACAGTACTGTATATCAAATAGTATACCGTAATTGTTTTGAAAAAAAAAAAAGTGATAATTTTTAACTTGATGGCAGCAACACATCTTACAAATCCAGGACTGGGGGGGGGCAACCAAAGCCTGCAACAGTAAATGGTACAAATAAATAAAAAGCTAAGTACAAAAAAAATAGAGAAGCTGAGTAAAGTAGGTAAAGATGGGCAGATGTTCACCAGTCTGCAACAACTGCACATAAAATAGTGGAACGATTTCCAAATAACGTTCCTCAACAGAAAAATTGGAAGGCTTCAAATCATCATCTACAGTTCATAATATCATCAAAAGATTGAAGAAGAAGAAGAAGAAGAGCGCTACGAGGCTGAAACTGGATTCCTTATGATTCTGTTCTGAACAAAGCTCTATCATGCAAATGAGAAGCCACATGTGAACATCATCCAGAAACGCCATCTTTTCTGGGCCAAAGTTTTTTTGTCGTTTTTTTTTTTTTTTAATTTATATATACTGTATATAAATGGTAAATGGACTGTACAGTAGTCCCTCGCTACTTCGCGTTTCGTTTTTCGCGGATTCGCTCTATCGCCGTTTTTTTTTTTTTTTTCAAAATTAGATTGGGCATGACACACAATTGGCTGATTGATGGATGAGTCACACAATCAGCATGGAATTTTTGTTCACAATCAATTACTGTATTTAAAATTATTTAGCACCTGTTGCACCTTTGTGCAGCCCACAGCTGAATAAAAAGCTTCCTCTTGCATCTGTGCAGCCCACACCGCAGGATAAACTTCCTGCTGCAGCTGATCAGCTGAGCTCCATGCAGAGCGAAGAAGTGGGCGTGGCCAAGAATGTTTGCATGTGGCTGAGAGCAGCAGAGGCAGAGAGAGGAAAATCATGCTGTGCTCTTTTAGAGAGTTTAGAAACATTGTTTAGAATTATTGCAATAGTGTGGGAAAGGTTTAAAAATACTGTATAGATACAGTATAAGTACTAAAATAAATTACTACCGGTACTTACTACTTGTACTACTATTCCTACTTCATGGTTTTTCACTTATTGATTCGCGGGGCTTGTACAATGGATCCCCCGCAATAAACGAGGGACTACTGTACTTAAAGTGTTTTACTCTACAATCTGTCCTCATTTACCCATTCACACAGCACTCTACTAGATCTCTACAAAGCTAATTGAACAAATCATTCTAAAGAGAATAATCAGTGCTTTATCACATGCATGCATGGATGGGACACATTCGAGGCAATGAGGCGTTCAGTGTCTTGCCAAGGGACACTTCGGCATGTGGAATCGAACCACTAACTTTTGCACTGGAGGACGACTGCTCTAACCACTCAGCCACAGCCGCCCCTAAGAGCTCCAAATAGACTGAGGCAAAGTGGAAAACTGTTCTGCAGTCAAACAAATCAAAATTTGTTATTATTTTTGGTAACCGCAGCCACTACAGCCTCTGTATTAAAGAGTAGAGGGACTATACAGCCTGTTATCAGTGCACAGTTCAAATTTCTGCATCTCTGATGGTATGGGGGTACATGAGTGTCTCTGATATAGGCAGCTTACACATCTGGAAAGGCACCATCAAAGCAGAAACGTGTATACAGATTTTAGAACATGTGCTTTCAATCATTTAATAATAATAATAATAAAAAAATAATAAAAAATAAAACTACCAGTACAAAGATGACGCAGGACTGCTGAACAGCTAGAATCCTACATCAACATTCTCCTCCAAAACCAGCAGCTGCTTTTCTCAGTTCATAAATGTTGCAGACTGTTGTTAAAATAAGAGGGGATGCTTCACAATGCTTTTATGGCTCTGTTCCAACTTTGTTGTGATGTGTTGCTGCCATTATTTTTTCCCTAAATCATGCACAGTTTCTCATTATAAATGTTTGTTTATGTTTCCTGTGCTCCGTTGTAAATAAAATCTGGGTTTACGAAATCTGAAAATCATTGCATTCTAGTTCCATTTCCATTTTTGCACAACTACTTTAAATCTGATGCAGTATGGGTCTTCCCAGTCAGGCTGCCCTTCCGCTCTGCTTGAACGGTATGAGCTGCACGGCTGTACTGAAGGACCAGCAAGGTTTTTAGATGAGGTAGAGGAGAAGTGACTATTGCCGTGGCGGAGCAGTAAAAGCAGCTCCTTACTGAGCTGGTTTGCAAGCACTGCAGTGCAATTTAGCTTAGTGCTTCAGCAAGATCATTAATCATTTTATTCCCAACGAGCCGAACTCCTGTTCTATATACAGCTCATCATTTAATTAACGAGAGCAAAGTGACAGGGCTCGTTACAGCCACCCCCCCCCCACCCCCCCCCACACACACACACACATGAGCAGCAGCAGCTGAAAGATGCTGGAGAGAGACGGCTGTCGGCTAATACTGCATTTAGATTTCTCTTATTATATATTAAAAAAAGAGATATAAAGAAAACTGGCATTCAGAGATGTAATTACTTCAACCTAAAAAAAGATTATGTGTAATTTCAGGGTCGCTCTGGACCTCCTGGACCCCCAGGAAAACAAGGAATGCTAGGATGGCCAGGACCAAATGGGGCCAAAGTGAGTAAGTCAGACCTTATCATGTAGACAGCACC
Source organism: Simpsonichthys santanae (assembly GCA_031762415.1). NCBI lineage: Eukaryota > Metazoa > Chordata > Actinopteri > Cyprinodontiformes > Rivulidae > Simpsonichthys > Simpsonichthys santanae. Next base: position 18,554,576 of record JARVLU010001073.1, on the reverse strand, counting down.
ATTTATGAAATTACATGAGTAGTAAGAAGCAGATAAAAAAAAAAAAAAGATTATCCATAAAGAGGCAATCCACCTACGTCTAATGTTTTCTTCTCTGTCAGGGTGAGAAAGGTGACCCGGGTTTGATGGGTCTACCTGGGGCCAGAGGATCAATTGGGCCTAGGGTATGATCCACATCAGAAACTGTGTCAGATTGACTTTATATTGATTTCAATGTGTCTCGTTGTTTTAACTGGCTTTAATTCTAGGGTTTACCTGGGCACAAAGGAGAAAAGGTAAGTGATTATTTTAGAAAAATGTTATTTATTAGGAGGTGAAATACTGTGACTCACTGTGTTCTGCTCCATCAGGGTTCTCAAGGTGACCGTGGTGAAACTGGACTTAAAGGAGACAAAGTGTGTAGACTGTATCAACATTAATGTATTTTACATTTAGTGCACTGTTTGAGTTATTATAACCTGCTGTTCTCTGTCCAAAGGGTGCAATGGGGTTCCCAGGAATGCTTGGACAAAAAGTCAGTACCAGCAGCGATTTTAATTTAGTTCTTCCAGAAATGCAGCTTATTCAAACAAATGTTTTCGTTTACTGATGTGAGGTTTGTTGTGCAGGGTGAAATGGGTCCTAAAGGAGAGCCTGGAACCCCAGGGAACAGAGGACCTACAGGCCGACCAGGGAAGAGGGGGAAGCAGGTTAGAAGTTTGTTATATTTGTGCTTTTGATGTCACAAATAATTTGGAAGCATGATTTTTTTTTTTTCTTTTTTGAGGAAATTCATTAAATTCACACAAACGTCAAACGCACTCGATGAAAATGCACAGAACAAAATGTACGGCTGCAATAATATTCATGGTACATGTATTTTTGTGTTGAATTTTTGGTTTTAATCTGACTTTCAAAACTGAAGACACTAGTACAAAAGTTTTTTTTTGCATTTGTGTCAGATGCCAGAACTCTTGTCTACAATAGAATGGACAGAGTGACAGAAAGCTCATCTCAAATAAATTCTCTGACCATTTTCATTATTTCAGGGAGTGAAAGGAGACCTGGGAAGAATTGGTCCAATGGGACCCGCAGGCCCGCAGGGACCTCCTGGCCACCCTGGACCTCCAGGGTTACCCGCCACAGGTGAATTTCATCTCAAGTGTTTTAATTAAAAACAGGTGGATTTTACAGTCAATGTGAGAATTTATAGTAATTCCATTTTGGAGGAATTTAGCCCTGCTGTTTCTCGAACGTTAGTCAAAATGAGTCTTTTTTTGTAAGAGGAAAGGCTAAGTCAGCAAAAGAAAGCCCCCTGTAGATCAATGTGTGCAGTCACAGCAGTCGTATTTAGCACCTAAGAAATTTAATCTGTCTGAGTTGAAACATGATGCTCTTATGAGGACATCATGTGACTAGAGTGAGTTCACACATGGCACTCCTCCCTAGTTTTTACAAATATCATGTCACCACATAATCAAAGTAGCATTTATGTGGTGTGAATTAAGCTGATTGTGTTTTCCTCTTGATAGATGGATCACATATCATTCAGTGACTTCTGGTGTAGCTGCAGTTAAAAATTACAATTTCAGATATATTTGTTTTGCATTAATTTACTTGTGTGCACAAACCATGAAGACGGGTGTTTTCGCCTGCTAATTTTTTTGTTCATTGTTGTGCGTTCTCAATTATAGGACTGTACATGGTTGGAGCAAAAGGTGCAAGAGGACCACCAGGGCCTCCTGGAAAGTGTAGCTGCAGCTCTCTCAGTGGTTCTTCGTTTGACAACTTTGCCTCCACAGCAAACGTCCCCAAAGTACCTGCGGTGAGAAATAAAGAGTCTTGTTGCAGTCAGGTGTACAAGAACATCAAAATTAAGCTTTTTTTTTTTTTTTTTTAACTAAAGTAATTTGAAAAGATTCAGTATATGCATTATGTAAAATATAAATTGTATGAAACTTTTCCACTTTAAAATTTCTTACCTTTCAGGTAATTGTGTTAGGGGTGCACCGATAAACCAGGGTCGATAAATCGGCCGGCCGATTTCCTTAATTTTGGGAAATTGGCCGAAACTTGCATTCTTTTTCTTCACTAGCTCTCTAACGAAGTGCACACATTCCTTTCCGCTTCCTGTTTTCGTCCTGCTTTCTTTGCTCTCTGTCTGTGTATCGGAGCAGCTATAAGTTTTACGCATCTCCCGAAATGAAACTACTGTTTTGGATCTGACCAACTGGACTTTCACCGTATATTACACATTCTTTCAACAAAGCGATAG
>JARVLU010001073.1:18524585-18542180 GCA_031762415.1 Simpsonichthys santanae | reverse complement strand
CCTCCACATCATTGCATTCAGTTTTTATTCACAATTTGTTTAGTGTCCCAACTTTTTTGGAATCCGGTTTGTATTTACATTTGTTTTTTTAATCCTATAACTTTTAATCCATATTTGAACAGTAAACTTTACTCATTAACTGAATGTGTTTGACCTAGTATTTCCATCCATCCATCAATCATCTTTACCTACTTCTTCCTTGTCAGGTCACGGGGGTCAATGGTGCCCATATATCCAGCAGTCACTGTGCGAGAGGTGGCAAACACTCTGGACAGGTCTCCAGTCCATCACAGGGACACATAGACACAAACAACCATCCACTCTATCACTCTCACCTAGGGACAATTTAGAGTTACCAATCAGCCTAACATGCATTGTTGTTTTTGGTCTGTGGGAGAAAACCGGAGCATCTGGAGAAAATCCATGCAGCATGGAGAGCACATGCAAACTCCACCCAGAAAGACCCCCGGCCGAGATTTGATCTGGTGACCTTCTCGCTGAGAGGCAACAGCTCTACCCTGTGCCACCACATTTACATGACTTTTTATATGGTAAGTCTATCATTAATATCTTAATTTGTTCATTATTTCTTATAAACATGCACTTACCTTAATATTTCCAACAAAATCCATTTTAACTGGTGAAAAAACTGTGGACCCCAGTTTGTCTGAGGAAGAGAAAATCCATCATCATTTCTTTGCTGCTTCTGGAGTTTGTTTTATTCACACAAGTGCTAAGTGATGAAGTTTTGATGACATAATTTAAAGGATCATATTAATATTTCTTTCTAAAAAAAATCAACAACTTTCCATTTTATTTTTGTGCCTTTTAACATACAATAAAACCTCTGTTTGCATACATTTATTTTTTTATTGTATAAAGATTAAAAAATGTGAGCTGTAAATATTTAACTTTGTGACTTTTTCCTGACAAAACCATTTTGTCTTTCTATAAAATGTCCATAAGAAAACATCCAGTGCTGTTTGCTGCTTGTTTGCAACCACTTCAGTCCGTAGTGTTTTTCCACCTGAACAGTTTGAGTCAGACGGCTAAGTTAAGGTGGATTACTCTGAATCTGGATGCAACCTCACCGACTGATCAGAGGTGGGAAATGCGAGGTTGCAAGTTATATGACGCAGCTCATGGATGCTCAAGATGCACAAAATGTCAAAGAAAAATGATACACTGACCATTTACGAAATGTGTTTTCTATTCTTGTTGATCACTCAAGTTTTAGTCTACTAAAAACAATGTCTGAGAGCTGGTTGTAGGCCTGTCACAATAACAAATTTTGCTGGGCGATTAACTGTCTCAGAAATGTTGCGATAAACGATAATATTGTTGGAAATTTGACAATGATTACTAATTATTGTCAAATTTAAGAAGAAATGTTGGTTAATTTGTTTTGAGTGTAGTAGCTTTTGTCGACCACTGGATGGCAGTATAAGACTGAGTCGAAGGATGGATAGTGAGGGAGCGAGCAGCGTGTCTCTAAGAAAAATGGGAGGGAGGCCCCTTGACGTGACATGGGCTGTCTCTCCTTCCTTTTTTTAGCTCTCAAAAGGGCGGATGCTCAGTGTGGTTTGAGCTCTTTAGCATAGCATTTGTCACACAAAGCTTTTAATTAAAAAAAAAAAAAAAAACAGTAAACAAGTTCTCAGCTTCTTTTTGCCGAGAAAAACAAGTTTTTAGACAAAGGCACGGGTTTCAACCATGAATTTTGGAGCTTCGACAAGACGGAGGTTTTTCACCCCCCCGAGGTCGGCCTGTTAGCTTAGCTCGTAGCTTAGCTTCTCAGCTTAGCTGCTTTTAATTATCCAAAAATTTGAGTTTAAATCAATAAAACAGATTTTAAAGAAAAAGAGAAAGGGAGGGGTCAGTGAAGAGCACCGAAGTTGAGCTTTTTGTCAACCAGTGTCTTTAGTAGAAGGAGAGAGACAAATAAACAATGAAGCCGATAAATGAAAATGAAGTTAATAATTTTCAATTATCATGCGATTAATTGATTTATTGTTTATTGCGACATGCCTAGCTGGTTGTTTTCCACTCTATTCTTTAGAAAGTGGTTCAGAATGAAAACGAAGTTTAGTACTGGTAGTTTCATTTTGTTTCTTTAATCTGAGCTGGAGTCGACTTTGAGCTCTGCTATGCCAAAATCACATCAGTGTTTTTATTTCTTTCATGCTGCATCTTCTACAAAACTGAACTCAAAATGTTTTTAACACATTCTCCAAATAATGTAACTCCAGTAAACTGGAAACAGCTTAATGTCTAAGTCATGGTTCAAGTATGAACTAAATGTATTCATATTTTTTACACAAGTACTATTAGACCTGGTGATGTCATGTGTGTGGATCAACAAACTATTGTAGGTTGTGTTTTTTCTGCATAAACAGATCTGATTAGAAATGATCACTTAATGCACGAGCCGATCTGTACGACAAACATATGCAGCAAACCCAAATAAAAGCCACTGTTTTACATACAACTGCAGCAAACATAAGTCAAAGCTTAAAACTGAGTACTGAAAGCTGCCACATCATTATAGACAAGTTAAATGCCATGCCAAGCACAAACAGGTAAAAAGGAAATATTTGTTATCAAAGTAATAAAAGCTGAAATGACCAAAGATGCAAATGAATGTAAAGGTAAACAGGAAAGCAGAAAAAGATGAGGAGACTGAATGTAACAAGCCTACCTAATACAGGCACTATTGCATAGCATGAGTCCAAAAACTCTTGTGAAGGAATACCATTGTCGTCATCCAGTCTTATATCACTAAATCTAAAAAATAAAAATAAAAAAGTTAAACAGATTCAATCAGGAGGATACATAAGATGCAAAACATGTTTTTTATTTGACTACATCAACACGGAAAAAAGGAGTACAAATGTCAAAACCAAAAAAGGTTTCACACAAAGTGTCATGCAGTTCTATGACTGACAAAACCTGAGACTATTCTGCCTTTTGGCTATGATTTAACAGTTTTTTTCTATAACAATCTAAAGTGCACACGTTTATATTTATCACAAAAGTGAGAAAGACAGAAGAGATAATTCACACTTTTCTAGCACTCTTCAGTGTCTTAAAAAGAGCTAAATATGTTGGAAATACAAAGAGAACAAAAACTTTACAAACCCAAATATGAGAAGAGTGCCTCTCCGTGTTGTGATCAAAAGAAAATACACTAATAAAACACTTTATCGTGACATTTTGAAATTTAGTTCAGACCTATTTCTAACACTGAATAGCTTTTAAATGGTTCAGACAAACTAAGTGGCTGTGCAGTCAAAAGATGCAGCACTGGTGCTTTGGCTCAACGACAATAAACATGAAGTTTAAACTGGTTTAATACTGCTAAATGGAAATATCGCTGGTGAGCCCACACAAAGCTTGTGGTACTTTAAGTCTCCTAAGAGGTGTGACTTTCCCGAGTGCCATTTTCATACCTGTGGCTCATTGTGCTGAAGAAAGTGTCCACCTGCTCTGTGTCTGAATCTGACTCGGCTGAATCCATGGGAGTCTTTTCTCCTTCGTCGCGCTCTTCTTGAGCTAAAATTTCTTTCTCTTGGAGCTCGAGCTGGACAGCATCCCCATCTCTGCTTCTGCTGTCAGCATCTTTACTTTGGTCCAGGTAGTGCAGCTGTGGTTTATTCTTCATTTGATCAGCAGCTTCAACCTCCTCATCTCCCTCTGCTGGTTGGTCAAAGTGTTCAATCTCAGAGGCATTATGGGTAGTGTGAGTTTCAGGGTTGACTTGCTCCTTGTGATTTGATCTTTTAACGGATTCAAAATCTGCAAGACACAAAAGAAAAAAAAAATATATATATACAGTATATATATTTGAGCTAAGAGTCACTGCTTATACAAGTACAGTATAACAAATAAATATATATTTTTTTTTAATTAACCAGTCAGTTGCACTTGTAAATAAATAACATATTCCCAACAAACATCGTTTTATTTATCACCTAGAACAGGGGTCTACAACCTGCGGCTCTGGGGCAACATGTGGCTCTTTGGTCCCTCTGCAGCATCACTTTCAGGCTTTGACCAAAACTAAAATAAAACCGAATGTTATTTAAATTATTGCCAACAATGACAACGGCTAGTTGTAGCAGATTTCCTGTTGATTTCAAATATGTGAAGGACAGTACAAATACATGTAAGACATGTGGACTACATCATGCTAGTAGTTTGTTAGCCACTTTAAGTCAACTTTCAGTCTCAAAGTGTGATCTTTCTCTCAAAACCACCAGAATGTTTAGGAATATCTTTAAGACAAGCTGCTGGGAAGGAATATGGTGAGTAACTTTGATTACACTAAGAATAAAACACAAAAAACAAAGTCAAAGTAAACAAAAGTACAAAAAGGATTCCAAAAAAAGTTGGGACACTAAACAAATTGTGAATAAAAATTGAATGCAATCATATGGAGATGGCAAATATCAATGTTTTATTCGTAATAGAACATAGATGACAGATCAAAAGTTTAATCTGAGTAAATGTAAAATTTTAAAGGAAAAATATGTCATAGTCATTCAACCTTTATTTATACTGTCTACAAATATGGTTCCATTTTTCTAATAATTTCTCAAGCCAAGACGAGAGCTTACATTTCAGACATCTAAACATTGTGTTTAAACATTTTCATTGAGTCTTAAAAATCCCAATAATGAGCTGCAGACTTTAAAATATTGTTCTGTTGGTTCAGGATGCAGCGCATTATGGTCCATTTCAGCAAATCCAACTCTCCTATACCATCTTTATTGTACCACATGACATTTCTAGGGCACAATATTGCAGGTAAAAAAAAAAAACTATTAAAATCTAAACACTGCTGAAAATGCTGACTCAAATGATATTCCACCATTTAAAGAGCAAATGGACAAGTTGAACCACACCTTGGTAAACAAATGTTTCATATACTTTAAACATGCACTCAAAGCAACCACATTATGTTTGTGCTATTGATGTTAGGAGCAATTTGATTTGATTGATTTACTTTTGGTTTTAAAGACATCAACATTTGAACAAGTTTTGGACTAAACTTTAAATCTTGTAATTAGTTATTTTATTCTTTTATCAGAGGTGAGAATAATAAAAAAGACAAGATGGATAAAAGCGTTAGCTGTATTTTGCCCCACACTGATGAACATTTGTAAAGTTAAAGTAAAACCAACACTACACAAGAATCTTGTGTAAATGACTTTTTTAACTGTTTGGGGAACATTATTTATATATGAATATTTTTGTGTCAAAATGGTGTGTGGTGTAAATTTGTTGGCAAACCTGATTGACCTGATAGGGAATGATGGTGTTCTGATCCGTCTGGCTCATCTGGTCCCTCTGCTCCAGAGTCGAGGCTCTGGTTGTCGTGTACAAGTGCTTTTCCTGAGGTTTCAGTCAAATCTTTCCATCTAGGGAAAAAAGAAAGAAAGAAAGAAAAATAAATTCAGATTGAAATGGGAACAGAAATGTGGCTGACCACTTTCAGATAGTTCCAAAGAACGGCGGCATACAGAAATGTTTTAAAGTGTTTATGTAAATTTGATTATCGTCCAGTTAACAAATATGGCCTTTAACAAAACTCATGACCTGCTCAAACCAGGCTATGTCTGTAGCATGAACCTGAAGTTTAACCTGTTCCTTTTACCCTGGCTGTAACAACTGAAGTACTTCTGTATTTTGGAAACAATGCCTTTAGGGAAAAAAACACTTGTAAATTAAGAACAACTTACTGAAAAATTATGGGTACAATCAAGAACTTTCTATATTTAACTCTATCAAGAGGACAGTAATTGCAGCATGCTGCACTGATCTCCATTCTGATTTATTGATTTAGATTATTTTTTAAAGATGTATTTACAGCCCTTTTTCATTGAAAATCTTTTTTGTTTGGTTTCTTTGTTTGATTTCAAACATGTTAACTATATACAGACAATCATTTTAAGCAAAGAGACCCCCCCCCCCAAAAAAAAAAAAAAAAACTTTAAACTTAAAACAAATTTTAAAAAGCACAAGTATTGCTCCACTTTTTGTTTAACTCATGATGAAAAGGAGTGGGAAGTAGCACATGCTAATTTAATCCCACCCATTCACAGTTAGTTATCAATTATTAATCATCTAATTCTTTATTAGATAAGTAATAACTGAAATTATTAATCATCTAATTCCTTATTAGATAAGTAATAACTGAAATTGCTCCAAAGTTTCACTTCACACACAGAAACAAAAATTATTCCTTACAGTGAGCGCATTAAAAATAAAAAATTTGACTTAATTTTTTTTTTTTTTACTTAAACTGTAACTTCCTTCCTGAAAAAGGAACATACTTAATATTACATACTTGAATATTTCCAAGTAAATGATCACATTTGCTCTAAAAAAATTTGTAATGTTTGAAACTTTACCAGATCTGGAAGGTGAAACTAGTGATATGGAGTGATGTCCATCTAATACCTGCTTGGCCTTATTCAGTACTGCAATGCTTCTTCATCCACTATTACACGCAAAATCTGATTTCACCAACTTTTTCCTATATCAACCCCATTTATTTCACTATTTACTTGTGTATGTATATGCTACTTCAAAATAGCAGTATTTTAGTTTTGTTCAAATTTAGTGATAATTTATTTTCTATCAAACCAAATCTTTAATTTATTGATTTCAGTCACCATTTCAAGTAAATTCTGCCAACTATCTCCAAAACAAACAAAAAAACACTTACCATATATCATCAGCAAACAGTACCATTTTTAACACTATGGAAACATTGTAAATGTCATTAGTGTGTAAAATAAACTGTTTGGGCCAAATACTGACCCCTGAGGTACATCACAAGCAACTGGTTTGGATGTTGTGCTGTATGAGAGACTTCTGCCTGTACTTTTTCTACTTTTTAAACATTTGATAAACTGGATAAACAGAACAGAATGAGAGGTGTTATGGGGGAGATTTTAAAGAAAAGCTGTGATTATGACTCCCAAATTCCTGACAAGTTGAAGAACGTGTAATAATTTAAAGATTTGAAAAGGACAAAGCAAGAATGGGAAGCGTATGTAAGTATGTAAGCTCGTACAACAGTGACAGTCAGAACAGATGATGTTCTGGATAAACAGGGTATATCACTGTTAAGCATGCATTAAGCCACTTCAGACACTAAACTGTTAGCTGACAGTTTTTTGTCCGTATTTTCTACCAATAATGTGCACGTGTTACTTTAGTAACCACTTCATTTCACAAAGTTGTTGACAGCCAACAAGTGCAATACATCAATGCATTTATTGTTTCTGAAGATTTACCCACCCTTAATCTCCGTTACACTTCTAATGCTTCAACAATTTATCAACTGATTTTAACATGCATTTGTTAATTTTTAATGTAATTTCTTCTTGGGGCTTAATATAGGATTAATCATTTCAATAGATACTCTTACAAGGATGCATTAAATTGAATGCTGTAATGGGGTGTGGTGATCCAGTTACAAACATTATAGGGTCACGATCAAGATTTTTCTTATGTTTTCATCAGCCTTTACTAGGGTCACCAAACACAAATATATGTTACTACAAATGGGAATGTGCCCATTAGTCATTTTGTAATACTGTTGCCCTAATCCCACATAGAGATTATGGCAGCTGTGGCTGAGTGGTTAGAGCAGTCGTCCTCTAATAGGAGTGGGGGATTCGATTCCATCACTTTCTAGTAACATGCTGAAGTGTCCCTGGGCAAGACACTGAACCACCCCATTGCCTCTGATGTGTCCCATCGGTTTATAAATGTGATCTAAAGGACAGATTAGTCTCTGTAGAATGATTTGATTAGTTTTGTAGCAATGTAGTAGAGTGCTGTATGTACGGTATGTATGCACAGATTGGTAAATGAGGACACAGGTTGTGTTTTAAAACACTGAGTATCTTGATTAGATAGAAAAGTGCTAGATAAGTAGAGTCCATTATCATTTACATAACAGACAACAAATCTATGGATAAATATATAAGGACTGTCCATCGGCTACTTACAATGTTGTTAATGAATGTTTCTAGGGAGCAATAAAGGTTAAATTAAAGGTGGCAGTGAAATAACTTAATATTACCAAACTTAGACACCAAACATGTAAACACCTAGCTAAATTAAACTAGTTTATTCAGCATACACAAGTGAGGGTTAGAGGTAATGGGAAAAATGTCTTCTTTTTTTTTTTTTTTGAGGGGGGGGGGGGTTCCTTTAATGTGACTGTTGATTAACTTGTACATTTGTGATACAAGAACAATTAAGTACTGTATGTCAAAAACTGGTATCACCAGATACTTGACCTCAAAGGATGAAGGTCAGAAGCAAGTTAGTACTAAGAACCATTTGACAGTTCACGATACACATTACTGCATAAACAATGTAAAAAATCCACATACTTCTCTTCAAGAATCTGCTTTGAATGACTGGCAGTTTTAATCTGTTGGGGAAAACAAATATTTTGAGGTTAATTTTTTGTTTTAATCACTGAAGACATGGCAGGGCTGGTTGTACCAGGCTCGTGTTGTAATGACAAGACAGAAGGTGGGAGACAGAAATGTACCTTCTGGGGTTTAATGGCTGCCACTGGCGGAGTTCCTGGTGGACTGCGAGTTGTTATGTCTGTATTAAAAGTATGGTTTGCTATCTGCATGCATTCCTCTAGTGTCTTAAGGAAAGTAGTGCATGTTGACCTCACCAGGTTCCCAGTGTCTGTTCCAGTCTGAAAAGACAGAGGCAGATTTTAGCTACAACCACTTCAACACAACACTACTGAAAACATTATCAATACTTAGCCAAATTTTCAAATAAATTTGTGACGTGCTGCTTGTTCTCCTTATAAAATATGTTAACTTTAGCTAATTGCATTCATGCTACTTTTTACTGCTATTTCACACAATCAGAAGCTTCTTCAATTTCACCAGCTCAACCAAACCTTACCTCTACCGTTTCTCCTAGTTCATCACTCTCCTTGATCTTGTTTACTTGCTGGAGGAGAAGGTCACAGTACAATCGGAGCTCTGACATCTTAGTTTTTAGGGCCTCTGTGTTCTCCTGAAGCTCTATTATAAAACACACAGTAAATTTTAAGAAGTCAGGGTTTCTCTAATGTTGCCAAAACGTTTAGGCACGTCATGTGGTCAAGTGTTTCAGCATTTTTGTAATGTTTATGTTTGAGACACCATTATCTGTTGGTGTAATGAAACCAACATAAGAGCCTTCACAATCTCTAATCTCAATGTGATAAAAGTAGCTGAGGCCTTTACACATGCTAACCTAAAATATCTGATCATGTACTTTTCTTGCATATAAATACAGTATTCAAAACTGTGAAAGAAATCCAAGGCACCTTTTTTTTTTTTTACTTTTTACTTTTTATACTTCCAAGAAGCTAGACTTTGAAGAATAAATGAAAGTGGAATAAAATTGTTTTCTTGAGTTTTATTCATTCATCTCTTCATTTGTTTCTTCATAATCTTTTATTTCAAGTATTAAACAAATGTTAGATATTGTAATGGTTTGACAGGCATTAAAAGTATTTTACTTTAATATAATGATTCCCAAGAACTACAGGTATTAGAGAAATTGCATTTCCTGCAAAAATGCAGTGTAAATTATTCATAAGCATTCACACAATTATCAAAAATATTGCCTATTCAAACATGTGCACTGTGCTCCAAAAGTTCTGACTAAAAGTGATCAAATAAAGGATGGAAAGAGAAGTGGAAGACCTTGAAAACGTAATTCCTGTAAATTAACAACAACCTCAAGAGAGGATCCTTAAAAATGAACATTTTTATCTTGGTTCATGCTCAATAATCCAGGTAGAAAAATCCAACAAAGTTAAGTCAGGTCCTCTGGACAGTTTCTTTTTTTTTTTTTAAGCGTTTCGTCTTTCATCCAAATAACTTCTTTAGTCCGAGGAGCTGCAACAAACTCAGTCTTATACTGTAAATAGCACCTTCACATAGTGGGTCAACCAGTTTGATGGTGCTTAGAGGGTTTCTGGAGTCTGCCCTCTCCCCCGCCAACTCGTTGGAGGCAGTTGTGGCCAAAGTTGTTCAAAATATCCAGATTCATATTCATAACACTGAGTTTGTTGCAGGTCCTAGGACTGATGAAGCCTTCTGGATGAAAGATGAAATGTTTCAACAAAAAGAAACCGTCCAGAGGACCTGACTAAACTTTCTTGGATTTTTATCTTGGCTTTATTTTTCAGCATGCTCCAAAACTATTTTTATTTATTTATTTTTTTTAACTTTCATGTACAAGTCATTAAGTGCCTAAAAATTCAGTTTTGAAATCAAAGTGCTATGTATAGTCAACACTGCATGTGCCCATACAGTGATGAAATTTGTGCTCTGCATTTAACCCATCACTCTTGACATAAACCCAAGTGGAGCAGCGAACAGCTATTTAAGTGCCCGGGCAGCAGTTAGGGAATAGGTGTCTTGCTCAAGGACACTACAACATATGGGCATGGTGGGGACAAACCTGTGAATTTTTTATCCCAAGTTGGCTGTCCTACCACTGTGCTACAGCTGCCCCAAATGTATTCTATTAGGAAATTGTCCAGGTTGTCCAAAGAACAACCTCTTTACTGAATCTGGTTGGCCACCAACATTTTTGGTTGTCTGCAACAATAAAAAGGCAAAAAATCTCAAGATAAATCTACAGTGATTTAACATGATATTGAACAATATACAAAGTTGACTGTATTCAAATGTTTTCAGGCAGCCAGCTTGTGGACTGCTTGGAATTTCCAAGCTACTGAGTGGAATACTTTCTGGAGCTGCTCAAGTGGAATTTCCTTGTTCTCCCCATCCTCTTCCTTGTCATCAGACTTTGAAAGAAAGGCACTCATAGTGGGGATTAAAGCAGAAAAAATCTTTTGACTGAATTTTTTTTTTCTATACCTAAAGGTTTACCCAAGCATCCCCCACCCAATACTACACATTTGAGTTTTTTCCTGCATACAAGTCACTTCCCAAAGGTTTTTGCATAAAGAGGAGTATACTGTGTACCGGTACATACTGTAACCTTAGTAAAAGTGCACAGTATAGTACAATATTCTCTAATTAACTGTTGAAGTTGTAAGACTTTCACCTGCACCATTTATTCTCAAGACCAATAACATTCTGCTGGATGGTGTGGGAAGAGGATGTGGGGGTAATGATGTATCATTTCTAGTATCTCCCCCAGCTGCAGTGAATTGGTCACATGCAAACTTGTTTAATAATTTATTACATACCACCATCAGCGAATGAGAACTTTATTCCGTGTCTATTTCACTTGGTTGTCCACTGGACAACCTCAGGGCATGAGCTGGTTAAAGACAAACATAGGTTGTTTTGGACAACAGGAATCCACTTGCGTCCACCGCTGTCTATGCTATGATTTTTGTTATACGTAGACACAAACTCTAGTTTATTCTTGAGAGTATGAGACATATTTAATTATTGGATTACTTTGATTTACGGTCAATGGTATAACAAAGAATCAAATAAAAATAAGTAAAAAATAAAATAAGATTAAATGAACAAAAATCACCCAAATTCAAAAACGAACCTTTAAAAATGTCAGCAATACTCAAGACCACTTGAAAAAAAATCAGACTTATTCTAGGATAAATATGACAAACAAAAGTGATCTGAAATTTTAGCACAGCACTATGCTGACCTTCACTTTTATCTCATTATTATATCCTATCTTCAGAATAGTGGGAAACTGTCAACAAACAGTGAACAAAATCTTCTGGATTTACAGTCGTAGGAAGAAAAACCTCAAAGCTGTACATGTACATGCAAACGTTGTACCACAGCATTTGCATACCTTTTTCCCTCTTGGTCCTGTTATCAGTAAGGCAGGCTTTAGCTGTTCCCAGTGCCACCAACCATTTCTGCCTCTCCGCTGCATTGATGGCTTTCAGGTAAAAGTACTGCTCTCCTGGTATAGTCAGGTCAACTCTTGTCGAGTCAGAGGAATGAACTAAAAACACATCAGCAATTAAATGTGATGCTTCTCAACAATTCACCACTTCCAAAACAAAAACAAACATGGCATTTAAACAAAGCTCAGAGCAAAGGGTCTCCTCACCTTGGATTTCACATACTGAAATTTTAATGCTGCCTTTACAACCTTTCCATGCGTCTTCTTGAGAGTCATAGTAAGACAAAGTACCTCCATCAAGCACAAACCAGCGAGGCTGCCAGCCTGAAAAAAAAAATGACCGAACAAGGTTGCTAAAATGTTGTTGTTTGAATCTATTTTAAATATTTGAATCACTCAGTAGAAGTGAACACAAAAACTTACAGTTAGCTTAGTTACACTTAGCCTCACTAATCAGTTGTGAAATCAGATTACCAGTATGACCGATCGTGTAAACTAGCTAAAATGACAAGCACCACCAGAAAATATATAAATAAAACAAATGAACGTTTTAGTAAGCAACTCATATAGCAAAATGAAAACGAATTCCGTTAGTTTTAAAGTGACGAATAAAGTCTGACAAGACAAAAAGCTGACAGTGAGTTAGCTAACGTTAGCATGTCACAAACTCAGTTCAAGACAGCCGTTGCGTCGCAAATAACACAACAGAAAAAAAATAAACTTACCACTTATGTAATTTGTCCATTTATACAGCACGCCTTCCATTGTTTAAATAAGTGTTTTTATATTTCATTACTTGTTTATCCTAACGAGATGTGTGGCACAAGCACAGCTGATTGCAGCGACTCCATCGGGCCAGAGTGATTTTGCGGAGCAACGTACAGTACAGTACTTGTTTGTATTTGGACTACGTGAAAAAAAAGTGCGTAGAGTTTTGTGAATAAAGCTCCAACCAATCAAAGAAGACATCGTTCCTTCTGCTTACGTCAAGGAGATTTTGGTATTTTGGGTGTGGATTTGGATGATTGACACAAAATTAAGCCAATAAGAAAAGGGTATACATAGATTACGTTTAATCTTTAAAGCATGTAACCAATTGTAGCGGGAGGTGGGCTGGCCGTAGAATAGTTGTAGAAGTTGCGCTGCCACGTAAGGAGCTCTCACCAAAAAATGGTTTCGGCTTTGACGTCAGTGGAAGAATTTATATAAATTCCCCGTTTTCCCAATGAGAAAAATCTATTAGCGTCAACAACATGATGCTGTTTTCTGTTTTATCGATATTACCTTCAGTATTTGTTTTTGTCACTGGGGGGAAACTTCCTGAACCCGACGTGAAAATCGAGGTGATGCACAAACCCTTCCTGTGTTCACGCAAAACAAAATATGGAGACATGCTTCTTGTTCATTACGAGGGATTTCTGGAGAGTAATGGCACAATGTTCCATTCCAGGTAATTACCAGTAATAATATATTAATTGCTGTATTCAGAGTTAAACTGTGTTTAGAAAAAAAATGTTCATATTTGTAAACTGGTTATGTTTATTATAAAGAATTACAGCAGCAAGTCTATGGTAATTGTGTCACAAATAGCTCTGGAGCCAATATTCACTTTTATTTTTTTATTTTTTTTACCCGGCAGACAATTATTTCACTATATTTTATCTGCTTTCTTGATTTTAAAACTGAGATTGATTTTTCTACCTTTGGCAGCCGCACGCATGGAGATAAAAACCCTCTTTGGTTCACTCTTGGGCTCAAAGAGGTGCTCAAAGGTTGGGACAAAGGTCTGCAGAGCATGTGTGCAGGAGAGCGCAGGAAGCTGACCATCCCTCCATCACTTGCATACGGCAAGGAAGGACAAGGTAACTCTCATTATCATCCATGCTGCTGATCTCATGCTGCTGATCTATTTCATGCTCCTGTATTCTTTCGTACTCATCTGCTCACACAGACTCATGTTCGTGCTGCTGTTGTTTTGCGTGTGAATGACAATAAAGAACCTTGAATCTGTGAATGACAATCTTAAAAAAACAAAACATGTTTGTTCCATGTCATCAATATTTTAACATATTTCTATGATTACAGGTAAGATTCCTCCAAGCAGTACTTTGATTTTTGACATTGAGCTCATGGAGATCCGAAATGGTCCCCGGTCACATGAATCTTTCAGGGATATGGACCTCGATGATGACTGGAAACTCTCCAGACAAGAGGTGTGTTGTTGTTTTCTGTGTGTTTGTGTTAACCAGCATTTAAATGACTTGATATTATTTAAGAGAATGTCGTTGTAAATTTTAGGTGAAAGAGTTCTTGAAGAAGGAGTTTGAAAAACATGGCTACTTCCCTAATGACACGGAACACGAAGTGATGGTGGAGGACATCTTCAAAAATGAAGATGAAGATAAGGATGGTTTTATATCTGCCAGGGAGTTCACCTACCTGCATGATGAGTTCTGAAGGACTCATATATATTTATCTACTGGTATCTTTTTTATTTTATTTTTTTATTTAATGTTTTAAAGATCACTTATGAAAATGTTGCACAAAACGAAAGAACTGCAGTATTGAAATTCCATGTATTTTCTTAACTCTATACATGAACAGTGTTGTCTTTTCTTTTTTTTTTACTTTTTGTAAACTTTGAAATCTCTAAGGTTTTTTTTTTTTTTTTTTTTCTGTTTCATAGTTATGTATATAACATATTGGTATTTCCATTTCACACAGCCAGATGATTTTTTTAATATATACTTTTTTTTTTTGCTGATGAAATATTTTGGAGATAACTGTGTGTTAATGTTTCCCAGCGCATTTAACAGTTAACTTGTGTGTATGTGTATGTATAGACCTTGAAGTTGTTTGTGCGCCTGCATGCATCAGCCACTAGAGGGCGCTCAGGTCCTTTAAATTTCAGCCAAGCTTTCATCTTATAAATCCTACCAAACTGCAAAAATGCATTACTGATGGTCCTTCTCAGAATACGACTGACCTATTTTATACAAATTGAGAGTATAGTCACGTATTGCATTACTTGTCATCAACACTACATTATAAGGACATTGCTGTACTGGGTGCTGTGGTCAGCTAAAATTTTGTTCACATTCTGCAGGTTTCCCCTCAGTAATATTTATATTCAATATTACTGTCATACTACCTTTATTCACACAGATTGAATTATAACTATGAAAATATTTAAAATTGTTTTTGAGGTAAAGTTTTTAAAATAAACCTTTCAAGTAAATCCATTTTACCAACACTTTATTGGCTAATATCAACTTCATCCCTTTCGTATATTTTACTTATTGCATATGTGATAGGTGATCAAAGCTGTCCCAAATATCAGAATCAGAACACTAGTAAAATGACAGCAAATCGTGAGTAATGCAGCCAATTATATAGCTATGTAACATTTAAAATAAGATACTCCTTATGGCCCTGGGCTCAGTCGGTGGACTGGATGAAATCTGTAACAAGAAGCAGGCTCTCTTAAAGATCAAAGAAGTCACTGAAACATTGTCAGCCTTCCAGTCTTCCTTTTTATCTTTTAACCACATAATTCCAAGTAATGCACGATTTTGCTGACCATTAGTCAAACATAATGTCCTGAAAATCCAAGTTTTAGAAGCTGAATTAACTCCAGGAGTGGCCTGATGATGCAACTGAGTAGAACGGGGTGCAATCAAAGCATTATAAAGCTAATATCGCAGGTGCTCTACCATTTGGAGGCAGGTTTTGTAGCTTTATGTTTAAAAAAAAAAAAAAGCAGTCTCATGTTAGATGGCATGCAAGAGCAACACTCTCAGGAATGACAAATATATTTTAAACAAAAGCACAGCTTTAAAGTAGCAGAACAGGATGTTACTGGGTTTATTACAAATAGCACCACTGTGTTTTTTCTTCTCTAAATTCTGGAGTTTACCCTGCTGCACACAGAAGTGGACCAGCAGGTGAATACGATAAGAAAATATCAAATATTAAACATTTCTTTGTCACTTACAAAGATAAAAACCCAGCTATTTGATGTACTCTATTGCTGAATATCAGCAATGAGGCTTTCTATTGAAATAAACAACAACCAGTATTAAACTCAAGGTAAGTTATCTTTTAATAAAACATCATTTCATAAATTACATCGCAGCTTTCGCAAAAATACATTTGGATCAAACGGATCTGTAGAAAGTATTCAAGAATCACAATAAATCAAGTTGGAAAAGAGCATGCTCAGCACGGGCAGCTCATGTTTTGTCAACTGACTGGTAGCGTTTGCAGAGGTACTGGACTGAATGGCTGAAAATGTCTTCGAATTTGACGCTTGTCCTTCTCACATGAATGTATCCCAGATTGCAGTGTGCGCATGGAAATATTGCAGCACTGCCAAACAAACTTGTGCAGAAAAGTTTGTACCTTGTGTTGCAGTTTAAGTTAGACATAATCATTGATGTGAGCGTGTTCTTTGCAGAAAATGATAGATCCAGCAAACTCTTTTGCTCACTGAACATTCTTAAGGACATATATTAATGTGAAATAGGGAAGAATACAAAACAAAAACAACAAAAAGAGACATTTATACAAAAAGTATTTACATTTAATGCAAAAAAAAGTGCTTAATTTGACTTATTTCTCTTTATTTAAATACACACAGTAAGAAATGTTCATTATACAGTCATGTTTTATCTACAGTAAAAAGATGCAGATTGTATCGTTCAACTTTTAATCCCACAAAAATGTGGCGTTTTTATTTCACACAGCACCAGGCCTTCACTGACTGCCATCCTGACTGCATCTACACCAGGTAGTTACAGTTCTCCAACTACTGAGAGCTAAAATGACACCAGTCTTTCCTATAAAAACGATGACGATGGCTGAGATTGCAACGACGTACAGTAACAAGACAAAGTCAAACCAACTTCAATGAAAACGGTCATGCTAAAACGTAATGTTCCCAATTCAGCTTCATCACAAACTTTTTGGAGTCTTCACTTCAAAAGACGTGGCTTATAATGTCCTCTTCCACAGAATAAATAATTGTCACTTCTCTCACGAGACTTGTCCTCAGAATAAGACATCTTCGTGCTCAATCATGAGCTGGACCACCAGTTTCTGTTGCCTCATGTCGTTGAGGGTGGTCAAGGCGTTCTGCTCCGGGGGCTGCATGAGAGTCGGGCCAAACACAATCCCCAAGTTCTCTGCATTCATTAAATTGTCCTTTTCGAACATTGTTACCCTGAAATACATTTTAATAATGTGTAAGTTGAGCAAAGTCAGGAAAGATTCCATAAACACTTAGTGTTTCTGATATTTTCATGGTTATTATAAAAATATATTACATCAAAAAGATTGAATTATTTTTCAACTCCAACTTGAATTTACCAAAATGATGTGATTATTAAAAAAATTGTCATTCTTCAAAATACAAATCTTTAAAGCAATTGTTCAGATCTTTTTAAATTATAAACTATTAATACTTTGTATCATAATCATCCTGTTGCATATGGCTCTTTAAAATTTTTCCATTTACAAAAACAGTTTAATTCAGACCAGATTGATGAGCAAACTCAACTCGATCAAGACCAAAGTGGGTTGATGCCATCTCTAAACAAATTCAGTCTTAAAAACGTTCTTAGGCAGTTACAGTAGTAATTACAGTGGTCCCTCGCTACTTCGACATATTGCAAGAGTGTGGGCAGGGTTTAT
>JARVLU010001073.1:18507547-18521512 GCA_031762415.1 Simpsonichthys santanae | reverse complement strand
ATATAACCATGATATCCAGGAAGTACCGCATGTTCATCTGTACGAAGATAGCAAGTAAATCCTCAATTTTCTGTCATATATACCGGTATATGGTTAAATTAAAGGTTAGGTTGCTTAAAGCTAGTTGCGGTTTGTTTAGTGTTTTTTAAATGTAGATATATGTTGCAACTTCTGGTTGCACAAGTTTAGTCTTTGTTTGTTATGATCAGTTCACACTAAACTGATTTTGTACAAAGCGTTTATTAGGTTGTGTAATGTAACAGAGCAGTATGTTTGTAGCATCTTAACTAGCACATCTGTATTGCACGCCGCTAGCTTAGCGCTACTTCTTGTTGTGCCGTGCTCTCCAAAATAGTTATTGAATCAAGAGTTTACTTATGTAGGTAAACAAATATATTTAATAACCTGTTCTAATACACCAGAATGAATGAAATGGCATCTAGTTTATTATTCAAGCCAACCAGCATTGTCAGCACTGGGGGCTAAGCAGCCCTAAAGATCAGATTCTAGAATCGCCCCTGGGTGGTAGATAATATTCTTTCTTGTACACAAAGCTTTTTTTTTTTAAATATATTTTACATATTTAAACTCCAGAGACAATAATACTGAAGCAAAGACATTTGTGATCAACAAACCTCGATCAAAAGAAAGCCTCACATCCTCGATGTGCTCTGAGAAGCCTGACACTCTGTAGAGACCTTCTGATTTCATCCCTGCAAAACATTATGGGCACATTTTTTTAATCATCTCATAGTAAAAGTAGCATTTCCAAAACACATTTTACTGTAAACAGCTGATGAGATCTAAGGTGTTGATGGAGTAGCTGCGTTCCACCTCTCAGTTCTATCTCCCGGATGCACATGTCCACCACCATGGGTCGCGCGGTGTTGTGAGCTTTGACGAGCGTGGTGAGGTCACAGCTGTATACTTTCTTTATCCTGCGCAGGTCTGGTTGGCAGTCGCTGGGAACCAGTTTGGAGCACTGCTTGTGGACATTCAGGCCACAATCTGAGAGCAAAGCGTGAGGCGAAGAAGAGCAGAGGGAGAGATTAGCCTTGGACAGATGATAACAATCATCAGGACAGACTACAGACGACAGCTTGATCAGTCTTCTCACTGATAAACTGATACAGACAGCTGCAGCTCAGCTGTCCCAGCATGCTGCACAAAAGGTAATGACAGCAGAAATTAGCAGCACTGTCAGGGGTTCCTTGTAGTTTTGTTCATGTGGAGTGTTTTGGACAGCTGTGTGAATGGTGTTTCATGCTTGTGCATAACTTGGAATGAAGGATTTGATTAAGTGTAGACGACAGTGCTTCTGATAAAGACGTTCCACACTGGTGTTCTAACCGAGGTAAATACAGTAATCACAGAAAGAAAGAGAAGCAGGAGATTAGAATGAATGGATCGAGGTGAGACAGAGTGCAAAGCAGTTTCTCCTGTTTCTCCAAGCTCATGCAGTGTCTGATGATTTGCCTCTGGCTAATCAGCGTGGAAAATGTGTCAACAACAAACACTGTTAAAGTCAAGAGCAGCCAAGTCCCCCGGCGAACACATTAGTGGCAAACCTTTAAATAATCATTAAGACCAGCTGCTATATTTAATCAATAAAACGTGTTGTGTTGTAGTTCAAATATTACCTTCATTTTAAAAAAAAAAGAATCCACACAATAAAACTTAAGAGTACTGTACTTGTATATTTTAGTTCTGCTTCGTATTATTTACATCACTTTACAAAATAGAACTTGACATAACAGTTATGAATATCTACAGTACCAATATTAAAAAAATACAAACCTTAAGAAGAAACCCCACAAATTACACTGTGGTTATAATTATTATTGCCACGAAAGCTTGTGTGCGTTTGTCATGTAAGCTAAATATTTTACAAGCTAGTGGATAGATTGTAATAAAACGCTCAGAAAGTTCATTATTGGATGTGCATCTATAACTGATTATCCTTTGGAGTTAGCCTGATTCAAGATGGCTGCCACAGCGAACTGATTTTATGTCGCAAACACACAATTCTGTCAAATTTCTATTTATTCCTAATTTCTAATTAAGGTGGTAGTAGCTGAGGCTGATTTATGAGACACGCTCAGAGTGTGAAAGGTCTTTGTTGAAAACTTTGGCATTCAAGGCAGCAGATATCCACTCATTCGAGGAAACATAGGCTTTTAGGTCAAATCAATATTTCACAGTTGCTGTAACTGATTTTATTTTTTATTTTTTTTGTCCATGTTTATGAAAAATGCTTTCAAACATAAATGAGAGCTATTCTACTAAACTGCTCAGGGAGCCACAGTTACTGAAAGTCAACAGCTCAGGAGCCGGACATCCAGCAATTACTAATGGAAATAAACCAAGTATATAGCAATGATCTGTTCCCTTTAACATTTGTTTAATTTGCTGCATTGGATCAAATAAATAAATAAAATGCATAAAAAATAAATGCAATAAAAATAAAAGTGTAATTTAAATAAATTACATCTTAAAATGTATTTCTTTGAAATAAAAATGATGCTATCCTAATGTGAAACAATATTAAAAACAAAAATCCCACACTAAACCTTCTATTTAGAACTATTATTCCAACATCTCAGATTTGCCAAATCTTTATAATTTTCAAAATAAAATAAAAAAAATGTTGACTGTTTTTGATGTTCCCTGAATGACGGACACGTTGCTGCTCCAGGCGGGTCCAATAAGAACCAGCTCTCATTTACAATGGAATGGCTGCACAGACCAGTTCTTCCTCAAACGGTTCATAAATCACAGGTGAAGTGAGGGCTGAAACTTGGGCCATCAGAACTGAATTTGAATTTCCTAATTTCAAATTGAATTTCACTACACTGAAATTGAATTTGAACTGAAATGCAGTTCTGATGGCCCAAGTTTCAGCCCATAAACGCCTCCTTTGTGTTTTTAACTACCGGTAATCAAATCACTTAATCCATCCTATTTGTGATTAACTATTTTTTTAGACTAACTACAAAGCTGCTGTGCATCCTCATCAATACTCCCCCAGTAATAAATCTGTTTGTTATTTAGTCCGCCTTGCGGGCAATCACACACTGATACGATCAGTTTATCAGAACTCCCCACACAGAAAGACAGAAAGAGTGCCCCTGCAGAAGTAGACAGCCATGTTTCTGCTAATTTAACTCATAACTGTTTCTGCTAATTTAACTCATAACTGAACATTATTAACACCAAAACATGGATATTTGTATGCGCCAGATGTGTGTCTGTTCAACTCTGTTTATTTTCCCTCAAACTCACACAGTCTCTCTGTGAGAGTCCCAGAGAGACTGTGTGTACTGCAAAGCATGCTGGGTGGCCTTGTGGAAATGATATGTGCAATGGTTCTGAGTGTGGAAATGTGTTGTTCTTGTTAATGTCCTCGTCATATTTGCTTTGGCGTTTATGTTGAAGTCTCAGTTTTTGGCTATTAACTGACACCATGAGTCAGGGGTTGTTCCCGAATGACTAAAGGGGGAAAGCACTGACGGTTCAAGAGTATCTTCACTTAAACAAAATTAAAAGTCAAGGGGTGACATATGGCTGAACAGTATGAAGTGTAAGTCAATATTTTTGTTGGAGGGGGTTGTACTTTTGTCATTTCAAAAATTTTAAAGGTCTCATAGATTAATTTTTTATCTTATTTTTATTAATGAACTCATCGGCGAGTCATCAGTTGAATACATGGTGTGTTTTTATTTATTTCATATTCTCATTCAAATAAAATTCTTCACATTTCTTTCAAACCATATAGGAAAAAATGTTTGTATGTAATAAATAATTAATGTGGGAAAATTATTTATTCATTCCAACATTTGTTTGTCAAAACTTAAAAAAAAAAAACCAACTCATCAACTAGCAGCAGTCTCAAGGGACTGTAATATTTGCAATCAGCATTACCACAATTAATCTATGGATGTGACATCAGTTGGGAAACATTTCATAAAAGCTCTCAAATCTATAATAAAATGTCGCATGCTTCTTGGTTTTTTTTTTGTTTTTTTTTAGCTTGCAAGTCATTACAAGCATTTTTAACAAGCATCAGCCTTTTTTCAGCAGAAGTGGTGCTTTCACTGAGCCAACCTCTCTGAAAAAATTCACACTACCTATGTTTGATTTGTGAAAAATGAATCACCAAACCTGTGGTACTGTTTGTCTGCTGCTCATTCTGAGAAGAAAATACAATTTAAACTAGTTCAAATGCTCATGTTCTGCTTTAACCTAATAATTGCTGCATGTGCTCAAATCAGTCTGTCATAACGTGAAGTCAGTGTTTCATCCAACTGCTTCATACAGAATTAACGCTATTAGAGAATAATGTGTAAAAACTTTATTTTATCTTTTGATAGTTTTAAAAAGAGTAAAGCCAATAAATACTAATAAGTCATAATAAAATTAACTGCTTCACTATGTTTAAAACTTCCGATGTGTCACTGACAACGCATTCAATCATTCAACCTTTATTTATCCAGGTTAGTCTCACTGAGTCATGAGGACTCGTTTACAAGAGACCTGTTTTAAACAAAAACCATAAATGAGGTACAGACAAAAATAAATATTCATATGAAAACATATCAAATGAAAAGTAAATAAAAGAAGTGATATAAAATGAAATAAAGACAAACTACATTATAAAGTGATGTACAATATTAAAAACAGGAACATGTATGCATTGAATTTTGCATTGAATTTAACAGCAGTTTAAAATCCTTTAGGGAGGTCAAAGTTCAGAGCTTCAGATCTTTTTGCAAAGTGTTCCAGGAAACAGGAGTGGAGTAGGAGAAGACCCTTTTTGCTGAATTCAGTCCACAGTGATGGGACACTGCAGGTAATGATGTCTTTGGAGCGCACGCTGTAGATGCACTGACAATGTGACATCATGACACCCCATGCTACAATATATTTAACTGTCCTTTGGTGAAATTGGTTTTAAACTGATTGGTAACTCTAAATTGGTTCTAGGTGTGAGTGAGACAGTGAATGGTTGTTTGTCTCGTTTGTCTCTTTGTGGCCCTGTGATGGACGGGAGACCTGTCCAGGGTGTCCCTCGCCTCACACAGAGTGACTGCTATGAGCACCAGTGACCCCTGTGACCCAAAAAGGACGAAGCGTGTAAATGAAAATGGATGGATGGTTGGATGGATGGATGGATGAGAAAATCATTAGCAATGTATCAACTTGAAGAGAGAGAAACTCTTTCATTGGGTCTATCGTGGGACTGTTTGCCACAGGACATACACTGCTGTCATAATCCCAGATATTTGTTAGATGAGATGAACACAAAAAAGATCTGATGCTGTATTTACCTGAGCAGCGGACACCTTGTGCAATGAGGCCCCACATGAAGTTGGCGCAGTACTCGCACCAATGCGGCCCTCGGAACGTGTGCACCTGTGATTTGAAACGTATCACAAAACAGAAGTCAGCGAACGCCCGGTTTAACGTGAAGACGCCCACTTCCCATCCCTCTTCGATAAACTAGATTAGGACCCTAAACGCTGCACCAAATGAGAGCCTGTGTGTGTGCACAGAGCAGATTAAAGGATTTATTACAATGTGTCTGGCATCTGTTGCTGGGGATATTTGATACACGCAAGCCAGAGCTGCAGCGAGGCTGGAAGTCAAAATAACAGATGTATGCCCACCCTGCCTCCTTAGATCACAGATAAATTTCCAAACAGAGCTACAATTAGGTGCACATGCACCTTCAGGCGTACTCTGAATAGGTATCTGTGCACTAATGAGTGCAGAAAGCATGCGGCAGGTGGTCGGTGTGAGGGTTTTGGTCTGTTTGAAAAGGAGGTCATCATAGACCTGCCTGTCAACTGAAACCCAAGAAACAGTTTTAAGAAAGTTGGAGCACCCAGAGGCCACGTATCCTAAAAGTCTCCTTTGTGTGTTTAAAGGGAACACAACTAGACTTTAGTTGCTAAAGCATTTGCACTTGTTACAAAAAAATAGAAGCCTGGAACAAAAAACATCTCTAAAAGCTTTAAAAATCGATGCTGATCAAAGTGTGCTGCTGTTAATGGGCCGTGCTGCAGTGCGTTCATTAGTTCCCCTCGGTGCATATGAGTGTCAGCTGGTTGTGTTCTCGCCCAAACAGCAGCGCACGCTCAGATGTGGGTCAGGAGAGACAAACAGAAGACGAACGTCGTGATTTAAATTAAAGAGTGCGCCGAAATGTTGCAAAAAGGAGTCAGATTACAAAATAATAACGCTGTCTGCGGGTGGCATGGTGGAACAGTTAGAGCTGTTGCCTCGCAGCAAGAAGGTTGCAGGTTCGCCTCCTGGCCTCTCTGTGTGGAGCCTCCCCAGTGCATTTTCCCCCACTTTCCTCCCACAGACCAAAAATGTGCATTTTACGTAAATTGGCAACTCTAAATTGTCTCTGGTGCTGAGTGAGAGCGTGAACTATTGTCTCTTTTTTTTGTCTCCATGCGTCCCTGTGATGGACTTGCGACCTGTCCAGGAATGACCCTGCCTCTCTCACAGGGATTGATGAAGATGGGCAGCCCCACGACCCAGAAATGAAGAACAGGTAAAAGAAAATGGCTGGATGTCGTTAGCAGATTAAAAACTGCTCCTTTAAAAAGGTCAATCACTCATTTGATCCTTTGTTTCATTTTTAAATAAAATACAAACTGCTTACCTTAAAGTTGTGGATCTTTTCATAGGAGCTCTGCCTCTCAGGAGCGTCTTTCAAGGCACTCTGCCGCACTAGAGGTGAGGAGATCTGTGGACAGGAGGCCAACAGTTTAATGGGCTTCCACAGAAGGGTTCCTTTGCTCCCCAGCTTGACTCCTAAAGCCAGAGCCAGCAGTTCCTGGTGCTTCCTTTCTTGTCTTTTAGCCCTGTGGGCTATCAGCTCCGCTCCCGGACCTCCTCGGCTCCCTTCAGCCTCCATGCTCGACTTGTTGATCCGTGGATGTTCTGGTGAAAAAGGTGTGGAGGACGTGCTATGCAGCAGAGGCCGCGGGTGAACTCTGCACAGCACAGACCCAGGAGGGGTTACTGATGACAGCTACCATGGGGGTTGGTGCTGCATCTGGTCTGAATCCAGAGGCAGCAGGGAGCAAGAAGAGCAGGAAGAACAGGACTGGTAGTGGGCGGCTCAAGGGCAGGCGTGTGCTTCTAAACAATGGTCCTCTTTCACACGCCCAGAAAAGAAAGACAAGCAAAGCGAGAGAGAGGGAGAGAGAGGGAGAGAGAGAGAGAACTGAGTCCTGGATGGGAAGAGGCCAGGATGTTGAGTGAGATGCTGTCAGGACCGCTTCGTACAGCTCAGCAGCTCTGTAAAGCAGGATCAGCAGCGCAGACGGCCTCTTTAGAGCACACAGCACATTCCCATCAGTGTGCTGCCTTCCGGCCACACTCAACTTCACTTAGCTGGAGATAATGGACCAGTCCCAGCCGTTCCCAGTCAGCACTGGGTCTAAAGGGGTCACTTGTTTGCTCAAAGACAGACACAAGACTGCTCGGCATTAGACAGAGGGTGGGGGGTGGGGGGGGGGGGTTGTGTCCTTGAAATAAAAACAGATCTTGACCTCGAGCTATGCGAGACTGCTGGTGGAATTCCCCTCGCTGCCGTCCAGACTGGATCTACCAGACACTCTGAACGCAGCAAACACAATCAGTTATCCAGCAGAACCTGCAGACCGAGACTATTCACTGAGATTGGGAGGGATTACAACCATAATTCCTGCCCTGCAGTGGCCAAATCCAAGGAAAATCCCAAAGGAAGCTCCTTTGCAGGTCTGCAGTTTTTTTTTTTTTTTTTTTTTTTGGTCAGTGGGGGTTGTTGCCATGTTCATGCAGGATTAGCTCTCCTGATACACAGCAGCACATGCTTGACGTTCAGACACAACATGCTAAACAGCAACTGTGGGCAGGACTTCTGCCAAGCGGGTTATTTATTTTAGGGCAACGACAAAAATGGTGCAAAACAAGAGTAAACTGGGAAGTTAAGCCAAGAAGAGAGTATCCCAGAGACACCCCCAAAACAGTTTAAATGTTAAGTTTAAGTGTGCAAAATGCCTATATGAGGCTGAGCTCAGATGAATACTCAATTTACAGGATGATGGACACTGAAGCAAAGCCGTTGTTTTATGATTGCATCATACATTTCTTCTTTTGTCTGCAGGACAAAGCAGTAGTTGCAGGACTGACAAGACGGGTGAAGTTATTCGTCAGTCTGTGGTTGACATTCTTTAACAAACATACCACATAATTCTCTGCAGCTCGGTCTGTGTGGACAAATGAGGAAAGGACAACTCTGAGATATTTTTGGCCCCATGAGGAGGGAAGGAGACGAGGAGGCTTGCACCTTTTGTCTGCAGGCAGATGGCTCCTTGTCCCTTAAAGAAGAGCTGGGAGAAAAGGACACAAAAGGTGGTGCGCACACAAACAACAGAGCTTTGCTTTCTTTGCACTGGCTTTTATTCCAGCAGAGCTTTGTGAGAACACAGCTGAGCAGAACAGCACAGTGAGACAACAGAGCATAACTCAAACCAAAAAGAAAAGCCTTAACAAAACAACAAATGCAAAAAAAGGGACATGCTGTGAAGAAAGGAGTCAAAAGAAGAACTTGACACTTTTGTCCGTGCCGAGAATGTTGCAAATTGATCTTTTTGTCTCATGTCTGACACAAACGATTATTTTTACAAGTCGGAAAAACTAAAATTGAGCCTGAGTTCATCAGCAATAAAAGCGATCCTGTTCTGCATCTTCATTCATTCAACATTTATTTATACAGGTTAATCCCATGGACCCTCGATGACTCATTTACAAGAGAGACCTGAATGACTCATAACTACTACCACACCAAATTTAAGCTCACTGCCTGTAAAACTGATTATTTTTTATTATCTGCGACGTCTTTATGTCTATATTCTGTTTTTACTTCATGTTGTATGTTGCCTATGTGTTGCCTGTTGTTTGTACAGCACTGTGGCTGGCCTTGTTGCTGTTTTAAGTGCTCTATAAATAAAATGGTATGGTATGGAGTAATTTAGCCACTAAAGTTGATACTCATCTTAAATCTTCCTACTCTGCTGCTGTTTCCTGGAACGTCTTACAAAAAGACCTGAAGCTCTCAACCTTGACCTCTCTAAGTGGCTTCAAACATCTGTTAAGTTCCTGGGAAAAACCGATGCAGACATGTTCCTGTTTTTAGTTTTCTGCATCGCCTTATAATCTAGCTGTTTTTTTTTTTCTCTACGTTTCCGTTTGATTAAATTTGTACACATCTTTTATGATTGTCTGTTGTTGTCCACTGTTGTCATCGCTCTTTGTAAAAAAATTCAGGTCTCTCTTGTAAAGGAGTCCCCGAGGCTCAATGGGATTTACCTGAATAAATAAAGGTCAAATGAATGAAAAAAATCAGGTTGATTCCAACAGCTAATCAGTTGTAGATGTACATCCAATTATACATTTTTAAGAGTTTCTTTAAAACCCATACGTTTTTCTAAGAGGAAATCAAACACAGGCACACACAGAAACAGGAAGTGACACGATTGCCCACATTTCATGAGGGTTTAAGTAGGTCAGCTTGCTGCGAGTCCCACTGAGCTTGAATATCAGGGCAAAACATCTCAAAAGGTTGATGAAGTCAAGGAACACTTTTCACCTCTTGGTAGCGTTTTAATTACACGAGCGCTCACAGTCGAGACATTATATAGGTATCAGCCCAACCCTGAGTAAACACAGGTCCATTCTGACTGCACAGTGAGGCTACTGTGGCTGTCAGGCCTCAGGGCGTGCTCGTGAGCTCGGTAAACACAAAGTTCAAAAAAGCGACCACAAACGCGAGCCGTGAGGCCAGGTCTCTGCCTCCAGAACCTCTGAGCTGACAGAGGAGAGCGTTTCTTTGGAAAGTGATGAGCAGGTGGTTTTAGAAACGCCTCCATTATCTCAGCTGTCACTGACGGAGATACTCAAGCGTAAATCTGGTAAGAAGAAGATATTGTCAGTTTTACAGATGTCTTGACAGTCTGACATTTAGAAACAGACGTGCTCCACGCTCGCCGGAAAAGGCAGCCGGTAAAATTAAAACCATCAAACGCAGCTGAAAGTTCCCTACAGGAGAGCAGACACGGTTAAATGGAGGCTTGAGGTCAGACTTAAAGGACTTCAGAGGCCCATTAGAAAGTTAATAAATGACAACCTTCAAGCAAAAATGCTTTATTTCAGAATATTAGTGTTATTTGCTTTTTAACTGTTGTTTTCCTCTTTTGTTTTTATGTTTCTTCTGCATACTTTGTGCTATTTTAGCCATTAATACATCAAATTGTTCAGCCCAATCCGGAGACGGGTGCTGTGAGTTTTGTAACTTTTATAATGTTCAAAATATTTTACTCCCTGAAGTACATTGTTCCTTTTGAATACTGCTTTAGTTTTCTTTTATGCTGCTTGTAGTGAGACTTTTGTAGCTTTTACATTTTAGATAGCATTTTGCATTTTGCCACTCTTAGTTTTTCTTCTGCTTCTTTCAGCTGTTACGATTCAGCTTCATCTTGTTTGGTAAATTTCATCAAATTCATTTAGCACTTTGTATAAACATTACGATTTTACTAGAGATGCACAATATTGAATTTTTGGTCGCTGTCCGACATGCCGATATGTTAAAACTTATTTGTCCGATAACCGATACCGAATGGTTAAAACTTTGAACCGTTCAGCCACAGCTGTCCCATTCAGTGACGTTTCTTTACTTCATCCAGCAACATTTAATGGCATAAGACTCTGTCTCAGTTTGTGAGTCAGAAACTAAAACAGTTTGGGAACCACTGATTTAATCTTCTTGGGGCATCCAAGGAGCATCTGCTCAGCTGACCGCAGTGACCCTTTAAGAGTGTCCAAAGGAAGACTTGAGATGTAAGAAGGTGCCACTAACTTGAAAACTAATAGCCAACATGACCCAAAAAGGAAGAAGCAGGTCAATATAATGGATGGATGGATGGATGGATGGATGGATGGATGGATGGATGGATGGATGGATGGATGGATGGATAGAAAATACCAACAAATAATCTTGAAATTGCAAATCTAACATGAATGAGTAATGCAGAGTTAAGAAGATAAGGTGGAGTTGAGAAGGTAAATGTTCACAAATATGTAAATAAAGATTTGAGAACTGCTCCTGGTGGATGCCAGAGGACATGAATGTCAATCTACTGTATATACTGTACTAACATAATTACATAAAATAATAAAAGCACTTTTCATTAGTTCATATTCTTAACATACATTATTTGCACTTAGTTTTATAAATCTGATACACAAACTAACACTGTTGTCGCATATATCTGTTCAAAATTTAAAACGGCTTAAAAAGCAAATACGGTAGTGAGCAGATTAGCATTATTAGGTCATGATTGTATTTTTTATATATTGTCTGTCCAAATTATGCAGCATATTCATAAATGAATTTCTTTGTATGAATTTATTACAGCATTTTTTTCTAACTTTAATTTGGCTTTTACAGTTTGATATATGCTCACAGCTACGAACTGTGACTGTCAGTCTGGATCAAATAAAGACATCAATTATTTTCTGAAGATCAGCAAAAAATGGGAAAGAAAAAGAAAGAATCTCGCTTCAACAACATAATTTACTTCTATAAAGAGGTTATTTCAAAAGTATTTTTGCCCCTCCTTTTTTTTAATTTCCAAAAACCAAAGCTCATCACTGTGGAAAGCTCGAAGGTCAAGATGGTCCAAAAAAATTGTTCATTTACGTTATGAAACCAGTTCCTGCAAAACTTCAGGCAATCTATGAGTCAAACAACATCCAACTCATTCCAATTGATTCCAGTTAAGTAAAGTCCAAATCAATCCAAATATGATCTAGTTCTAATCAGTACTCTACAAATGTGTATTAGTATTTATAGAAAGCCAGTATGTGGATAAAGATACAAGAATGCATCAAATCTTCATTCTGCTTCCGTCCTCCCGAGGACAGCTGACGGTGCAGAGAACAACTACAGTTCAATACAAAGAGACTTGCAGCAGATCCAGACTCAATCCTAATCTGGTAAATGATGCTCCTGCTGGAAGAAACTGACATCTGTCTGTCAGCGACTGTCACTGAACGACAAACTGTGTGCTGCCCGTCTGAAAACAAACAACAACAACAACAACAACAAAACCAGTCATCGCTGAGAGCTGCATCAAGGACAGGACTAGCAGAAAACAGGAGCATCTGTGAAAAACAGAAAATCTGGACTCTAACATGTCAGGAGGAAACAGCTCGAGACTGCCACCTAGTGGAGGGACATTTATCTCCAGTGAAAAACCTTGTTCTTCACAGATGAATCGTTCACAGACTCCAATCAGACAACAGTGGTAAAGGGAGGAATACGAGATGTGTCTCGGTTAAAACCAGGGCGTCTGACGGAGCTGAGTCCCAGTCCCCTCGGTCATCATTCCCTTTCAGTGAAGGCAGCAAAGCGTGGCAGCAGTGAGCACAGCCCAAGGCTGCAGGGGATAATGTACAGCTCACTCACAGGACAAAGCCTCCTCTCAGGAGGACTCTTCACTCCTCTGTGAAAATGTGCAGGAACTGATGGAAATGTTGAACAGTCCAAGTGCCAAATGAAATGTACAAGATGGAGTGATTTACACAAGTCCCAAATGGTTTGTTCCCCCCCCCACATAGGAAAAATAGTTCTAAAGTAATTACCTCAAAGTAATTATGACCGCAGGCAACAGAATACTGTATTATAGTTATTTTATCATTACCTGCTCTGTTTTAGAGAAATAATAACAAGTTGAAGTTGAATTGCAGTTAAAACAAGTTACGCAAAAAATGCCCTTTCAGCAACAATGATAACTTTTTAAATGGCATTGTGTAAATTTGGGTTGCACGATGTTAGAAAAGAAGGAATTTTGAGATCACTGTAGAATATTGTAACAAAACCCACATATTTTAACTCCACGTTTTATCGGTCATGAAAGGTGGACAATCATGTGACTGCCCTTGTGTGTTTGTTTGCCTTTGTCTGCAAATTTCCTCAAGAACAACTGAACGGGTTTTAGTAAAACTTTCTTTTTGTGATTTGTCACAATGCCATCCATGAGTTTTAAGATTTTGTTCGTAATCATCAGGTGTGGACATCAAGGTCAGTCAGTGTCTATTTGACCGGCTAAATATATTGTTGGCAGCAGAGCATCAATGCATGCACAATCCCTTTTGCAACATTTCACACATGATATAGCGACAAAGATAAATTATCAATATATTGTGCAGCTTGAATATGACCATTTACCTTCTCAAGGATGATAATATTCATCATCCACACGTTCAGTTTATATTCACAGTAATTTACAGCAGCTTTTGTACAAATGTTTGAGTCTTCATAACTGCAAATGGGTTGTAATTTCTCTTTCAGTTTGTTTGTCAGGTCAATTGCTTATTGCTGTGAAGTGGTGGAATAATTTGTCCGAGCTCTGTGGGGGTCTTCAAACTCTGTTTGATGCACCCTGAAGGCATTGAGTCATAAAACAATCACATATGTCAACGTCAAGAGCCACAGGCCAAATATGGTCCCCCAAGATGGTATTTGTTTTTTTTTTCTTCAACCTTAATTTATACAGGTTAATCCCATTGAGCCTCGGGGACTCATTTACAAGAGAGACCAGAATTTTTTTTTAACAAAGAGTGATGACAACAGTGGACAACAACAGACAATCATAAAAGATGCGTACAACTTTTTTTTTAACAAGTTAAAATAAAATTGAAACCAAAAGGACAATCAAAAGGAAAAGTAGAGAAAAAACAGCGAGCTTATAAGGCGGTGTAGAAAACTAAAACCAGGAACATGTCTGCATTGCTTTTGTGCAGGAACTTAACAGATGTTTGAAGCCATTTAGAGAGGTCAAGGTCGAGAGCTTCAGATCTTTTTGCAAGATATTCCAGGAAACAGGAGCGGAGTAGGAGAAGGCC
>JARVLU010001073.1:18472507-18491552 GCA_031762415.1 Simpsonichthys santanae | reverse complement strand
AAGATGGAGCTAGGTTGTTGAGAGCTTTGTAGGTTAGAAGTAAGATTTTGAATTCAATTCTGGACTTGACAGGGAGCAAATGGATAGAAGCTAAAGCAGAAAAAAATAATCTAATTACTGTATTATTAATTTAAAAAATAATTTCTCATTTTTATCTATAGATTTTATGTTTTGACATAAAAGTTACAGCAAACATGAAGCAAGTGTTTTCATGGTTGAACAACTTCACTTGTCGAGCTGTAATTCTCCTTGTGTGATGCAGCAGCATTTAAAAACTCCTGAACAGTCTTA
This sequence comes from Simpsonichthys santanae, assembly GCA_031762415.1. Classification (NCBI taxonomy): domain Eukaryota; kingdom Metazoa; phylum Chordata; class Actinopteri; order Cyprinodontiformes; family Rivulidae; genus Simpsonichthys; species Simpsonichthys santanae. The sequence goes on along the minus strand of JARVLU010001073.1, from coordinate 18,491,261 downwards.
GATCTGACAGTACTTCTTCCCCTCTTTACAAGTGTTTTTTTTTTTTATTTTTTTTTTTTTTAACCGTCATGTTTTATTTTATATCAAAAGCTTGTCAAAAGTATCCAGTTATCCAGAGCATTAGGTTGTGAGGTGAGAAACACAAAAGGTATGTCACTGCTTTTTATTTGAACAGAAATCCGAGTTGGCCAAATCACATTCAGCAGGTTAGAGTTGAAGTTGGAGCTTGTTTAGAAAACTTCTAGTTTTATTCATTTATTTGTAACCATCACTTCTTCACATTGTAAAAGTTGTAGCTTTGTTTATTCACTGCTTGAATGTTTCCTCCCCACCAGATGCTGGGCGGTTATGGTGACTTCCTGTATCAGACGGGGATGGTAGATGAGCTCCAGAAGCAGTACGTGGACAAGCAGACGAGCCTCGCCGCTCAGCTCATCCAGCAGCAGAAGTGGGTGGAAGCTTATAAAGTAAGTCAGCAAACGACTGTGAGTCTCAAACAACCGGAAACATTTCGAAGAAGTCACATTTCGTTCTCTTTCCCTGCTGCAGGTTTTTGACTCTTTGCTGAACGGCGACATGTATCCATACCCCACCTTCTTCCAGAACGCAACAGGCTGCACCAACTACTTCAACTACTTGTTGTGTCAGGTAATGTGAGCGCAGAAGACGTGGCCTCTTGTCGTATGAGAACCTCTCAGCCTGAACGAGCAGCGGTGCTCTCTCTCTGGATGCTCCCCAGGAACCGGAGGACCAGGAGTACTTCTCTCAGTTTGTGACGCTGCCTGCGGTGCGGCGAGCCATCCACGTCGGTAACCTGACGTTCCACAGTGGCGCCGAGGTGGAGAAGCACCTCCTGCAGGACGTCATGAAGAGCATCAAGCCGTGGCTGGGGGTGCTGATGGACAACTACAGGGTGAGAGGTGCACGTCTCTGGCACGTCTGCAGGGGGAGACGTCCCGACGCCTAACGGTTGAGTTTGTGCAGGTGTTGCTCTACAGCGGGCAGCTGGATGTGATCGTAGCTGCCCCTCTGACGGAGCGGTTCCTGCCTACCGTGAACTGGACCGGAGCGGACGAGTATAAAACAACCCCCCGCTTCCACTGGAAGGTTCAGCCCAGCGACACGGAGGTGGCGGGTTACGTCAGACAGACTGGAGAGTTTTACCAGGTGAGCACGCGTCCAGGACCTTTTAAAACAACGAGCTCGTGCCGAAGTCGTCAAGTCTTTTTTATCTGTCCACGTGCAACGCAGGTCATCATACGAGGAGGAGGACACATTCTGCCGTACGACCAACCGGCAAGATCCTTCGACATGATCGACAGATTCTTGTCGACACAAGGCTGGAAGTGAAAAACGTCTGCGCCAAAACACTTCTGGTTAAAACGCCGCCGCCTCACGACGAGCATCGATTGTTCAGTGTTGATTTAAAAGACGGATTGTCACAGCAAATGTAATCTTTATGTTTTGTACATAAATTTGCAGTGTAATATATTATGTAATAAATGATTTTTGTTTATTTAGTTTTTTTTTTTTATTCAAAGAAATATTTGATTTAGGACTTTTATCTGAACAAACACAAGTGATTTACAATAAATGTTTCAGGGATTTTTTTTTTTTTTTTTTTAATCAGCTTAAGGGACAATGTTGTATTCAGAAATACAAGGCTACAACTTTGGAATGTTTTAATTGTGAAATTACTTGAAATAAAAATGGATTTCTGTATGAAGAGCTTTTATTTTAATCAGCTGATTTTGCAGACTTTTTGGGAGGTGTTAAGATTTAGTGATTTTAAAGTAGAGTAGTTTAGAGAATATCCACCAGGCGTCTCTGTGTTCCCCACAAAATGAAAGCAGCCTGCAGAGGAACCTGGAAGATAATTTCATGCTCTTCTAAACAACTGTTGTTCATTTAACACGTTTTTAATGTTCTGCAGTAAACATTTGATTGAGTGAAGTTTGGTTCTGAAAATTATTGTCTTTCTTATCTGACCAAAGTATAAAAACTTAAAAGCTTTTATACTTCTTGTTGCTTACAAATTTATAAAACTGTTAAAAAGCAGGAGCAGTAGAATCTTTGATAAACATGGTTCCTAAAGATCTCCATTTCTGACTAAGAGTTCAGGCCAAACCACGTCCAGATAAATTGTGAAGAAGTTACAACCTGCAGCAGCGTTCTAAGACAAACTTAAAAAAGTGCATTTGAAAACATTCTAAGGACATGATGCGATCTTATTTGGACGATACTGATTAGCATTGTATAATCTGGTGTTATTACACCTAACTTGTAATACAATTTGAAGAGGATCTGTTGGATATTATGTGTAGTGCCCTGAAATGAATTTTGTATTAGAGCAGATGTGGGTAACTTAAGGCCTGAGGGCCAAAAGAGGCCCTTGGACATTCTCCATCAGGCCCCAAATCTCCTTAGTTTAAAAAAAAAAAACTTCAAAAATAAAGATTGATTAAGGAAAAAAAAAGTAATTTGTCACAATGAGACTTAAGGAAATGTAAATTAAATATCTTACACAAAACTTAAAAAAAAATTACATAGTTTGTTTTCCATAGTTCTTCTAACATGTACTGTACAACACATTAAACATGTACAGTAATGCATTTTCACAAGAGCCAATTTACAGAAAATGTCTCATAAAGGACTAAAGGACTTTGGAAAGACTTGTTTTATAAAGGATGCAAACTATATGCTACAGTAAGAAAAATGTCTTCCAGATCAGGGGTTCTCAAACTTTTCCATGCCATGGTCCTCCCAAACAGCATTAGCTTCTGGCCGAGGCCCCATCACAAGCCCACAAACTGCTACAAAATGTGTAAAGAAGCATCAACTTCTAGAATGTTTTAACTTTTATTCACTATACTGTATTCAATAAATTTTTACAGCTGCGGAGCATAAAACATTATTAACTAACATGTTTTAAATATTGTTTTATATGGGGAAAAAATGAACTTTTTAACAAACACTTGACCGGAAGAACAAAACAAAGGAAATCTAAACTCTCTCTCAAGTGTGTTTATCTGGAAATGACAGATACAGATTACCCTAGTGGGCAATTTTCATTATTATTATTACTATTTTTTTTTATTTTACTTTTTTATCTTCTCTCCAGCTGCCTGGTGGCCCCCAGGGGGCCACGGCCCCCACTTTCAAAAACACGGTTCTAGATTGTCTGTCGTAAAGAAAATTTATTTTCCAATTCTCTATGTAGCTTGTTGATTGTTTTAAATGTCTTGATGTGCCCCTTTGGAGAAAAAAAATGTTGCCCACCTCTGGTTTAGAGGTTCTAATATTAGTATAAAATTAAAAATCGGGTTATATACAGTAATACATGTACATTTAAAGCTGTAAGCGTGTAAGAACCATTTTTAAATGTAACGTGTATTTTATCAGATCTGTAAGAGTTGATCTCATCACTGTGGGCTGAATAAGTAAAAAAAATGTATAATAATTACAGGATGTCAGTCCCTTTTCATGTGAATTCAACTCTGCACGTGTGTGCTGACATTAACTACCATGTTGTTCCATCAGGCATCAATCAAGCTGTCTAGACACTTTAATAATTAATGAGTATTCTAAACCCTTAAAGCATCTAACTACTTAATGAGCCGTTATATTTCAAGGGCGAGGGTCGGGGGAAAAGATGTCGATCATATCACTTTAACGTCTTTTCCTCACAAATAAAAACAAAGTCTGAAGAAAACCAGAAATCAAATCAAATGAACTACATTTTACGTTACCGAACAAGTGCTTTATTTTCATATCGTAATGTAACTGCAACAATATTAAATGTCTGTACAAATGCAAAAATAAAACAACGTAATTACAAACACGCAGACAAAAAAAATGTACAAAGTTACGCAGGCATCAATGGATTCATCAGTTCATTACATATCATTTGTAAGCACTGAAATGAGCTTCGACATCTTGACAAACAGATAAAAAGGAACAAGTGCAGTGAAAACACGATTTACAAATGTACCACGCGTTTAAATTCCCTTCAAAAAGAAAGGTGGTTGCAATGCATGTACAGGGTTATAGAAATTAATGATGTTATGTACAATATTTATATATTTTTAAACTTAAAATAGCACACATCCATACAAACAACCTTATTAATAAGAGAATTGTTCTCTGCCTCGCACACACACACACACACACACACACTGTACTTCCATCTGACCTTAAAGAGTAACAAATATTTTTATTTCTTTACAAAAAAGAATAAAAAAAAAAGAAAAGAGTTCAAATGTAAGTTTTAGGTCTACTTATTCCAGTTGCAAATATTTTCAGGTCGTTAACAAACTTCACATGCAAGAGGTTATTTTGGAACAAAGTCTAAAAAAGAGCAATGAAAAATAAGGCGAGCTTTAGTTCAGAGGGATGGTCCAGCGAAGCCCTTTCCAAAAGGATTTCTCGGACTCGTCATCGCACAAGCTGAACTATAGGCGATGACACAAAATCTACAAACGTGTCCAAAACGCTACGATGAAGGAGAAAAGAGGGGAAACCCTTCCGGAAAACACAGCGAGCATAAACCGAATGGCGTGGCGTCACGGTGATACAAGCCAGGCACCGGCTCTCCCGGAACGGAAAACGCCGTTGATTTTCTCGCTGGTGCGTGGAGACGAGGGATCACAGAGAATTACTCTGACCTTAATATGGCTATTCCACCCTCTGGCGTGACAGAGGACAAAGTGCATGGACAGCTCTGTGATCGCTCCACCTGTCAGTGGAATGAAATTCACCCATCCTGCTGCAAAACACAGTGCATCGTGGTCTTCATGCAATCGAACTCACATTCCTGGTCACAGAGGAAAGAAACACAAGACAATCTGCGGTCAAAGCGAGAACGTATTAAAGCTGGCGGAGCGACGGAAAACGTCAGGAATGCGTTTATCTGAGATACGGAGGAGTTTTGGCTTCGTTTGTGACGGAGAAAACTTAAAAAAACAGACATTGTTTTGGGAAAAACTAAAGCTAATTATTGTGGTTGCATATTAGTAAGGCAACAAAAATTTGAAAACAGATTCAGGCACGCTGTGACGACTTGGAAAACAAGGAGCGATCGCTCGAAACCCGCCAGTTCCTTAAAGGAATAAACGAAACACGTTTTCTCACTTTCTTCTTTCTTTCTTTTTGCTCTGCAGAGAAAAGAAGGAACATAAATATACAATATTCACATGCAAAGCTGATTTCCTTTGGACTGTTTCAGCCAAAGCGCAGTGCTAAACGCACTCGGAGAATAAAATAAGGCCTTTATGATTAAAGCTTTGTTGGTCCTGCAGAGCGGAGGAGCTCTCAGCCCCTGAGCTGCCTCACCAGTATCACAGTGTTCAGTTCTGAAACATCACGGTTTATGTTTGTTCCGATCAACATGTGAGCGTACAGTAGAAAGGATGATCAATGCTTTGATATATTGCTACCATTGATCATATGGTATAGTCGCTGTCTTGTAACCTACATTGAAAGCTTTTAAGGATGGTCATGACAGCGAGAACATTAACAGTCATTTACGTTTTCAGGAAAACCAACATCTGCTTACAGACAATCTGCTTTTATGAAACACTCAGTTCCCTCATCTGACACGTTGGATTCTTATTTAGACGTTTCTCTGGTGATTTATTCCCCTTCCTCCTCTGGTTTCACAGCCAACAGAGGAAGTCGCACAAAATGGCGTGTGAGGTTAGCAAACCTCACTTTCTGCAAAATATAATCTTTTAAAAGTCGAACTGAAAACGTTAGCGAACGAACCTTAGAGCTATTATTTGTTAATAGGGTTGGTCTATAAAAATATACTGTAGCTACTGTATAAAGAGCAGCCTCGCAGGCCCTTGAGGTTTCTCCTGATGGAAACGGGGACAGCGCATGCAGCTGGTAACCCTCAGAAAGCAGGGCGAAGGCGGTGAGGGGGGAGGTCGTGGCTGCAGATCAAATTATCATAGTCCCTAGTGAATGGGGTTAATGTCTGTCCGGCGGTTGGCCTGCCCGTGCACACTGCTGCCCCCTACGGTGGTGGTGGAGGTGGTGATGGTGTTGTGCTGAATGACCTGCTGCTGGGAACATGCTGGGGTGGGGCTCCCCGCTGGACTGCTCTCTGGACCTGAAAACACAACAGAAACATCACTCAGCATCAAAGTTCATGCTCAGTAATCCAGGTTTAAAAAAAAAAAAATTAAAAATCCAACAACGTCTCATCTGGACGTTTGTTTTTCTTCTTTTAATCCAAAGGACTTCATCAGAGCTTTTGTGTTTTGAACCACTTTGGCTATGGCTGCCTCAGAGGAGTCGACGGGGGAGAGCGGGGGCCCCAGAAACCATCTTATCAACTGGTTGGTCCATTATGTGAGTGCTGCTTGTGGGACTCCATTTGTCGGGGCTCCTTGGACTGATGAAGTCCTTTGGATGAAGGACGAAACATCTCAAGAAAAAAAAAAACAGAAACTGTCCAGATGACCTGACTGAACTTTGTTGGATCATTCAGAATATGACATGTTTTGATCCTAGGAGTTCAAACTTGTACGTGCAGATTTCACAACTTGGCCATGATGGTAAATATCAAAATAAACACAAATCAAATGTCACTGATATATAAAAGTGGGAAGTATACAGTATAATAAAGTAATAATAATAAAAGTAATAATAAATTTATACAAGTAATATTTAATGTAATGTGTGGAAGTAATAATAAAATAATATGTAGTGGGAAGTCTGGTCTGAACACCTTTTACCAGGTTCTTACACGCGTTCCAAGTCATGTAATAAATGTTGACTGGCCTCAACCCCAAAACATATATGTGAGCTTTTATAACAAATTTAATGCCCCTCTCTCAAAGAAAGACAAAGAATCTGGTAATTTAAATATACAATTTGGTAACGTTCATTTTCAGTTTGAATAATGACAATGTGGCAAATAAGAAATATGAATGAATAACCAATGGTATTATTTCCAAAGTGTAAATAATATAGGTAGTCAGAAGACTTTGAGAAGAGGCGTATTCAATATGGACTGAGGTTTTAGCTCTAAAATTTAGGTAGACTTCATAGGAGCCTTTATGAGCTCAATGAGATTAACATGTATAAATAAAGGTTGAATGAAAAAAGTGATTATTCATAAAAAAATGATTAAAAGTATTTTTTTACATGAAACATTAAAACAAAAACACAAAAAGAGCAATGCAAAATGGAAAAGTGAATCAGTCACCTCGTATGGAACACACCTGATGGACGTCAGACACATTGAAGGTGACATCTGTCCACAAGCTAGACTCATCGATGAAAGTCCTTCCTGCCCAGCCGGGGCGGAGGCTTTCTGCTGCATAATAGAGCCATTCAGCAATTGGGGACGTGAGCCTTATTTTCCTGCGCTAACGCCACACAGGGAGGTTCCTTATCCTATATGCATGAGTCCATATCAACGGGGAGGGGGAGGTTCTGATGTCATGTGAAGCTGAGCTCAAGTCCAAACGTCAAAGAGATCATGGGCACTTGCAGGAGTTTGCCAATGTGCAGACTGTTGCCTTTTCTCACGTTGATCCTGCGCCGCCTCGGTGCACAGAGAGGCTGCCGGATGGAAAAACAAGTCTCTTAGGAGGTTCAGACGACCAACTCCCAGTCCGGGCCGGCGACCAGAGTGTACAACACCCACATGTGAAAGAAGTGAGTCCTGTCCTGAGCGTGGGAGCTGGATACCAGCACATCAGAGCGAAGAGTCCTGGCGGCCGCTGGTTGTTCATTAGACTTGTGTCTGCGGTGCTGGTGTGTGTGTGTTTGGTCAAAATCCCAGAAGTGTGTGTGTGTATTCATCTGTGTTTATGTTTTGAGCTACTCACTGAGGTAACCTTGGGACTCTTTCTGCATAGTGGTGATGGGGCAGTCCTTGTGAGTGAGCAGGAGCTGCTTGAGTTGGGTCACCTCATTCTTTAGCATGGTCACTTCATTCTGCAACAAAAGACAACAGTTTAACTTTATTTCATAAGATCTGTACGTAGTGTCACTTTTCTTCTTCAAAAACACATTTTGAGTCGCAGCGCATCACACGGTTTTGTACCTGAAGCTGCATGTTGGTCTGAGTGAGCTCCTCGGCTTTCTTTTCTAAGGACATCACCCAGACTTTCCTCTTCTGTCTGCATCTCGTCGCCGCCGCTCTGTTTCGCTCTAGAAACTTGCGCCGCCGTTCGTCCGGGTCCTCGTCCACCACGCGCCTGCGTCGCCCCCCGCTGGGTGGTGGAGACTGCAGCGTCTGCGTGGGCTGCATCTGCTGCGTCGCAGGTGACATCTGCAACGTGCACACGGTCGGATCAGCATCACTGAGATCTCTGACGAGACACTTTCTGAGCACGCACGTTCTGCCAGCTGTCTGCTGTCACCGCCTCACTGCCCTCAAAGCATCCTGCCTGTAAACAACAACTATACATTATCTCCTCCTGCTATTTAATTCCTGGCAACGTCCCCCAAGAACAACATCTGCTTGTGACACGTGCCTCGGGAGTTGGCGTGCGTCAGAAGTGGGAGACTGAGCGAGTGACTGGGCTGATTCACCAGGCTTTGCCCACCTTGTTAAAGAGGTGTCAGGAGGTGGTTTTCCAACGCCCACTTCCACTCAGACTAACACCGCCAGACACGGTGAAAAGGACCATTTCTAAAAACCGTGCTTGCACTGACAGATCTTGACATTTACTTGGCAAGGTTGAGTGTTTTCAGTCTTTAGATCATTACCATTTTTTATGAGAACCGTGGAAAATACAGGCTGCGTTAGTGGTGGCTGTGCATACATGCAGTGTTGTTCTAATGCCTTCATAGCACAGCTGGAACATACAGTGAACTGCTTCTTTTTTTTTTTTCAAGTCCAACTGTCCTTCAATGATTGGGATTGCAAAGCGCCTCCCGTCATGCTCCTGTGAGCAGTGCTTTAAAATAAAACCAAACCACATGCATTATTATCTAACGCTGTCAGATCACCCTTTAAAAAAACTCCTTCTGCACCTGGAGCAACCTGCGGCTACATAATTGCAGCTTATTAAAGCTAGATCAGGGGTCTGCGACCTTTATGGTCAAAAGAGCCATTTCTGCCTCTTAGAACACTAAACAAAATGTCTACGGAGCCGCACAACCTGCTAAAACTGTGATGATCAACTGGTGGCTCATGGCCCACTTGGGGCTTCCAGCCAGGTGTGATATTATGAAACTAAATGATAAAATTTTATTAATATTTATTTATATTTTTATATTTTAGGGCAAAAGAAAAGCTTGAATTTATGTAAAAAAAAAAAAAGAAAAAATATACATTTTAAACCAATTTTATAAAAATTCAAACGCCAGTACGCAGACTTGTGTGTTTTTTTTAAATTGTGGAAACAATTCATAAAGTATCCTATTATGAAGTAATAAAGCACAAAGTTAAAATTTCAGCCAGTTTGTTGGATATGAGTTATAAAATGAAAACAAATACTTGCATTTACTTTGACTTTTTTCACTTTAATTTTTATTTCTTCCACCAGCAACTTGTCTTAAAGGTAATTCCCCCAAAATATTTGGTGGATTTGAGGAAAAAAGACCACCCTGTAAGACTGAGACTGGAAGTGAGCTCAAAGAAGTAGCTAATAAACTATAGCGTGATGTAGTCAACAAGTTTTACTGTGACTATCATTCACATAGTGGCAAAATTAATGATGTGGAAACTGCTAAAACTATTCTTGTTGTTGGCACAACAACCAATAAACTTCAGTTTTATGTCACTTTTGGTCAAAGCTTGAAAGAGCCAAAGAGCCACATAGTGGCTCCACAGCCGCAGGTTGCAGACCCCTGAGCTAGATGGTGTGAAACAAAGTTTCCACAAGAGAGTCATGAGCATCTTTGGTGTTTATGACCTCTACTTGACCTGGTGTCTGTGTGACAGACATGAACCAAACAAAAAAATAAAATAAAATAATCAAGAAGCATGCCAGGAAACTGCTTGGCGTCGTGGCTGCAGCTGGGAAAATCACTGCCTTGTGGATTTTAAGCATCATTTCAACAACACTTCAACATTAAACCACTAATAGCAGACTGCCTGGCTTTAGTCACGGTGGATACACGGTGGATTCTCTATGCAATAAAGATTTTAAGGTGCAGCATAGTCAATGCGTTATTGAACTTGTGGCTCAAAGGAAAAGCCACAAGTTTTTCCTTTGCGCTCTCTAAAAGGGTTTGATTCTCGCTCCACTCACCTGAGAAGCAGAGTGCATGGGAGCGTGCGGCGACGTCTGGTGGGGGTGTCCAGGTAGGAGGTGGGGATTGTGGGAATTGTGATGAAGATTGTGTCCCTGCGGGTGGTGGTGGTGCGCCGCCTGGCCGTGGCCTTGGTTGTGATGGTGGTGCTCGTGGTGCTGGTACGTGTGGGGAGGAGCCTGCAGGTGCTGGTGCGGGTGCATGTGATGATGGCTGCCTTGCTCCTGCCGCGAAGACATCATGTCCATCATGTGACCCATGGAGTTCATGTTGCCGTTAGGAATGGAGCCGGGGTGGTGCGAAAGTGCAGCCTTCAGCCTCTGCGCAGACACAAAACACAATGTTTAACCACGTTTCATCCAGTGTTTTCTGTTTTCTCTGCTGGTTCACTCGTCCAGCACGCTGATTAAGGGTTAGAGAGCACACAACATGACAAACGGCTCCATAAATCCACGTCAAAAGAACAAATCAAAGCCACTTAGGCTGTCCTCTGTTTCTCCTTCACTCCTGTCATTCACGCTCTTCACCTTTCACGACTGCCATCACACCCGCCCCTCCTCTTCATATTCCTAAAAGCCTGTTTTTTTTTTTTTTTTTTTTTTAATGTGTGGGGCTGGTGAAGGTGTGAACCGTGGACTGTTGACCAGGCTGAAGGTGGATTTGTTGCTCTAGCTGTGTGGTCTACTCAGCCGTGACTGAGCCGGTGTCTCTGAGCAGTCGTGACAGAGACCAGACAGCAGCTCACTGAGGGTGCACTTGTGTTCCTCGTGTACACCAAACACTTGTCTCCTCTTTTCTGTTTATGTAGGCACCAAATGAGGACAAGGACGAAAGCAGCCATGACCTGGACATAAAAACACATTTACATGTTTATGGCTTTTAGCGGTTCTAAAATAGTTGTACTTGTTGTTTGCATTTGACTACCGTATTTTCTGGGGTATAAATCACAGCGTTCCTGCATAGATTTGTCAGTCCTGTGACTTATACGCCGAAGCGACTTATATACGTTTGTTCTATATTCATAACGCAATTTTTTGACTGATGCTTTAAATTTCGAAGAACTGCAACGAGTCCTCCTGTGTGCGCTCACTTCACTCAGCTGGTGCAGGTGGAGGAACGCTGGAGAGCTAGCAGCTTTGGTCGCAATGGATGGATGGATGGATGGCACCCAGGCAAAATAAAGCCATTTTGACCATTAAATAAATGCATAATAAACACAACGGGGCAGCAGTGACGCATAATAAATGCAACTTATACGCCGAAGCAACATAAATGTTTCTTTCCTCTTCATGATGCTTTTTTTTTTTTACTGATGCGACTTATATTCCAGAGCAACTTATATGCTGGAAAATACAGTAAATATTCATCCTAGTATGCATTTCACTTAGCAAACATCTTACCAGCAAACAGTGCACCAAAAAAAAGCGTCACTCCAAGGCTACTGTTGTGAATTCCACAAAGTTTTAATTCTCTTTTCTGGTGCTCTCTTTTCGCTCCCTTCCCCCCTTCACTTCAGCCAGCTGCTGTCAGTACGTCCACGGCTCCATTTTTTTTTTAACAACCTTCACATTCATGATTCCCATTGGGAATGGCATCCAGCTGGTCCAGCTCACGAAGCTAGGACATGACTAGAGCAAAAAAAAAAAAATCAACTCTGCACTCCTCGCTCGCACTGTCTATACGAGCGGAAAACTTGTTGCAGGCGGAGAAGAGGCACGGTGAAATAAATCATTTAAAATCTCATGAGCCATGTGACTGCAGGGTTCCACTGGATTTACACAAGGTATACAAATATATATTTGTAAAACAAAAAAAAAAAGCACATTTATAAGTTTGGTTTTCATTACCTTGTTTTCGGTGAACACAGTGTGATACAGCAAGCTGCACATGAAACCAGCCAAGTGAAGTTATGACCTTGCCGAGCCTGTTTCAGCTGACTATGGTTTCTGTTTGTCATACCAAGAGATGCCAGACATTGTGACACAAGTACATTTCTGAAGCTTTAATGTTTTTTTTTTTTTTTTTTTTTTTTACCTAATGAATGTTTATTTTAAACGTCTCACCCAGAAAAAAAGAAATCCACTTTTTAAAATCACAGCTAGTTATCTGTCTTCAGCATAGCCTCGTGTGCTCAAGTCTCACAAGCTACAGCCCTTCCTTTTTTTAACCAATAAGATGAGCGTTAAAATACCACAACGCTGTTCTCAGGCTTGCAACTGTCCACAACGTCCAGCATCTTCTAAGTTATACTGAGACTCTTTAAACCTCAACAAAAAGGTTCTAGGTCATTACTATTGAGAGGCAAAGTCACTTTATGCATGGAATTTGTACTTAGTAATTAGCTGGAGGAGTTATAAAAAAAGAAAAAGCAACCAAAAGACTAGTTGATGCACAGCTGGAACAGGCAATAGATTCAATCATAGCACCAAGTGCATCTTCTGTGTATTGCAGGATGCTTTCAAAGCCTGGAGGCTATCAATGAACATTTCCTTCAGCTTTCAGAAAGACCAAAGAAGTGAGACCCACCTTTCTTGTAAAACAAAAAAACAAACCAAAAATATCAAGGTTCGACAAGCTCCTGTGATTCACAGAACGGACAATCGTCTGGATGTGCACAAGTCCAAGTGTGTTTGTCTCCATGCTCCACGTAAAAATTTAAAAAAATCATCTGTATGTGGCCAAAATGCATGTTCGGTTCAATCAGTTCTCCGTGCTGCTTGAAGGACACAGAGGAATGAGGGAGGTGAAAGGGTGAGGAGAGATTAGATGGACTCCAGTGGGTCTTCCTCACACACAGCCCAGGACAGGGACTGCTCTTTTCATCAGCGGCTCAGAGCTCTCCAGCTGGCGGTGCAGCAGTTTGCTAATTGAATTAGCCGACAGTTCAAGGAGGCCAGTGCGCGTCAAAGCACAGAGGCAGGTCAGCGAGCTCAAAGCTTCACAACTCTCAGTAAAAGTACGAACCAAACAAAGCACATATGGAACTGAATCCAACCGTTCCCTGGCTAATATTTATCAGACACACCCAAGGCCAGAATAAAAAAAAAAAAGAAGTGATAAGAATGTCACAAACACTATGAAACGCTCTGTAGTTGGTCGAGAGCTTTAAACTGTGTCTCTTAGAAGAACATTTTAACTGAATTATTTTGTGTTTTTGATTTTTTTAAATGTTCTGCTACTGTTCTGATTTGCTGTGACACAAATAAAGTATAGAGCAGAAAGAAGAAAAAACAGTTTGTACTGTGCTGAAAACAAAACAGGCCCTTACCTTATAGAAAAAAAAAAAATCCCCTCCTGAATGTATCTCTGCACAGGTGTCTCCGTCTTCTCCGGCTGGAGTTGAGACACGGTTCAGTTAAATCCTGCCGGGCCAAAACTTTAAGTCTTTGTATCCAGAACCACAATGACGCAACTGACGGACGTTAGCAGCGCGATGATGAGCAGGCTGAGACGCTCAAACACCTTCATCAGCTCCCTAATGACTTTTTAACACACCGTTGTATTTCCCCAGACGCTGCTGAGCACAGAAACTTAACCGCTGTGTGCATTTTGCTCTAATAACACACACATGCATTTCCATTTCTCTTGCAGCAACATGGCTGCGACAGAAAACAGTCATTAAATCGGTGCAGGTGTCGGCTTGTGGCAGCACGGAGGGTTCAGCAGCGTGCCCCTCTGTTGTTAGAAATAAAGAACAAAGCAGCCACGATGGGAATATGAGGAATGCGTGACACCATAAAGACAGTTTCTTTCAACATCTATCAATAAGGAGAATAAATATCTGCATTTGACACCACGTTTGATCCAATTTGAACACACTGCAAGTGGTGGCGGTATTGATTTTTCACTATTAAAGCACCATTCCTGATTCAGCCGCCTTTTGCCCATGAGGAAACTATCTCTTCTCAGATCTTTGCCCCTTGACCTCTCCACTTCCAGTCCTTCTTCAGGCCTCTCTCATTTATATGATATCTGGTGATCATCCATTAATGATATTTATTAATGGCTGCTTCCTCTCTGACACGACAGGCCCTGAGTGATGTCCCTATGAGTGCTCAGGGCACGTCCCGAGAACACACTCAGGTTTCTCCCAACCAGATGACTTCATATCTATTAACCCCGGAAAGGAGAACGTAGGAGCACAGAGCAGGTACGGATGGGAGGAGACCACGCCTGGGCGAGGATGGGTAAATCAAACAAGTGAGGTCGGGGTGAGCACTTTTATTCCTCTTAAAAGTGGAGCGGTGTGCTATCAGAGGACCTGTGGCTCACTGGCGCCTTGCAGCAGGTTAGAAGGATTGAACCAGTCTGCAGTGTCGTGGTTTAACGACAAAAGGATTGAGGTTTTAAATAGAGATCTTCCTTTACCCATAAAAATCAAACCACGTATTAAAGCTTCTGTCTCGTCCAGCTATTAAACTCACGACTAGTGCGACGTTAGCATTTCTAATCGCTTTATATATATCTTAACTGCTACAGCTGAATTTATGCGTCTAGGCTCCGTAAGTCACACTCTACGCTCAACATGAGCTCACAAGCTGCAACCGAAAGCTGAAGTTCGGCTCCAAGCTGTCAGAGGGTCCTGTTCACCTCCATCAACATTACCCACCAGTGCCTGCCTGCAAGACCCACTTTCTGTTCCCTCAAACTCCACAACCCCATTAGTTCAATTTTATTAGATTTCCCTCTCGCCCAGAAAGGCAGTAACACCTCCCTTCTCCATCTCTTGTCCTGCTCTCTCCCACACACACACACGAACGTCTTCCCCTCCACCCCACCCCCCCTCGCCCTCTGCTTGCCAAGAGCTGGGGACTGTTAAACTGATTTCCTCGGGGAACAGAGACGCAGACAGTCTGATGGGAGCGCTGGGTTGTACTTTCGCCCCCTCTCTGGTTCTGGGCTAGGATGATCCAAACTGAGCTGAACAGAGCTTCCCTGTGGTTCCAGACTCAGACAGAGAGATGGACATAAACTGGCTGTTCTGCCAGGGCCAGACGCTCTGGTGGTACTTGGAGGGACTGAGGTGGTGTGAGCGCAGCGAGACACACACCCTCTGAGGGAGCATGCTCCAAAGCATGCGCTCATGTTCTTGGCAGCTTCTGCGCCCTGTCAAGTTAATGGATGGGCCTCTGACTCCAGTCTGCATATCCCCACTGTTCCCTCTGTTGTAAAGCCCAGCTTCGGTGCAGCCCACATGGTTATCACTACACCCACTGTCACCATGTTGAATACAGAGAACACCACTGACTGACGGAGACAGACAAAGCATGAACGCAGCACCAAATGCCAACACACCACACACTTGTGAAATCAAAGTGCTCAAGTGTCAAAACTACGACTTGAAAAGCGGTGCCCTGAATACAAATAATTTCAAAGGCGCTTAAAATACCAGGCCTCTGATGTTTGTGTTGTCAGACCACTATTAAATCTAACTGGTTCCTCTTTTTCTTTGTATTCAGTCATTTATCTTTGTAAATGAATAATGGTTCTGTGACTGTTCTAAGTAATTATCAACGATTGGGACTTACAGCAAATCTTTCCATGGCGTAGCATTATCAAGAAGAAAGTATCTTATCTCATTATCAACTTGTAGGGATAAGTCCAGTCTTTTGAAATGAGGTTCTGTGAAAAGGTTATAAACACTGCGTTATCTGTTCTAGACAGCTCTTTGAACAGCCTCAGTTTGGTGGAATCAAATAAAACGTTGATTGTACAGTATTAATAAGCTAACAGTTGAATAGAGCCAAGACTAAAGTGGATTGTTGTTGTCTTAAAATGCCAAGCTCAAAAAAGCCTTCATAATGCAATTACCGTATTTTCCAGCGTATATGGAGTATAAGTCGCATCAATTGAAAAATAGCATCACAAAGAGGAAAAAATGTATCTGTCACTTTGGCGTATACATCGCATTAATTATGCGTTTATTTGATGGCTAAAACAGCTTCATTTCACCTGGGCGGCGCAGTGCCATCCGTCCATCAGGGCCGGAGATGCTAGCTTTCCCGCGTTCCTCCGCCTGCACCAGCTGAGCGAAGCTAGCATGCACGGGAGGTCTCTCTGTTGCAGTTCTTCGAAATTTAAAGCGTCAGACAAAAATATGAAGAAAAAAACTTACAGTCTATAAGTTGCTTCGACGTTTGTCGCAGGACTGACAAATCTATGAAAAAAATAACTGTGACTTATACGCTGGAAATACGGTAATAGTTTACACAACTTTGCATTAGTGT
The DNA here is from genome assembly GCA_031762415.1 of Simpsonichthys santanae. Classification (NCBI taxonomy): domain Eukaryota; kingdom Metazoa; phylum Chordata; class Actinopteri; order Cyprinodontiformes; family Rivulidae; genus Simpsonichthys; species Simpsonichthys santanae. The sequence goes on along the minus strand of JARVLU010001073.1, from coordinate 18,474,816 downwards.
TGTTCTTGCATTGAATGTGTTTTTTTCACCTCCTGCAGAAATATTGAAATATATTGAAGTAGAAAGTAAAAAGTAAATGTAAAAAAACATTGCATGAACTTCTTTGAGATGTTTTGAGGTAGCAGCCATCCCTTTAGGTCTTGGCTCTGTCCAGCTACAGTATTTGTTAGTTCATTCATTCTGTCAAAATTAAACATTTTCTTCAAACTGGGGTTGTTCAAAGAGCTACGTATCTACAACAGGTAAAATATTCTGTAAGTTTCACCAAAACGCATGCTCATTAATCCAGGTTAAAAAAAAAAGTCCAGCAAAGTTCAGTCAGGTCATCTGGACAGTTACTTTTTTTTTTTTTTTTTTTTTTTTTTTTTTTATTTTATAAAATTTCGCCCTTCATCCAAAGGACTTCATCAGTCCGAGGAGCCACAACAAACTCAATCCCACAAGTAGCACACTCACATAGTGAATCAACCAGTTTGATGGTGATAAGACGGTTTCTGGAGCCCGCCTTCTCCCCCATCGACTTCTCTGAGGCAGTCATAGCTAAAGTGGTGCAAAACATCAAAGTTCATGCGTTGATGAACCCAAAGTCCACCATCAAACTGGTTGGCCCAATATGTGAGTGTTATGGGACTCAGTTTGTTGTGTCTCCTCAGACTGATGAAGTCCTTTGGATGAAGGATGAAACGTTTCAACAAAAAGAAGACTCCATCCAGATGACCTGACAAATTTGTTGTATTCTATAGTTTGCTCATTTCCACAGAACAACACTTCAAAAAAATCTGGTTTGACAATTTGAGGAACCCAGAGCACAAAGTGGCACTTTCAGCATGTCAGAAGAAAACATTTTTATTTTAAATTAATAAAAAAAGGCTGTTCATGTATTGAGCATTAAGTTTTTAAGAGCCAGAAACAATCACCAGCCACTGACAACTTTGTCGAGCTGAGAATCTCTGAGTCAGCAGTTTGTTTCAGTCACTAAATGTTTCAAACGTTTTCTTGGAGTTTTGAGTATTTTGTTCATTGCCGGGCTCCTGGGGGCCGCGCAGTGGCTGAACCAGTCCTGTGTGGCCTCTGCAATAATAGCAGCTGGTTTAGCTAAGCTTGCCGCTACAGGACTTCCATCCCATTCACGAGCCTTGAACCACGAAGAAATGGCTTCACACACACCTCCCATCAGCACCCCTAAAACAACACGCGGTCATCCAAAGACAAACAGATGCGACATTTTGCACCACAATTGCCTGCCCTGAGCTTATAATACAACCCACATGCAAGCACAGTGAAACCTACACACACACACACACACACACACACACACACACACACAAATCTGCTCAAATAAACAGACACTAGTATAAACAGTCCTTAAAAGATCTGAAATGTAGCAGATGTGGATTTGTTCCTTAAATCTCTTACACCCCACTGAGGTGGCAAGACAATAAATAGTAATCCTATCAATTACTATGCTGAAAGTTTTTAAAAAAGATTTTCAATATTCAATCTGCCCACAGGTCTCCACATTGGGGAAAAACAACAATCAGAAAACCTGTGAGTTTAGATATGATGGATTCAGAAAAAATAACTATTCAGAAAGCTCAAGATCTCAAGCTGAGCAGAAGGTTTAATTTTAAACCAGCGAAGCTAAAGAACTAAGGAGAACAAAGAAGTCTGTAAAAGTCCTGAAATATGAGACAGGACCTGAACGCAGCAGAGAATCTCTGGAGGACCTGAAGGAGGCTGAGACCTGACGCTTCTAATCTAATCTGCTTCAGTGATGAAGAGCACGAGAAACGAGAAATGTAAACGGAAGAGCAAGTTCAAGGATAAAAACATGAGACTCATTGCTTCAACCAAGTACAAAACTGAAGATGCACATTAGTACCTTTTATTTGTAATTTGTTCATGTTTAAATATTCCAAAACCTATTTTTTTGTTTGTTTATTTGTTTGTTTTCTTCTTCTGGCTGCTCCCTTCTTCAGGGGTTGCCACAGTGAACTGTCGCACACAATTACCAATAATTTTTACACCGGATGACCTTCCTGAAGCAACCACAGACCACTGAGCTACCAGGTTAGTGCTTTGCTCAAGGGCTCAGAGTGGAGCAAATGAGGGTGGAGGCAGGTGTGGGTGCTTCATCAATACCACCCACATTTTGATGATGTGCTGGTCTGGGAAGCTCAGTCCTCACCTCCTTCTACAGGTGTGCAGTGGAGAGCATCCTGTGCTCCAGCGTCAACGTGTGGCATGGAGGCTGCACAGCTGCAGAAAGAAAAGCTCTGCAGAGAGTGGTGAAGGCTGCACAGAAGACT
>JARVLU010001073.1:18410914-18426988 GCA_031762415.1 Simpsonichthys santanae | reverse complement strand
TATACTGTATACATGTTTTATATATATTTATATATACAGTATATGATATATATGTCTACGTATATATATTTATAGAAAAATCACTGTAATGCCATTTTAATTGGAGATTTGACACTTTATCTGTTCTGCTGATTAGTCATGCTGCTGATTTCTTACCTTAAGGTGCTACACTGTATTCATACACATCTGCTCACATCAGACTCATGTTTAGGTTGCTGTTTCATACATTATATTACATTACAATCTTATTGTTTAGCATATGTCTTAGATACTTGTATAGCTACCGTTTCTTTTTATACTTTATATTTTTTATACATTTGTATATTTTTGGGTGCAACTATAAGTATTTTGTGGACAGTATATCTATCCCTGCACACTATAATTTGTTTTCATGTTTAATTAAGTATTTTCTACATATTTTATAATTTTCATGTGGAGTATTCAATTTATTTTTCCTATCTTTGCACAACTGCAAAGTTATTGTTTATTCAAAGGATCTGTTTGCAACCTTTTCTTATGTAACTATACTTTTAAATTTTAAAAATGTTCAGGTTATATTATTGATATTTATGTTTTCTTTAAACATTTTGACATCAAAATACATTATATAATATATGTGTATACACCCTCTACACACACACATACACAGACTGCGTGTTTATGCATCACAAAGTCTCTAAGCCATCAACAAATATGCAGTTATGCAATGCCAGTCATCAGATACACAGCTGGTATAATAGCCAGGACAGAGGAGATAAAGCCTGACACCAAGACTCCACAGCTCCTCACAATGCATGGAGGGTTTCACCCTAAGTCCAGCCCTCTGGGACTATACACTAACAGAAAGGACAGAGGCAGAGGAGAAGGTATAGACTAGTGAGCGTCCGAGCCACTGAAACAACCAAGATCCTACAGTACATCAGTAGGAAATATCTCAGGCAGCAGGTGAAACCCAATGTGGAAGAGCCAGAATAAAAAGAGCCAACATGGAAAGATATGCCTCTACTTGGCATGTACCACTGGCAGATTGAGGAAGTGACTGATATCAATAAATCCTACCAGTGGCTAGAGAGGGCTGGACTGAAGGACAGCACAAAGACACTAGTCATGGCAGCACAAGAGCAGGCCCTCAGTACAAGAGCAATAGAGGCTGGAGTCTACCACACCAGACAAAACCCAAGATGGCTGTGCAAAGATGACTCTCTGACAGTCCATCACACAACAGCAGGATGTAAGATCCAGGTGAGCAAAGCATACATGGAACATCTTAACCAAGAAGCTGAACTAGTGTATAGGAACATCTGTGCCAAATGGACTGGAGGTCCCACAGTCAACGTGAGAGATGCCACCAAGGGTGATGGAGAACAGATCCAGACTGACAAGCAGGCGATAGCTAACCAACCATTGTGGTGGTTGAATAGCTACAGAAGAAGGCAGTGGTGAAAGATGTAGCAATCCCAAGAGACTGTAACATCAAGAAGAAGGAGCATGAGAAGCTGGAGAAATACCAATAGCTGAAAGAGGAAATACAGAAATTGTGAAGGGTCAAAGCATTATACAGTCCCAGTTGGAGCAATTGGTGCCGTGACCCCCAGACTGGAAGAATGGCTCTAACAAATACCAGGAACAACCACAGAGTTTGAAATGAAGTGGATATTCCTGTTTCAGTACCAAGTTTTAATTATTTTTCAACAGAAATATTGTTATGCACTGTTAATATCACAGTATTCCCTAGTTTTATAACATGCAATAAGCTCTTATTGAAACTTGGGGTTCATTGTATTGTCTCAAGACATGTCCACATATAGAAGGGCACATCTGAAAATACTACTTGTAAAATGTTTCAAAAGTCAAAGTTCCTTTATGAAATGTACCAGGGCTTGAACCAGTGGTCTTCCAATCACAGGCCCACCATCTCTAACCACTGCGCCACCACTCCTCAAAAGAATAGACATTTTAGGCTGGATTTTTATCTCTTAAAATGCAATGAGAACTTGTTTAAAACCAATTTGTTTCCAAACTTTGCTTTCCATCCTTAGCCAAACATGGTAAAGCCTAATTTCATTTGCATGCTACAATGTGCATTTCCGCTTGAGGGGCAAACAAAATATTATTTTAATTAATGATAATTATGGTAAATTATGAAACTTTTATTGTTGCTGAAATGGCTTTAACTACTTTATGTGACTTCCTGATTTGTTACCAACCCGTTGCAGATTGTGTCATAAATGTTTATGCTTTTCTAATGAAAGTCTTACATCCGGTGTTGCTGACGCTGCGGCAGCTGGCCTTTGACGCAGCTCTGAGGAGTCGCGCGCTGCTTGAGCCGCTCCAGCTGCTGTCGCCGCTGCCTGCCCCGCCGTTTCCCCCCCTCATCTTTCTAAATGCAGCGGCGACCATCATGACGGGCATCGCGGCTGTGTCATTCTTCTCCAACGCGTGCAGGTTCGCCGGCTGCGGGCTTCGCTTCGACTCCCTGTCGGAGCTCATCGTGCACATCGAGGATAACCACATCGGTAAGATCAAGCACATCTGCGCAGACTGCGCGCGCTGCTGTGGCCGAGGGTCGGAGCTAATACAGAGCTAGCAGCGGACGAGGCTAACTAAGCTAGCAGCGCTAGCTAGAAGTTACTTCCTGCGTCCTGACAACGCTGTTGCTAGGTGTGGTGAATGTTGATGTCCCTCTACTTCCTGCTGTTTCTGTCGAAAAGCTCGATTATTTTATGCGTACACGCAAACGAACAAACAGCCGGACGAAACAAGAACCAGTTTCATACGGTTCTGGTGGGTCGTCGCTCGTGCAGAGTTCATAAGGCCCACGCGCAGAGATGAAAGGCTACACTAAATTGTAGGGAAATAATGCAGTATTGTTTTGAAATCCCCTTCTAGCAAGCATTTGATTAGTTCAATTCAATTTATTTATATAGAGCCAAGTCATCAGAAGTCATCCCAGGGCACAGAACAGAAACATTTATCTACATAAAAGAAAGTTAATATTAATTATCTGAGGAGCAGACTGCATGTTGATAAAACATTATATGATGTTCTGATTTAAATTTGAAATTAGGGTAAAATATTTGTAATAGACACACATTTATATAAATCCATCCATCCAAATACTGTATGTCTATATATTTTGTAATATCCATACATTATATTTACTTGCTTCATAGAATAGAATAGAATAGAATAGAAACAGCCTTTATTGTCCCACAGATGGGAAATTCAAGTGTAACAGGAGCAACAGATAAAAAGATTCACACAAAGTTCCTAAATGTTAAGAACAATATACTGTATAAAGAAATAAGATAAACAATATCAATAATAATGTTCATTATGTATTGGAACATTGATAAGGACAGACGGTCATCATGTATTAAATACTTTTGAGTTTGTTGGGAGCAGTGATGGTTGTAGAGTCCAACAGCTGCTGGGAGGAAGGACCTGCGGTAATGCTCCTTTGTGCATTTAGGATGCAGTAATCTGTCACTGAACTTCCTTTCTGGATCACAGGTGCCCATATAGCATCACTGTGTGAGAGGTGGGGTACACTCTGGACAAGTCTCCAGTCCATCACAGAGACACATAGAGACAAATGAGACAAACAACCGTTCACTCACACCAAGAGACAATTTAGAGTCACCAATCAGCCTAACATGCATGTTTTTGGTCTGTGGGAGGAAACGAGTAACTGTAGGAAACCCATGTAGAGAACATGCAAACTCCACACAGAAAGCCATGCAACAGCTCTACCAACTGCACAACAGTGTTGCCTCTTTTTGTATTATTAACATAAACATCATCAATACCTGGTGAAAAACTAAACGGTGCATTTGAAACTCTTCTCTACTATACAGTATAGTACTTGTAGAGTCTGTAATTTCTCTGATTTAATTTAGTCTTTGTGGTTTAATTTATTATTCTTTTCATGGTTTATTTTGTCCTTTGGGTACTGTTGTGTTTTCTTTTTCTGTTTAGATATTTTCTGTTTTTTGTATTTGAGTACTGTATTCTGCTTTCGTTCTTGGTTTATTTTTCAGTGTTTCTTGTGCCGTCTTCCAATTACCTTCAGTAAATCAGCCTGCCACCCTCACCTGTCCCCACTCAACATTCATCCCAGGTGTTCCCACTTTCAACCTCACTCTGTTTTATATTTATACCATTGCCTCCACCTCACCAGTGGCTCATTATCCTGTAATCACTGCAGATGTCTGGGTTCTCCTCGTGTTTCCCTGTGTGTTTTCCCTCTTGGGTTTTTGTATGTTTTTGCTACCACATCGGCCTTTGTTTTCATTTACTTAAAATACGTTTTTATTTTTACTTTGAGCTCTCCGTGACTGCCTGCATCTGGGTCCTACCATGCACCGACCGTGACAGTACTGTGTGAAAGTCTAGAGTCCTCCCCAAAGGAGCCGTTATAAATTTTTGTAAACGTGTCCACTTAACTTTTTAAAGCCAAGTATGTAACTGACTTGTGAATTTTCCAGATTCAAATCTTTTTTTTAATCCTAAACTCAAGAGATAAAATCAGTGTTGTGTCAAAATGTAACATATTCTTTATAAAAAAATCTATTTCAAATCATATTTTTAAGCATTTACTGTCCTGTCACAAACACACATTCTCTTTCCATTTATTTATTTTTTTGTTGAATCCAAAAACAATATCAGATAACCAATGTTTTTAAGATTAAATCATATTATAGTAGCAAAAAATCTGATTTCTAACAGAAAACTTGGAACTTAAAGTGATCAGCTAAAATATGACATCCCTCTTACTGTATTTATTAAAGGCATGGCTTTCATCAGCGGTGAGTTTACGCATGGCTCATCTTCTTTTCTCTGCAGTTCCACTTTCCCTCATTTTGAGCACACACAATGCAGTCATGGTCACATGTAATGGAGAAAAGGAGACTGACATTTTTAAATTAAAAAAATTGTAGCTGTGTAAATAGGAGATGTATGAGCTGCCAGTTTAATAACTGTTAGTTTAGTTACTGTTAGTTTAGTTTAGAAGGAGTGGTAGCGCAGAGGTTAGAGAAGGTCAACCTGTGATCGGAAGTGCGCTGATTAGATCCCCTGGACCGACAAGATCAGCATCTACATCTGCCTCATCCCTCATTCGCCCCACTCTGGGCCCTTGAGCAAGGCCCTTAACCCACACCATCTGCTCCCCTGGGTGCCCTAGATAGCAGCTCTCTGCTCCACACAGAGGGCTGTGGTAGCTCGGTGGTTTGTGGTTGCGTCAGGAAGGGCATCCAGCATTAAAACCATTGCCAAGTCTATGTGCGAGTTAGTTCGCTGTGGCGACCCCTGAAGAAGGGAGCAGCCGAAAGAAAAATAAAATAAATAAAAATGAGCTGCCAGTTCTCTTTTGTTTTGATTAGATTAAATTTTTAGACACTAACTTACCAGTAATACGGTCCATTATAAGCAGCTTGGACCAGTGAGGATGATTGTTCTCCAATCAGTCGAGAGTTAGATTCCCCAGCCCCTGCGGTGTGCCAAAGTCTCCTTAAGCAAGACATTCACAAGTGAGATAATAAAATATTTCTGTATATAATGTATAAACATGTATGAAAGTACTGGATGAAGGAGAAACTTGTAAAGTGCTTTGCAGAGACTGCAAAGGTTAAAAATATGCTTTACAGGTTGTGGACGATTTACCATTACTGTCAGTTTAGTCTACCAGTATGCATATTTGTCATTGTTAAATAAGTTGTGTACTTAGGGTTCCAAAAATGTTTTTTCTGTGACTAAACTGAGTTCTGAGTGCTGAATGACTTTTGCTGAAAAAGCTGTAACTGAGGTGATAAAGCAAAAAAAAAAAAATATAAAAATAAATAAATAAATAAATAAATAAACAGCAGAACTACAGCTAATAGTTAAAAACAACAAAAAATACTAGTTCAAAGTAAAAAAAAAAAACCACCAGCTAAAAACCATAAATATCAAAACACTATCTAAAAAGAGAGAAAAAAGTAAAATCTACAAGATGCTAACTAAAACCTAAAAATAGCAAACCAAGTCAAGTCAAGTCACATTTATTTATAAAGAATATTTAAAACAGCAGATTTTACCAAAATTCTTAATAATAAAAGGCAGTAATTAGCAAAATAAAAATAACAAAATGTAGGGCTGCACAATAAATCGGATGGCCGATTTATCAGCCCCGATTTCCTTGATTTTGGGAAATCGTAAATCGGCCGATACTTACATGAGAAATCGATTTTACTTTTTTTTTAGTTGTAACAATTGTCTGAACTTCATTTATATTTCAGAGCACTACGTCATGGCCAGTTAAAACATGCCTGTATTGTTTCTAGGATATTGTTCAAGGGTATGTTTTTCAATCAAATGAGATTGGAAATTTGAAGGCACATTGTGACTTTATAACACCTGACAGTGTTGCTTATATAATAAAATCGGTATCGGCCAAAATCAGAATCAGTAGGTCAGACTTTTTTTAAATCGGTGATCGGCCAGAAAACTGCAATTGGTGCACCCCTAACAAGATGTAATCAAATTACATAGTTAGCCAAAAGTATCAGAGGGTAGCTAAAAATAATAAAAAGGCTGGCTAAAAGTAGTAAAACATTAGCTAAAAGTAGCAAAACGTTAGCTAAAAGTAGCAAAAGGCTAGCTAAATATAGCAGAGTAGTAGGTAAATAATTGACATTGCAAAGGGTGAGCTAAACGTAGAAGAATGGTAGAGAAAAATTAAATGTAGCATAAAAAGACAAAAGAAGAGCAAGTATGCCATATCAGATTTGAAAGAAAACAAATGTTTTTAACATTTTTAAAAGTGTAAATGTTACAAAAACTACATGTTGGTTCGCTCCACTTCAGATTAAGCTAACTGGATAAACGAATGGCTAAATTAGCACAAGCGTTGTCATATTTTTGCCTCTTTATGTGACTAAGACGTGATTCCTTTTCCCACAGTGCGACCTTTTGCTCATTTCAACATCTGCTCCCCGCTCTAATATTTCAGACTCTTATTATTGAAGCTGACAGGCTCAGCTGTCTGTGCTGTTCTTGTTTGTTGCCTGACTGGCTTTAATATCCTTTGCATGCTCTCAGGCTGGTGCTGGGTCTGCATGTGTCAGAGGTGTTACCTTTAGAAAAAAACAAAAGCGAGGGCCTTCAAATGACTTATTAGGGAATAATGAAGCAATTAGTTGGCTCAAAGTGGAAAAACTTTGCTCCCCCCTCCTGCCTTCTTCCCTTGTCTGCTGGCCTGCGTGCACTCTGGGTAGTGCAAAATCTTGAGCGTTTTGCCAAAGCGCCTGTGAAGCATAATTACAGATGGAGTGCTTGATTTGGCATGTCTTCCTCTTCCTCTTCATCTGGTGGCCTGCTGCTTAAAGCACATTCTCCATTATAATTAGGCGCCTGAAAATAAGCACGCATTCTTGTCGCTGAGCTCCACAGCCGGGCTGCTGGTTGGGATGGTGAACAAGAGGTGGCGCTACTCAGCTGTGCTTTGGGAAAATTGTTCAGGGTTGTGTCAGATCAGCCTAATTGTGACAAAGTGTATTCATAACTAGATTTATTAATAGTTAATTATTACTGATAAAGGATTAATTTAAAGCTCACATATCAGCCAATTGTCATCCACACAGAAGGCAGCAACTTTGAGTTATGACAAGTATTGGGTGGCCCTCATAGAAGAGTATTGATGAAGGATAAAGTGTATGAAGATCAGAGGAACACTGAGTCAGACTCATGCTGTTAGGTCTCTCTTGTCGAGAGCCTGGTGTGTGCTCATATATAAGCCTTGCACACACAGGCTCTTAAATTAGAACACTTGTATTTGTCACTAAGTGATCAAGTCCCTTTAGATGTGTAAGTTGTGACCATGACCTGGAGCTCTGTGAGTGAAGATTTGCCCTGCTAGAACAGAGCGTTAAGTGACCAAGTGTGCAGATACAATGAGTCTGTTTGTTGCCAATCCTGGAGGCTCATTTACCAAATTCCTTCTAAAAGAAACAAAACTGTGCGGAAGTAATAAATTTGGAAAATGGTAACTAACTTCCTGATCTACCGGTATGCACCTGGTGGTGGACCTAATTACATTTTCCCCCTGTCCTCCTCCTGCACACATTCATCTCTGGGGGTTCACTAGTGGATAACGTGTTTCTTACAGAAATAATGTATTGCATTACAAGATTCATTGTAATCATTTTTGTTGCCGTGGGTTGTTTTTCTTGTAACTATATTCTTCTTTTTCACCAGATTTTACTGCAGAAGTGTTTTGTTTAATAGAGATCCAGATTACTTTGTAACGTCTGAGTTGTTCCTACTAATTTCTTAGTTTTGCAAGTGGTAAAGTCCTTACAAACTGCTGGGCTTTTATAGAAAGTAGTTGATGTTGTGAGAGCTGGCCAGCTTTCCTGTAGCTTGTTGCAAATTAAATTATACCTTTTCTCATTCCCCTGCACCAAAAGGAAAGGACATATGAAAACACAGTATAACCCATGTGTTCGTAAGTGTTCTTGTGTCTGTTAGCTAAATACATGCAAGTCAAGAACCACTTGACAAATTTTATTGAAATTTTCAGAAAACAATCATATGACGTACTGTACTGTGATGCTTATTATCCTTTGGAGCCAATCCATTTCAAAATGGAAACCATAATCAGCCAACCTTAGCAAACACAAAAATGTCTATCACTTGGATGATTTTACAGATAATTTAATAAGCTAGAGTCAGACCAATTGGGGTGGGGTGGGGGTCTTCAGGTGCTATTCAATGGGTAGAGACCCTGTTTGGTGTGGTTGTAGCTGAGAGTCATTCACAACACATATGCTGAGTGTGACATCTCACAATGTTGCACAAGATTATAGATTACACTGTTTACAAGATTTGACCAAAACAGTTCCAACTTTTAAGATGATGGACTCTGAGCTGAAGCAAGGTAGGAAATATTCCTTCAAGAAATTAAATTTTGTAATAATTTTTTGATATTAGTCTAATCGGTATCTTCAGGTAAAGATGTCAAACTTCACTAGTCATCTTTACCTTTGTAGCTGTTTTCACTTTTGCATCCTAAACAGGTTTTTATGAATTTTTAGATTTCCTTTTGTTCATTTCAAACTTAGGAAACAAAGTTGTTGACCTATTTAGACACATAAATAACAAACTGAATGTTTAGGAATATAAAACACTAGCTCAATCTTAAATTGGTTGCAGAGTCAATGGGCAACAGTGAATGAGCATTTCAATACCAGTATGTATTTATCAGGGGGTTGGTACAAACATGATTTTGTACAAAAGTCCTTGTTTATGTTAAATGTGTTTAGAAAGGATCGTTCTAATCTTGGGTTTTTAACTATCCTGCAAAAAGCATCATACACATGGAGCCTGTCTTGGTTTCATTTCCTCCTCAGAGGTCACACTGTAATGAATTACCTGTGCCACCACTCCTGGTCATAATCCCTGCTGCTCGGAGCCACCATAAACATGTCACCATAATGCTCACCACCCGGCCCTGCTGCATTTGGCCTGCGAGGGCAGAGGGCCAGATGCTGGTGAAAATGAGGAAGAGAGGGGGTGCTGTGCGTCTGGTGTGCACACTTGTGCGCTTGTGTGTTGTTATGAGAGGGTAGCAGGCGTCAGTCACCTCCACTGCTGCTTTAGGAAGGTGTGTTGTGTTTCCATCCTGATGCAGAACATCACAGGAGTTGCTGTTTTTTATGTGTCACAACATCATGTGTTGTGATGCACTGGAGCCACTAATTCAGTCATTAAGCTTTGCCTAAAGAGTCTCGTACAGTAAGGATACAGACACTACAGATAAGCCAATAAAACAAGGACATTATGGCAACATGAGCAGCCTTAACAACCATTAGACACTTTTTATCTATTTATGATCACATTTTCTAATCTCTTGTTATTAAAATATAACAATATATGCTATAAGCAGTCATTTTTAGATTTAGGGGCAAGGAAGTCTGAGATTGTCATCACTATGTTCCCATACAATGGTCTACATTTAAACCATCACACATGGGCTACACCCAGGTGGAGCAGTGGACATCTATGTAGCACTCGGGGAGCAATTGGAGATTGGATGTCTTGCTCAGAGACACCACAACATGCAGTAATGGCTGGGAGTTGAACCGTGACTTTCTGGTCCCGAGACGGCAGCCCTACCTCTACCCTCATCTTGTTGCCCTTAACAACCCATTCCTCATCCATACACACACACACACTACCTCCACTTCCAACACACACACTCACACACACACACTTGATGCCATATTTCATGCCAGAGTTTGAAACTAAACTCATTTTATGCTAAGGGATATGCTTGAAACCATTTTGCGTATGCCATTTCATGTGATTTTTGAGATCCTGTGAAACGTGTTAGCACTCAAAGTATGTACTGAGGATGACTATAAGCTACTACCACACCAAACTACTGTATCTGTAAAATTGACTGAGTTATGGCCAATTTTGTTTTGCTAAGGCTGAGTAGCTGTTGTGACCATATTGAACTGAGGTGACTCTACATGTTAATGAGCTGTAGATATACAGCCAATGATAACTTTCCGAGCGTTTTATTAAAATCTGCCCAGCGGTTCCTGAAATGATAACAGACGGGGTTGACGCCAACAGTTAATATAAAGGTTTTAATCAAGATTTTTTTTTTTTTTTTTCCCCCCACAATGTAGTGCTTAAAAAACAGCCACTAGAGAGAACAAGCCAGTGTATCTCTTGTGGCTGTTCCCATGGGTAAATGGTAACGGTTGTGTCAGAAAGGGCGTCCGACATAAACCACTTTTGTCAAAACTAATATGCAAGTTCATCTAAGCGATGAAGGAGGATGACTCGCTGTGGCAAATCCTGAAGAAAGAGATGCTGAAAGAAGAATTAGTGATTTAAAAATGCATTGTGAATGAGTCCCAGCTACTTGTACTAAAACACCAAATCTCTGCTCAGTATCTATAAGGTTGGCTGAGTTATAGCTATTTTTGTGTTTCCCAAGAGCAGTCAGTTTTGGTGGCCATTTTGAATTGGATTGCCTACAAACGTTAATGGGCAGATATGCACTCAACGTTTTTTCCCTGAAAGGTTTAATAAAGTACATCTAGTGATACTTGAGAAATTTTGCTAACAAACAGACAAAGTTGATGTCAATACAGTATTAATAATATAAAAAGCAATCTAACACAATGAATTGGTGCTTGGCTTATGCTTTGAAGATGACTCTCAGCTTTACCACACCAAATTTTATCTCAGTATCTGAAAAATTAACTTGAGTTACAGCCACGTTCCAGTTTGCCAAGGTCACTTAGCTTAGCTGTGCTGTCCATCTCGAGTGGGGTTACTGCAGTTGTTAACCAGTAGATGCACTTCCAGTTAGGCCTGTCACAATAACAAATTTTGCTGGGAGATTAACTGTCTCAGAAATTATCGCGATAAACAATAATATTGTTTGAAATTTGACAATAATTAGTAATTATTATTTAATTATTGTCAAATTTGAGAAGAAATGTTGGTCAATTTGTTTTGCATGTAGTACCTTTTTTGACCACCAGATGGCAGTATAAGACTATGAACCGAAGGATGGATAGTGAGGGAGCGAGCAGCGTGTCTCTTTAAGAAAAATGGGAGGGATGCTCTTTGAGGTAACATGGACTGTCTCTCCTTCCTCTTTTCACTTCTCAAAATGGCAGACGTTCTGTGTGGTTTGAGCTCCTTAGCATTAGCATTTTTCACACAAAGCTTTTAATAAAAAAAATCAGTAAACAAGTTCTCAACTTCTTTTTGCAGAGAAAATCAACTTTTTACATGAAGGCACGGGTTTCAACCATGAATTTTGGAGCTTCAACAAGACAAAGGTTTTTTTTTTCCTGAGGTCGGCCTGTGAGCTTAGCTCGTAGCTTCGCTTCTCAGCTTAGCTGCTTTTAATGATCCAAAAATGTAATAGTGGATCGTTAAAACAGATTTTAAAGAGAAAAGAGAAAGTTAGGGGTCAGTGAAGAGCACCGGAGTTGAGCCTTTTTTCATCCCGTGTCTTCAGTAGAAGGAGCGAGACATGAAGAAACAATAAAGTCGATAAATAAAGATGAGGTTGATAATTTGCATTAATCATGCTATTAATTGATTTATTGTTTATTGTGACAGCCCTGCTTCCAATGATTACTTTCTGTAAGTTTCATTACACTTCATGCAGTGGTTTGCTAACAGCTTGATACACTAGCATACACAGACACTAACATAAGCACCAGCCCTGCCTATTGGCAGAATTAAGTTAGTTTTGTTAGTGTCACCTTATGGGACGATTATTCAAATGTAATCATAGTTTTTGCAAATCATTTCTATTACAAAACTGAAACGTTGACTTTTTTTTTTGTTTTTTTGCTCAGATTTAATTCAGTAAAAAATATGCTGTTATACAAGTACATAATAAGGATTTCTAGTAGATTAATTTTATTTCAAGCTTTCTTATTTGTTTGCCATTTGAACGACGTCCCCCCTTTTTTTTTTGTTTCCTCAAATAATTGCCCACCAAGGCAGACCACCTGTGTAGTTTGATCAGAATAGTTTTTGTCTCTACTTGAGGCAAGTTCTTCCTGGTCCCTGACTGATGGTGGCCCCAGAAGACCAGCAGCGTTTGTGTAGGAAGGGGGTCCCCTCAGGCCTCCTTTCCAGTCCCCACCTGAGGCGTGGGTGATTTACAGAGTGTGGCAGCGGACTGATCCACGGCTATTTGAGCAGATTGCTGCTCCACGTATGGCTCATTAGGGATCTTTGCAGGGATTTCTTGTGGACTCTCTCACACGCACATGTACCATTATTTTAGGCTCAGAGTAAACTCTGTGCTGCCTCTGGCTTTTGGCAGGGGAACAGTGTCATAATGAGCGTGTGTCTCCTTCGCTGTTTCCCTGACTTTGATTGGAAAGTAGAGAGGTGTGCTGTCTTTTACACGAGGGATATATCTTCTGCTGTTGAAACTCTTGTGTACCACTTTAGAGAAAACTCTTCAGCTGTAGGTTTTCAAGTATGAGCTAATAAACACTGACCTATATGATACTGCACCATTTGTATTGTCAAACAAGAAAATTGGCCTTTTTTCCTAAACTATAATTCCTTTGTCTATAATATAACTCCGACTAAATAAATAGCTTTACTCTGGTTCCTATTGGGTTTGGGAAAAGTAAACAGAATCATCGGTAACTGATTGATAGCTGATTCAGGATTCACACTACCTGTACTGTATTGTTTTCCCTGTTTTTTTTTTTTTTGTTTGTTTGTTTTTTTTTTTTTTTGTTTTTTTGTTTGTTTTTGGGTTTGTTTGTTTTTTCTATGTTTTCTGCAATCTAACTATGTCTGTGCTATTTTAGCCATTCCAGAAATATTCAGCCCAGTTGGAAAATGGATGCGAAGACTTTAGGTTTTTGAAAGTTGAATACTTTTCTAAATATGTAACTTTATTTGAAAATATTTTTCCATAACATACTTTGGATTCTCTTCAAACCAGCCACTAGGGAGCACAAGCCAGTGTATCTCTTGTGCCGGTCCCAGCCCCGGGTAAATTGTGAGGGTTGTGTCTCTTCAGTTCATTTAAAAAATGTTATCTTTAAAATCTGCTATATTTACCGGTACCTATTTTTCATCTTATTTTCATTATTTTAACTTTTATATCGTTCTTTTACTTTTAGCTTTTAAGCCTTTTACTACTTTTAGCTTTTTGTGACTTTTAGCATTTATCATGCTTTTTGTTACTTTTAGTTTTGAGTTAGTGATTTGTTATTTTTAGCTCCTTTTTCTTCTTTTAGCTTCTAGCTAGCAATTTGATACATTTCGCTAGTTTTTTTGTTGCTAATTTTAGCTAGCATTTTGCTGTTTTTATTTTTAAGCTAACATTTTACCCCTGTTAGCTAGCATTTTGCCCATTTAAGATAACATTTTATCCATTTCAGCTGTGATTTTTTTTCTTTTATCCAGCTTCTTTTAGCTTTCGGTTAGTGTTTTGCTTCTTTAACAACTCAGTTTCAGCTTCTTCATCAAATCTGGACTAATTCTTTCAATATAAAAGAATGCATGTTCTCTCATTTCTTTTTTAATTTATACAGTTGTTTTTTTGTTTTTTTTTTTGTTTCTATTTTTACCTGCAGCAATTCTGAAAAGGTTTTAAAAGGGTCAAGTCAGAGCTAGAAATTAGAAGAAGAAAAAAAAAGATCATGATGTATTTTCTGGCCGGTGATGTCATCAGATGATTTTAATCCTGATTAGCAGCTGAAGGTGGGCAGATAATCTCCCAATATAAATGTTTGGTGGGGGGAAATGCTTCAGGAAAAATTTGATTCAAATAAATCAAGGATCATTTCAGTAAAGTCTAAACTAAATGTAGGAGAGGGCACAACAAGTTTGGACACGGGGGTATACATACTACAGCAATGACATTTGACATATTTTTAAGAGATGTCCACATATTGAAACAAAATCCTCAATAATTGCTAAGACATCATTGTAGAAGAAGAGTTTACGGGCCTGACTGCTGTCCCAAATTGGAAATGTGTCGAGTATTAAAAAAAAAACAATTTGACATCAACTTTGTGCTGTTGGCTATTTTAAGGCACGATTGCAGGACGAGCGGGACAAAATTACACCTTACATGTAAATGTATTTTATTTTCATGGCCAGACTTTTTTTAAACTACTGTGAATGAAAATGCTATAAACACTTTACTGTCACACAGTTTGTTGAGATGGTTTGCAATCGTAAAAGGCCAGAGTGGATTAAAAAAAAATGATGACAATATTTTTTACTTTTATGTTTGTTCATTTTGTTTTTGAATTTTTCAGACTATCCCAACATTTTCTGACGTGTTAATACTGTGCATTCATCTCAACACGGGCTTTAGTTCTACCTTTAGACATGTTTTAGACTTATGTTTAGCTGGGATTTTCTTATTGAAGCTTGAATAATGGACTTTTGTTGTTTCAAATAATTATGTTTTTTATCAAGCTCTGTCCTTATCACTATAAATATTGTACTGGAGTCAGGTTCGGCTACCTGTGAACTGTAATGAATTTTCACTTCCTAAATCTTATCATGTTTGTGTGACATTCCAGGTTTTTTAGGTGATTTTATATATTTATCTTTTAAAACTAGCAAAAACAGAACAAGAAAAAGAGCAAGGCTGTGAAAGAAAAGTGTGACAATACATATTTAATTACAGCTGGGCAAAAGTGCTGCTTGATTTTTTTAATTTATTTATTTTTTTACAAAAACTTATTAGCTGTTACACATGTTTTGTGTTACCGACAAAATTAGTTAAAAATTATATCACTTAGATAATATTATAAGAGCAGCATTATTAATGCGCTTGTGAACAATAAAATTTTAATGCTACAGAAAGCCTTAGGGGTGACTAAATGAGCATACTGGTTGGAAACATGCAATAGTTGCAAACCCCATGGGGTTTGCAGCCCTTCACAGCACCGTCAGAGGCAGACAGCGAGGCCCCGCTCGCACAAAACCTTGTTTTATGGGCCATCTCTGTTCTCCCACATGGCCAGCAATGAGAAGAGCATTTGAAGTTAGGCAGGCTTCACCTCAGGGTGTGGAGATTGGCTATTGTTGTACATCTAGCACCGCTGAGCATGATGAATGTGTGGAGCTGGGAAAGCAGAACACGAAATGTGTCAAATGTGGTCATGTGTGAGCAATGCGGTGTCTGCAGGGCAGCTTTAAGAGTAAACAACAGAAAGATACTTCTTCTATGTTAACACTCAAGTATCAACGAGGCGGCTGATTCACAGTCAGACGCTCAATAATTCTTGTAAGGGAAAAGATCCGTGATCCATCAAAGCTCCAAATATGACCTATTTAATTCCTAAACACAAATATAAACTGCCACAAATGCACTATGTTTAAATTTTGTTACTTATCTATAGGCTGTATTTTGTTGGAGCTTTACATTCATTTATATAAATTAATAATGCTGCTGGTTGGCATATTGTTTTTATACTATAGTGCTTATTAGGGGTGCACCAATAAATCGGCCGGCCGATTTATCGGCCCCGATTTCCTTAATTTTGGGAAATCGGAAATCGGCCA
>JARVLU010001073.1:18330575-18347622 GCA_031762415.1 Simpsonichthys santanae | reverse complement strand
CCCCCCCCCCCCCCCCCCCCCCCCCCCATAATAAAATATCACATCACAAACTTTCTGGATCCATCACAGGTGGCTCCTTTTGATTTGAAAACAACCCCTCTGAGCTGTCATTGGACAGACGCAGTCATGTGACCAGCTGCTCCATCTCATTCCAAACGTGTCTTCATGAAAGCAGCACTTTATGAAAACTCAGGTCCACTGCACTATCACCAGGTTCATGATGATTAAAACAGATGGTTCAGTTTTAGGAGATGCAGATTCAGCAGAGAAAGTCAACTTTTCGCTGACTCGATGCTTTTCAAGGTTCATCAGTCAAGAGCTGCTCGGTTAGCACAAACTCCTCCTCCTCCTCCTCCAGCCTTTGAACCGCAGAGGATCCCGGGCCGAGCCCCGGCAGGGCCCCCCCTCACCACCGCCGCTGCACAGGCTGCGTCTCTGGAAGAAGAAAAGGAGCCGGACTCCTTCTGCTTCAGACTCCTTCTCTCTCCTCCCCCAAGGCAAGACGCCATGATTGATAACCCCAATCTTTACCAGACAAAGGGCTCCTCACTGCCTGTCTCTGTTTGGAGCTGTGCGTGATCATCTCGGTGTGCGGAGGTCTCGTGATGCAGTGCAGCAGCGGTAATGTGTGACAGTAATGGAGAGTGATAGATTCCTCCACACGGGACCGCAGTTGGCATTTTCATTAATCTTGCAGCCTCCGTCTTGTCCACGCAGAGCCATAAATCTGGCCCAGACACCACGTGCCCCCCTCCTCATGCGTCCCTGCTTCAATATGTATTTTTTACTCTTTTCCATTTCCCTGAGGTGTCCCAGAGCGTTGGAGGATCCAGGAGGCTGGAGATGGTGAAGTGTGGTTCCACAACAGGCTGGAGAACCATGGGGAGAACCGGGAGGAGCCGCAGAGAGTGGGACCCACCACCACAACGCCCCGCACAGTGAGGGGAGTCGGTGCAGGAGGAGAAAAGCGTGAAGCACCTCCTCCGGTCTCCTCTCCTCCTCGGCTCCTTCAGGCTCAGCAGAGTCCGGCTTTGGTCGACTCTTTGGACCTTGTCCCTGAAGCTGCAGAAACTTTGAACTGATTAAATTGTGGATCTGTCACAAATCTCACAATAAGGTGAGTCAAAGCGGGAAAGCTGCACATTAGGACTCAAAATACCATTTGATGTGTTTTGTATGGATTTTAGACCATTTTCAAAAATGTTTAATAAACTTGATCAAACGAGCACGATTTGGTTTTATTTCTTTTTCGTTTGTATGTGTTTATTTAAGGAAACTTAAGGATTTGGGCCTATATCAATAATCTGATAAATCTCGAGAAGGTGCAACATTATCAGAATAAATCAAAACATGTCACAAAGGATGATTAGGCACGCGACTTTAAATCCACCCAAGCGTTGCATTAAAAATGTCTTTTGATGCATTTTCATTTCTTTTATAGTTATAGCTGCATGTTTCATTTCCATATGTGCAGCTGAGGCTGTTTTTGTTGGGATCGCTTTGCTTTTACAGGTTACATCTGAATAAAATAAATTAAAATAATAAAACAGACAATAGCCTGAACACATTTAGGTAAAAATATATATGATGGCCTAAAGCAGTGACTTCTCTTGTCTTTCTCATTACATTTTATTGCCTATAAAACCCACAGTGTGTGTGTGTGCGTCTGTGTGTGTGAACAAGATTTCTGAATGAGGGAATCCCTCAAATGTGTTTTAGACGGAAAAATAATTTAAAGCAACACAATTTTCCAAATTAATCTGCTTTGTAAAAATACTTTCTGCACTAATATAAGAGCTATCGCCCCGACAGCACAATATTGACTCTTTAGCTTCGTTTATTTGTAATAAATTCCTGGTTAAATTTAGATGAATAGATCAAACTGGGCCATTTCTGCTTCTTATTTGCAGCTGAAGGTGGCATTTGTGATCTTGCAGCTCATGAGACGTTTCAGTGCTGTGGGACAGCTGAAAATGAAAGCAGAGGCATCATTTAAGACCAACATGATAAAACTCTTGGAGCTGACGGTTTGAGTGCAGCTCGGTGACACAAAGCAGCAAGTTAACGGTTCTGTCAGATTCCAGGAGTGAAACGGAAACGCAGGCGATGGATGCCGGCTCCTACTGGATATTGTTGTTTATGTGATGGTAATTGTGCATTAGCCTAATTGAAAACAAGGCAGGTGCTGTAAAAACCTCACAGGATGTTGCAGAGGTCGTTGCAGAACTGCACCGTCAGCAGCTCGGCATCTGCTTCAGACTTTTACCAGTTATACTCACAGAGCAACATATATGTTTTTATTTATGGCGATTTGCAACAGGATTACAAACAGTGGAGCTTTAGGAGGAAGCTGAAGCTTTATGGGAAAGTAGACCCGCCCTCTGCACATAGGTCAAAGGTCAACCTGGCTCTCTTCTGCTCTTCAAACTGTGAGGGAACGACTGCCGGGTCAGGAGGGGCTCCTCTTTTGAAAGGAGGCTGACAACAGGAAGTGACATCACAATAAAACAGGAGTCAAAGTGAACAGTTAACAAGACATGACCTCCATCTTTTCCTGCAGGATGTTTTGAAATGTCTCTCGATGAAACGTAACTCCACCGCAGCTTCTGGTCTAATTCTGGTTGAATATCTGACCATTCCTTTCTGGCAGAGTTCCTCTGAACTGGATGGTTTTCTGGCACAAGACGCAGCTTTTGAGTTTAGTTCACACATTTTTAACAGAACTGAATTCAGTGTTTTGATTTGAGGCGAGTTTGGAGAATTTGAAGGTTCTTCATTATTCCAACCCCTTTGTGGACCACAGCATGGCACTACCACCACCATGCCCGACAAGTGTTCTTATGATTGAAAGCATCACTTTGGTTCCAAGTCAGTGCAGGTCTGAACAGCTCAGTCTTCGTCTTGTCTGACCAGAAAGCGTCCTCTTGTGGTCAGTGCCCTGTCAATCTGGTGATGTAAACGTGTCTTCGGGGGACAGGGGACACTGGTGTCCCAGCAGTTTGCTGCAGGTTTGAGCTGGTGCAATTCCAGTTCATCTGGAGGTGTCAGAGTATTTGGTCAATCCAGTAAGAGCTGCTATACGAATCATTTTATTTTTGGAAAAACTAAATATGACGCTCACTAACAGGAAGTACATGTTTAGAGACATATCAGCACTTCATCTCCAGTTGTGATCACATGAGAAGATCCACAACAAATTCAAACACCAGCTTCTTGTTCAGTGTTGGATGTAAAATGATTCCTTTCTGGACAAAATGGTTCATTTCAGCCAAATGAATCCATGCATGTCCACCATGAAACGTCTGACCACTGTGAGTTAAATGAAAGGAGATCAAGACAAGAAAGTTCATGCTCAATAATCCAGGTGTCAAATCTGATAATTCTCAATCTCCAGATGACCTGATTGAGAATGATCAGAAATGAAAGGAGATGATTCCTGCTGGACAATAGGATCTATTTCCTGTCCACAGCATCTTGAGTGATTCATTAACAGGCTTTTAATGGTTTCAATTTACAGCCAGGCATCCATAAACTCAAAGTGGTTAACACCAGGATAATTAATAAAATAAAATAAAAGTGAGAAGCAGGACCACATTAAAAAGCGACAGAAATATTGGCAATAATCAATCAGAAATATGACGAACACATAGCACCCCGTGAAGGCCCATAAACACCTCAGCTTCCTGCCTGTGTGGAGTGACGCACCAGCGCTGGCCATGTGGCGGAACTGCGCAAGTATGCGCGTGGTCAAAGCTTCAGCACAAACACTTCCGTGTTGGATGAAAAGAGCCGCGGCTGCTTCCGTGTGCGCGACGCTCCTTTCTGCTCCGACGCTTCGGGCTCCGTCTAACCTCTGGTGACCATGCGCGCGATCCCAGAGGAGTTGACTGCGCTCATTTCAGGTAAGCACATTTATCATGATTACGATGAAAGTTTCATGCAATTTTTTACAGCTTTTTCTCGCTTAGACATGAAGTTTATTGAAAAAGAGGAACCTCTGATGTTCATGTCAGAAACTCTCAATTTCTAATTATCATTTTTCCTTCCACCTGAATCGTGTGAGGTTAAATGAGCTTGTCTTCGTGGTGTGACAACATGTCAGTGATTAGTCTGGCACTTTATTGGTTCAGATCTGGAGAACTTCCTCTGTGATGGGTTAAAGGGAGAAACTCTGAGCAAGAAGTTAAAGGACAGGAGGGAGACCCTCATTAAACGAATCAAAGAGGTCAAACTAAGGTACGAACTGGCTTTATCACACATTTTTACAGAAACACTATTTTATTTCCATAATGCCTCATTTTTAAAAACCATTTACTATTTTCCCAACAGTTTCCCGCAGGATTTTAATGACAAAAGTGAGTATTTCTTATTTTTAATTCTCCATCATCTTTTGCTCATTTGCTTTGAGACTTGATTGGGAATCAGGAATCAAGAGGTCATGATACTAATGCTCCTGTTGTGCCATACGGTGCCTTTTTATAGATGCGTTTATCTTATAGGTTCATTTATCAGTCTTTAAAAATTAAAGGTTGAAGGTTAGAGCCACGTTTCAGGCCACAGTTTTACACCGACACCTTAAACTGTCTTGTGTTTTTGGTTAAACCTTTGAAAACAGTGTTAACGTGCAAGCTCGTGCAACTGTAAGGGATGTCCCACTCCAAGTCTGAGTTAGGAATGACTCTCAGCTACTACCACGCCAACGTTTTTCTCAATAGCTGCAAAACTGACTGAGTTATGGCCGTTTTTGTGCCGGCTAGCATCAATTAGATGTAGCAACCGTCTTAGAACAGACAGACGCCACATCGTAAACATTTGTAGAAGTACATCTGATGGTTAGTTTCTGAGAGTTTCATTGAAATCCCTCGAGTGGCTCGTGAGATATTTTGCTAACAGACAAACAGGGTTGATGCCAACAGGTATAGTTTTTAACAAAGACCTTCTTCAATAAGTATCATTTAAAGTGTGTATTTTGAATGATTCTCAGCTCTAGTTGCACCAAATTTTAAAATAATGTGCAAAATCAAGCGATGTATAATCTTGTTTTTGGAGGTTAGTGTACTGAGACCATCTTGAATTGGATTGGTTTTAAAATGTAATCAATTGTTGAGGTAAATCTGTTACTTTATGAAAGTTCATTTTGGATTTGGTGCAGCTGTTTTCGATATAATCTGCTAACAGACAAAATGACTCCAAATGGTCAGTGGCAACATTTAGGCAGATTTTACACAATCAGTCAGAAACGGTTCTGGGGATCACTCTCAGCTACCACCACACCCAGTTTCAGGTCAGTATCTGCAACGTGAGCTGACTTCAAGTCGTTCTTGTGTTTTCCAAAGTGACAGTTGTCTTGAATCAGGTGAACTTCCAAAGTTTTTGTTTGCTTGTTTTTGTAGAGACGTACATCCAGTGACATTTTTCACAGTATTACCCAGCATGCACCAGTGCTTCAGCGGCTTCGTGTTTCACTGCAGGCGGCGACGACTCTGACGACTCGGAGGAAGTTGACAGCAACAATGACGGAGCGTCGCTGCAGTCTGAGCGCACAGACAAGGATGACGACGCAGGTGAAGGTAAAACACACACACACACACACACACACACTGCACACACTGTGAGGCTGTGCTAACAGGCTGTGGGTCCACATCTGGAAAAGTGGCATGAAAATCCACAAATCTGTGTCCAGCAGACTCAGAAAAAGTGACATGTGAGCGGCACAAGGGAGCCATTCCAAAAGTAACTTGGCAACATTCTTAGAAAGCAATTTGGAGGCGGAGGCACCGCATTATTTTACTGCTCTCAACCACACGCTGGGTGGAACATTACTGCCACATAGTTTTTGTAAAATGTCCCCCTCACCTCGACTGCTTGAACCCAATGTGCTCCACGATAACGATCTATGCAACATTTCATAGTTGCTGTTTAAAGCCGAGGAGCAGGGAGATCCTTGTGGAATGGTGATTAGGGGACTGGAGTTTACGGGCTCTAAGCAGCTGCCAGTTTTATTGCCGCTCTTTCACACAAAAGCAGCTTCGACGCAGCGCTTGGACGTTTGCACTGAAACTGCAAAGGAAACTTCCTCAACTGCAAGTTGACACAATGGGAGGTTTCATGGCCTCTTCTGTTAATAATTATCAAATATGCAAATGCACAGTGGCGCACTTTGTGCACCCTGACCTCACTTTTTATCTTTTTTTTTTTTAAATAACAAAATGTGCTTTTCACTTCCCCAGGTGCTCAGCAGTCCCCACCTGTGGCAGCGCAGGACTTGACGTCCATCATTAAAGCAGGATATCTTGAGAAACGCAGAAAAGGTTATTTTACTCATTAAATCCACACAAAATGCTCCTTTTGAAATGAGCTGTAATTAATCTGCACAAATGATGATGTGCTCTAAAGTCACTGATGCAAAGTTTAAGACTTCTCTTTAAATTTTTACCTTTTTCACTCAAAATAGGTTTATGTCAGAGCAGGTCTGATGAAAAATAACAGCTACTAACTGAACATGTGCATCGTTGGGACAGGTGTTTAAACTGCAAACACCTAGCTCAACAATGAACACGTTGTTTCTGTAGAGTTGCTCATGTGAGAGATCTGATGCACACGGTTTCTCTGAACTCCCACTAGAGAGACGGCAAGTCCTTTGTGTGAATGTTGAGCGCTAAAGAAGGAGGATGAAATTAGGTGAAAGAGCTGAAACAGAGTCTTTAAAACTAAAAGAAGTGAAACGCTAGCAAAAAGACAAAAGAAAAAAGTTAATGAAAAACAGAAGTAGAAAAACACTAGCTGACTGCAGCAAAAACAGAGCTAAAAACCAAAAGTAGCAAAGAGCTTGTTAAAGTTGCAAAAGGGTAGCTAAAAGGTTAACGTAGCACAAGATTGGATAAAAATAATAACAATTTAGGTAGCAAGCTTAAAATAGAAAAGAGCTAGTTAAAAGCAGAAAAAATCAACCTAAAAGCAACAAATAGTTAGCTAAATGTAGCTAAATGATAGCTAAAAGCTACACCTAGCACAATTTTGGCTAAAAGTAGTAAAAGGCTATAGCTAAAAGCCAAATACCGGTACAGTACAAAGTTTTCCAAAACTTTCAAAAGGCTCTTAAAGTAACAATAGGCTAGCTAAAGGCTACAAGTAGCAAAGAGCTTGTCAAAGTTGCCAAATGGTACTAAAAGGTTAACGTAGCACAAGGTTGGCTAAAAAAGCAAAAATTTAGGTAGAAAGCTAAAATAGAAAAGGGCTAGCTAAAAGCAGAAAAAAATCAACCTAAAAGCAACAAAGGGCTAGCTAAATGTAGCTAAATAATAGCTAAAAGCTAAACCTAGCACAATTTTGACTATAAGTAGTAAAAAACTATAGCTAAAAGCCAAATACAGTACAAAGTTTTCCAAAATTTTCAAAAGGTTTGCAAGGCTAGCTAAAGGCTAAAAGTAACAAAGATTTGCAAGATGTTGCTAAAAGGTTAACGTAGCTGGCTAAAAAAGCAAAAAGGTAGGTAGAAAGTTAAAAATAGCAAAGGGCTAGCTAAATCTAACAAGTTGGTTGCTAAAAGCTAAATCTTGCACACTTTTCACTCAAAGTAGTAAAAGGCTAGCTAAAAGCTAAATATAGTATAAGGTTTTCTAAAAGTAACAAAAGGTTGGCTTAATGTAACAGAAGGCTAGCTAAAAGATAAATATAGTATAAGGTTTTCTAAAAGTAACAAAAGGTTGGCTTAATGTAACAGAAGGCTAGCTAAAGGCTAAAAGTAGCATAGAAAAAAAAGCTCTGGTATGCTGAAGCAGACTTCAAATAGAACAACTATTATTTATTTGTTTGAAGAAAAAGACATCTCAATTTATTTCTTCCGGGGAAAATATTTGTAAAGTAATTATTCTGTAAAGTCTAAATGTTACTGGAACCATAAGTCAAGACACTCGTCTCTGGAATGAGAGGAATGTTTTCATTCTTGAATGGCTAAAACAGCACCGAGTATGCAGAATAAGTTGGATTAAGAAACACGAGTGAATAAAGGACAGAAAAACAAGAGCGTAAATTCTGTTTCACCTCCAGAATTATGTTCGGTTCTTCCCCGGCACAGATTACAGCTTTTTTGGCACCGAGTGGCAGAAGAGATGGTGCGCTCTGAGCCATCATACCTTCTATTATTACGGCAGCGAGAAAGGTAATTCAGTGTGTCCGAGAGAACTTGGTCCCCGTTGTTTTTATACGTTCTGCACTGTCAATGGCACCTCTTTTGCTTTCTGTACCCAGACAAGCAGCAGAAGGGCGAGTTCAACATCGATGGCTACTCCGTCAAAATCAACAGCAGCTTACGGAAAGACTCGAAAAAGGACTGCTGCTTTGAAATTTCAGCTCCAGACAAGCGAGTCTATCAGGTATGCTCATCTTTCTGACGCTCCCGAATTTCATCATCCCCTGCCCTGAAAGGCAAGAGAAAGAGCACGTTTTTGTCTGTGTTCTGGTGTTTGTCTGTTAGCAAAATTTCTTATGAACCAAAGGACAAATTTTAACAAAACTTTCAGAAAGTAATCACTTTTGGAGCCAACCCAATTCAGTGTGGCTGCTATGGCTGATCAGTCTTAGAAAACACATAAATGACTGCAACTCAGTCAGATTTAGAGATTCAAGATTCAACTTCTTGACCTCTGTCTTGTCCCAGTAAAAGTGTCTCTTAAATGAAAACTCTGCCATGAAAGGCTATATGCATTCCTCCAAAGAAGGGCAGGCCTTTAAATATGTGCTCAAAAGTTCCTCGCAGAACGTTTTACAATGCCAGACTGTAATCTCATTTGTTAGTGTTAATTTATTTCACTTTAATTACACATTTCTCCTCTTTCGTTGCAGTTTTGTGCGTCATCGGTGAAAGAGGCGGAGGAATGGGTGAAGCAGATCGACTTTGTGTTGCGAGGTGGGAGTTTTTCCACATCGTGACGCTCCGGTTTATTAGTGAAATATGCGTTTAAGGGTTCAAATAAAAACAAAAGTAAGGCGATAATTGTTTGTCCAACTTTCTGTATTCCTGTTTGCTCCCGTCAGATATGACCGGGATCATCCCTGAAGAAGACGAGGAAGATTACATGTATGATGATGTTGGGAATGTCAGAGGAAATGTTGAACCTGCAGGTGAAGAAAATGATGAAATCTACGAAGAGCTCCCAGGTCTGATTGCATCCCCCACCTTTTACAAACTATACTTTTATTTTGAAAATCCACTGAGCTAAAGTTCCGCTCACTAATCGTGTTCTTGCAGAAGATGAAATTCCTGCTCCAGTAAAGCCTCCTCTGAAGGTCGAGCCACCAAGAAAATCCAATCCTCCTCCTCCAGCTGCAGGTACGAGACCTAGTTTTATGCGTCCGTCGAAAGGCAGACGTATTTTGGTAGAGTCTCCATCGTCTATTCGTCCATCAACTTCTCTTGGCCCGCCCATAACTTCTGATTCGTTCAATACGATTGAACAAAACTTCATACACACATGCACTATCACTAAACGGAGTGTTGTTTCACTTTTCGTCACCACAAAGTCAAGGTCATAAATCAAGGTCAAAAACAAAATGTTTGCCAGGGCTGTTGCTATACTGTATATGAATTTACATACATGGTGTTCCTGTTCACTTTATAGTGCGAGTTAGAATCTAACTTTCACTACAGATGCTGAGAATAGATCAGTAACTCTGTGTTCTGTCTGTAGAAAATAACTTCTCTAAGGCCACCGCAAAGAACTGACGTTTAGAGGAAGTTTCCGAGAATAACTGAAAGTTAACACAACTCTGGAAATAACCTCACCCAACTTGCCTCAACTTCCTTTTTACAATAATTAGCACATCTTCTGTTATTCTTCTCAATATTTTACACGCGATCAACGCTCATATTCAAAAAGCCTCCAGTTCAGATGAAAACTTGAGCTAAGAAGTTTTTTTTTCTTGTATCTTTTGGTTGAAAATATGATCAGCAGCGTCGCATAAGTCTATTAAATCCTGCTTTACGTCCCGCTTTGCCCACTCTTGTGTCTACATCACTCAACCTACATGTTGGTAGAAAACAATGAATTATTTCATTATTTCTTTTCTCTCTGTCCAGTTGACAAGAGCACAGACTACCCCAACTACTATCAGGGCTTATGGGACTGTGTAGGAGGCCAACCAGACGAGCTGTCCTTCAAACGTGGAGAGTCCATCTACATTTTGAGCAAGGTATGGAGTGTTCATGATAATTTTAAAAAGAAAGAAATCCCCAATAAATCATAAAAATAAGGACTGGCTGATGTAAGTCTCACTTTGCTTGCTGTAAGGCAGTCACACTGCTACAGCTGGACCAGGATCATCTTAACCTGCTGGAAGGCTCAGGGGCGGAGCTAGACTTTTTTGCAATGGTTGGCACTGGAGTGGCCAAGGGGGCACATACAAATAATGAAAACTACTGTGTTTCTCCTACATCCTAAGCCAGTTTTCATAACCCATCACTCTCTCTCTCTCTCTGCCTCTGTCTGTGTATATGTGAGTCTCTGTTTCTCTCACTCTGTCACACACATTTTCATAAAATGTGTCTTTACAAAACAATGTATAGTACAAACCAAAAATTATGTCAGTTTTTGGTTACTGGTTAGAAAAATGTGTTTATTCAAACTATCTCTTTATGGCAACACCAATTTGGTCAGATTTGTACACATTGTAGACTAATAACAACTTTGTATGATTATCATTTTAATAACTACTCTGTAGTTATAGATATTATTTCCATTTTCCCCCAATTATTTTTAATCTTTCCAAAACTAAAAAGGAAAAATGGATGCATGATCGATGTTAGAAAAGATTGGAATGACTGTAATCATTGTTGCACTAAATATTTATTACATACAGTGTCTTATGATGGCACATTCACATTACAACACAATATTATTGGTGTCTTTAAAATACAGTCAAAACCTGCAAGATTCACTCAGAGCCTTTATGGGCTTGTTAAATAAATGTAACTGTGCTTTACTGTTTCCTGCTCTTTATTGTTGGGGCCTGCCTATTCTACAGTACAGGAAGGCCTTCAGTGCACTGAAGCTGTAAATGAGGCAGCGAGGAGGCCTGTCTGATGTGGAGAGGCAGACCGTTCCATAGTTCAGGAGCTGCTACAGCAAAGGCACAGTCACCTCTAAGCGTGAGCTTTGTTTTGGGTACACTCAGGAGCAGCTGATCAGCTGATTTAAGAGCATGGGGGGATATAAGGCTGTAGCAGCTCAGAGAGGTAGGGTAGGGTGGCAAAACCATTGAGAGATTTAAAAGGAAATAATTTATCTTAAAACTGATCCTAAAATGTATGGGCATCCAGTGAAGTGAGGCTAAAATGTGGGAAATGTGCTCATATTTACATGTGCCAGTTAAGACGGGTAGCAGCATTTTGCACCATCTGAAGATGGAGGAGCCACTAACCCCCACGTAAAGAGCGTTACAGTAATCCAGCCAAGTGGTCACAAAGGCATGAATTACTGTTTCAAAGTGTGAACGTGAAAGGATGAGCTTTGTTTTAGCTAGCTGCCGTAACTGGAAAAAGCTCGATTCAACAACTGAACTTATCTGACCATTTTCACCCCAAGATTTGTAACGGTGGGCTTAATGAACTGGGCCAAGAATATCTACAGGAGGGGGGCCAGTGGTACCACCAAAAACAATCACTCCTGTTTTTTTTCCTCATTAATATTTAAAAAGCTTAGAGCCATCCAGGCTTTTATGTCGTCAGGACACCTGAGCAACAGATTGACAGAGAGCAGATTTGTTTTTTAAAGATGGACATAAATTTGACTGTCATCTGCATAACAGTGGAAGGAGATACCACGGTTCCCCAGTATGGAAACAAGTGGAAGCTAGTAAATAGAAAATAGTAGTGGGCCCAGGACTGAGCCCTGGGGGACCCACATGAGCGGCAAGCATTGGAGGACACAAAGTCACCAAGACTGACACGAAAAGTTCAGTCTGTCCAGTATGACCTGAACCACTCCAGTGCTGCACCCCTGACACCCACCCACTGATTCAAGAGGGAAATTAAAAGTTCATGGTCCACTGTATCAGATGCGGCAGTTGAGTCTAAAAGCACAAGAACAACACAATCCCCAGAGTCTGTTGCTAAAAAAGTCATTAAATTCTCTTAAAGGAGCTGATTCTGTGCTGTGTAAGTGTATTTCTCCAGAAAAGCCATTAATTGGTTATAAACTATCTTCTCGAGGCGTTTTGAGATAAAAGATAATTTTAGATATAGGCCTAAAATTCACAAGAACAGCTGTTTTTTTTTTTTTTTTTTAAATCAGAGGTTGCACAGTTGCATGTTTGAAATTTTGAGGGACCACACCAGAGAACAAACCCAAACGCCAGTGATTGTTGGCTGTTGTTAAATTTGGTCTTGGCTCATCTAAAATAAGTATTAAAAGGAATTTTAAAGGAACTGACTTCTTTGGCCTGGCAGTGCTTTGCCAACTTCCTGAGGTTGGTGATCTGATCTGATCTGATGGTGAGAGGCACACACTGCATTAGCCCCACTCCTCCCCTGGCAGCCTGGTGAGGATTAGTCATGTCACAACAGAAACTGTTTTAGTGCTGCTGGCAGAGGCCCGGCGTATAGCTGGAACCCAGCACCATTCCATCACCTCCATCTGGACTGTTTCAGCACTCAGTTAATGCTGCCATGCAAGGCGCTGAGCAGCCCCAAGCCCACACACACACTCGTGCTCACACACACCTCTCCCCTTGTCTTGCTCACCTTGCTAAATAGGAATGTGTGTTCTCAGGAAACCCAGCCTTAGTATGTGGAGCAGGTGAAGACATGAAGCTGACTCATGGTTTCTGAGGCCTGTCAGCTGGACAAGGGTCTGAAAACTGAGGGTCTGTTCTTCACCTTCTTTAATGTAATTAAACAGGGGCCCCTTTGCACTAAACTGGTTCATGTGTGCACCAAATGTGATTTTATTTTATTTCACAAGGTATTTTTGATCACAGTAGGATGAGCACTTTCATGTTTGTTTGTTTGTTTGTTTGTTTTTTTTTGTTTTTTTTTTTTTTTCAAAAGTTTGTCAAAACTGCATGGTTGTCTTCAAAAAGAGTGATATGTGCTCCTATTTAGACAAGTTGTCCTGTTTAAAAATCAACTCTGCCATCTAGTGGTGACTAGACGAATGACAAGTAAAGAAAACTGCTCCGAACATTTGAACGTTTTACATTTACTGATTCATAATTCTTTTAGGGCTCTAATAGGGTAAACATTAGTTATTAAAATATAAATAAATATATTGAATAGAAACTAATAATTGGTTTCTTTCATGAACCAAAAATTCTTTATCTTCCATTCAGTTCCCTTCAGCAATAATCAAATGATTTGAAATGTTCAAACAAACCAAATCCCATCAATTCACATTGAACAGCAAATGCTCGTTTATTGCTCTTTCTTGGTGTTTGGAAAAGAACCTAGCTGCCCTTTTACTCACTGGGAGTGCCATTAGCTAAAACCTTGGTGTTGGGGGTTGTGGCTTGCTGTGAGGGCAATGACCATAAAACCTGTCTGAACTGCACAGTCCAGCTGCAGCTAAAAGCACAGCAGTCTCCCACACCCCCTCCACAATTCCCCTTTCTTCCTCGACTCTTGCATCCCTCCCCCATTCCACTGCAGAAATAGGTGTGGTATTACAGCTGTGAGATGCCCCCCACTCCCCTCTACAGTTAAAGCCTGTTTGAAGGGATGGTGTGTTGTCCGGATTTGCTGCATGCCTCGTCACTCTCCTCTTACAGGCAACCCTCCCTCTGCGAGTTGAAAAACTATAGTTGAGAAGTCTTGAAGCGGCAGAGCCGTGGAAGTGGGGTTCTGTGAAAAAGTTAAAAATGGCATCTTACTGGTGACTCCCAGTTTGGACGAATGGAGTTCAATAGAGTGACAAGTTAACTGATCACTTGAGGAGCTTGAGGTTGGATAATCTACTTGTGGTCTTGGCTCCATTCAGATTAGCTATTAAGTTGTTGATCTTGTCAAATTTATAAATTTTCCCCCAAAATTAAAATCCACAATAGCTAAGATAATAAATAAATAAAGGGTCACAATTTTTTTCACCAAATCCCACTTTAGAGGATCCGATCAATCCCTTCTTTAGACAGTTTTCAACGCTGACCAACTCACCTCTTTGCTGTTTTGTTGGAAAACTAAAACAAAAAATAAAGCAATGTGTGTGCATGTGAGTGCCGTCTACGTGTGTGGTATCATTACTCGTCCACAGCTCCAGAACTTTGTACCCGCGTTGTGTCCGGCACTCACTTGAACGTAATTTATTTGTCAGCCAGCTAACAGCCCAATGAGGTGTTGCTGTTTTCAAAAGGCTGCTGGCAGGAAGTTGCAGTCTTTGTGCATGCGCACACATGCACGTGCACATGATTGCTCACTTTTTGGCTGTATAATCATTCCTAGGTTTGAAATTAAATACAGATTTTGTCATGTAAGAAAATAATGAAACATTTTTAGCATATTTACCAGATTGGCTGCCTAATATTTTTGTTTTTAACAATCCCAAGCAGTTCCATGTTGTTTTTTGTCTTCATACAACTGTATTGAGTTGTGACTCTGGCATTACTTCTTAACTTGACACAAATGATCCATCACCACATGCCTGTCAGGGTTGGCCTGTACTACAGTTGTAATCTTCCTTTACGCAGTACTACCATATGAGCCCTTGCATTTCTTACATTGATTTAAGAAGAACTAGGGCACAGATGTTGGCTCCCACTTGTCTGAGTTCTGGCTTGAGACGCTGCACAGCTCTGTCTTCCTTCAGCCTTGTCAGAATGTGAGCTCCAGCGTTGATTCATGCCGCTGGAAGACTTTGATGTGAGGTCCAGCTCTGGTCCAAAGACAGAAACAGAGGGTTGTTCTCTCCTTGTCTCAGATCTCGCCTCACAGCACTCCCCTCTCATCTCAGCATGCTGACTGCCATTTGGAGCTATACCTTGTCGAGCTGTGACAGATTTATGTGCAATGCACTCCGTGCACATTGAGGTTTCCTGTGGAGAGGAGTGGAGTGAGTGTGCAGTCCCAAATCTGACAGCAGGTAGAGAAACAGGAAGTGTGAATTTGTCAGTGGGACAAAAACAGATTACTGAACAGGGCTATAGGCAAAGCAGGGTGTTGAAATGATTTCAACAGGATAATATTCCAAAGAGGAGGAAATTGAATTTACAAAGACAAAAAAAATAAAGAAATAAATAACCCATTACTGTCAACAAACAGATGCAGAACGATGAGAAACAGATGCAAAACAGCCTAAATGAAAAGCAAATGATCATAAAGAGAAAAACAATCATCATAATGGGACCACTGTTCAACTACATCTGGTTAAAAATGACCAGAATGAGACAAAAAGTGGAAAACTCAAAATGAGTAATTAAACAAACTTTTTAAAATTTGTCATAAAAAATCATAAAATGTTTCACTATAAAGACAAATGTGATAAGTGTAAAAAAAGAAAATTCCCCCCAAGACAAAACCGTATATTGTATGAAAAATGAAAGATGTTAACAAATGATGTAAACCTGTGCAGATGGTCACGCAGGTATCACATGAACCTCATAATGCTATAACATCTGAAAAAAGTGCACGCAGAGTTCTGTTAGCACCATTTAATACAACAATAATAAATAATAATTAATTCTGTGTTTCCTTTTCTTAATTTTAGGAGTACAACTCCTTCGGTTGGTGGGTTGGAGAGAAGAATGGAGCTGTAGGTATTGTTCCTAAAAACTATCTGCTCGAGCTCTATGTTCTGTAAATACCTCTGATATAATCAACTTTGTGCACAATGTTTATTTCAAGACACCAAATGACCGTGTGTCCCTGGCTCTAATGTATTATATCTGCCCTTCATTGTAAAAAAAAAAAAAAGATGTGAAAATATGCACATCTGACTCTGATGCATTTAAGCTGTTTTAGTGCTTTGTTACAGTTAATATTTATTTCCGCCTAAAGCATTATTTTCTTTCCATATCATTTTTCTTGGTGCTGCATTTGAATAAACTGTGTTCATCCTACAAAATAAATAAATGTACACTGCTTTAATTGTTCTGCTTTGTCTAACCTTTATTTAAACCACAAGGTGGCAACATGGTTCCCAAAATCTTCATCTTTTTTTGTCTTCTGTGACACAAATCTTCACTTGGATGTTACAGTCAGAGCAAAGAGAGGAAAAAGGTTAACAGCAAAACTGACTGGATTTTAAACCAGTGTGGCTAAGCCATAATCACTTTGTCTTTTGTAACTTTTACAAAATAAAGCCAATACTATGGAAAAAATATATATTTTTGTGATGATTACAGTAGTCTCTCGCTACTTCATGGACTTTTACGGACTCGTTCTTTCGCGGTTTTTCAAAGTAAGATTGTACACGACAGATGATTGTCAACTTTAATATTATTCATGTGATTACAGTAAAAAGTTAATGGAAAAAAAAATACTTTGAACAGGCGCTGCCATGTTGTAGTTTTCTCCCAGTAAACCTATACTGTATCCTCCCTCAAAATGACTGCATTTCCCAGAAGCCAACAGTGCTTCCAGCTGTTGCCTTCTGCTGAAATGGAGGAATAGTTTTGATCCGATCCCAAAAAATAATAATGTGCCCAGCGGATGCAGAGAGCTGAACGGAACCGAACTGGACCTCCACAGACTCATCAGTCAATCTGAGCGCTGCCCTCCAGTCCACAAGGCCTCTTGAGCGGGCGGCGCCGCCCGGAGGTCCGGTGCTCTCTCCGGTGCTCTCTCCGGTGCTCTCTCCGGTGCTCTCTCCGGTGCTCTCTCCGGTGCTCTCTTCGGTGCTCTCTTCGGTGCTCTCTCTGGTGTTCTTTCTGGTGTTCTCTCCGGTGCTCTCTCCGGTGCTCTCTCCGGTGCTCTCTCCGGTGCTCTCTCTCCGGTGCTCTCTCTCCGGTGCTCTCTCTCCGGTGCTCTCTCTCCGGTGCTCTCTCCGGTGCTCTCTCCGGTGGTCCCTCCGGTGGTCCCTCCGATGCTCTCTCCGATGCTCTCTCTCCGCTGCTCTCTTTGGCG
>JARVLU010001073.1:18316106-18327113 GCA_031762415.1 Simpsonichthys santanae | reverse complement strand
TTTTTTTATTTTTTTTTTTTTTTTTTTTTTATTGTTTTCTCCAAATCAACCTCCTATAAGTAATTGAGAAGAAACAAGTGGTCCTAGTTTTTATTAAAGGTTTTTTTTTTTCAGGCCCAGTCAACCAGGAAACAACTCTAATCTTCATCCTGGCCCATCTGACTTTTATTCTTAATGAAGCTGTGACTGGGGCTCATCATCTCTCTCCTGTATCTACTGTAGAAATCACCACTTGGTTCCAGTGATGCTGGCAGTCGAGGTTGTCAGTACGCGTGGAGCTATGTGCTGACATGTCAGTCAAGATAAATCAAGCTTATCAGAGTGACAGGTGTTTGTCCGCCTGCCATAAACATCTCCCACACCTCACTCCCATCTCTTTGCTGATTATTTATAAGTCTCCAGTCTGTGTAATCTGCCCCTGTTTACTCTCCTGTTGTGGCTCTAATATCAGGTCAGTGATCCGGAGTTGATTTACAGTACTAGTTAGCAAGGTGAGTGATGACCCTGGATGGTTTGGGAGGATAGCTCGTGATCAGCGCAGGTCAGAGATGCGTTTGAGGCTCTAACTGTAATTACAGCCCTCACCGCCAGATATGCTGCTGACTGCCTGCCTGCACAAACTGATCACTCATGTCTCCCCGTTTGTTTTCTGAATCAATGCTTCCAGTGGGTCCAAAGTCAGGTTGAAGTCTCAATGCCAGCTCTTTATATAGTTCTGTAAGACAACCCTCTGGCAGAGGAAGCAAAGGTGTGAAGATTGAGTTACAGGAGCTTGCTGAGCTCATCGACTGGAGGAGACTGTTGCCAACACTTACTTAGTGTCAGCTTTGGAATGTATCCAAATATAAGTTCTGCCACGCTAACTGGAGCTCATTTGGTTTCTAGGCTATACAAGAAGCTGCTGGTCATCATAAATAGACTTTTTATTAATATTAATTTAACCCACAACAAAGACCCCCCCAGGTCCAAGGCGGGGATTGAACCCAGGACCTTGCTGTGAGGCAACAGTGCTAACCATTAAGCCGTCATAATGCCCACAACTTCAAGGTTCTACATTGTCATTTGCGTCACATGTGGTACATGCGGTGGAACGAAATTGTGTACCCAAGATCCCAGCTACACCCAAAAATAGCAAAAATATAAAGTATAAAAAGGAACAGTATGCAAGGATCCAAGATATACTCCAAACACGCTAAACTTTCTGACTGCTGGATTTCAATACCTTATTTGACTTATGCAATGATCCTAAATGTTTTTATAAATGCTTTAACTAAGGTATAATAAATATTTTTGGTTAATCATTTTATATGCAATAAAACTAGGTTATTCTTCAGTTCCATTGGGGTTTTCTGAAAATTCAACATTATCACCTGAGGAGTGAGGCAGGTGGTTCAGCAGCTACTAGTGAGAAGGATCGTCCTCATGAATGTCATGTAGGGGAGTGAGACACTAGTCACTTTCCAATTTATTCTCACATAGCATAGAGTCCTCTCATCAGTTACTGCAATAGCAAGAAATTGTTGCACGATGTTTTAATAGTGTCATGGTAAAAAAAAAATGATGAGGAGGAATGCTTCAGCCTCCCGAGGAAGTGGATCCTCTGCTGAGCTTTATTGGTCAGATGTGAGGTGTTGAGAGTTCATGACAGAGCCTAATGGATGTAAAATTAAAAATATTTTTGTTGACCTTGTCATTAGAAGAGTCACTGATGCACACAGGGGTATGCTCAGATGTTTTATCCCTAACATCTTCAAAAAGCTTTTTGTTTTGTTTTGTCAGCAAACTCATTGAGTTTATTTTTACTGAATTTAGAAGCACAGTCCAGTGTCAGCAGAGGGAAGAGAAAAGGACTGAGTACACATCCTTGAGGGACTTCTGAGTTCAGTTTGGTGGAGCTTGGTGTCTAGTTACTGCCAACATAAACTGCCTATTTTCCTTTTCTTT
Organism: Simpsonichthys santanae; assembly: GCA_031762415.1. NCBI lineage: Eukaryota > Metazoa > Chordata > Actinopteri > Cyprinodontiformes > Rivulidae > Simpsonichthys > Simpsonichthys santanae. Next base: position 18,325,169 of record JARVLU010001073.1, on the reverse strand, counting down.
TTTCTTTTCTTTTTTACAACATAGTATACCTGGTAATTTATATTTTGAGGAAAACTTGTTTAATACTAGGAGGCAACATTTTTAAATTCAGCTTTCTTACTGCATAACTGAGTGTTAGTTTCTAATTTTAAATAATACAAATCTCTTTTGTTCAGACTCATGTTCAGGCTGCTATTTAATACACTGTGTAATATTACATTATTATTATTTAGCATATGTCTTAGATCCTTGTACTGTATACAGTTTCTTTTTTATACTTATACTTTTTCTGTTTTTGGATGTACTGTAACTAGGAGCTTGAGTACACAATTTAATTCCACCTCATGTACCACATGTGATGTGAAAGACAATAAAGTCACCTTGAACCTTGATTCTTGAGATCCAGTTCACATAGCTTGACATTTTCCGGAATAATTTACGTTCTTTTAAGAAATTATTGCTTGATATAAACTGCCTTTGAATATGGTCTAATTTATTCATAAAACATTTTTATAACTTGTCTTTTCATTTAATATGAGGGGATTTCTAGAGGGAAGGAAAGATTTATTTGTGCAAGTCACAAACTGTGCAAAGACAAACAAAACATGGTATGAATTAATGGAGGTGGAGCGTGATTCTGTTGGGAGATTAAAAAAATAACAAATGTCCAGAAAACTAGATATTCAGGGATGTTTGTGTTTAAATTTTTCACCATGTAGATCAAAATTATTTTGACATATTAGCTGCATTTTTCAGTTCACTGGATTGTTTGTCCTTTCTATTGTGTTAGTAGTATATGTTGATTTTTCCACTGGTTCCAAATGATAATGTGTTTCCAACCTAGTTTCAGTCAGACCTTCAGACTATAAACAGGTCATGCATCATTTTATGTGCATGTCAATGAATTTGATACAGCTCTATCAATGTTTGCTGAGTGCATATTGTGCAAATCCAGAATACTCATTATGAATAGCATCTGGAGTAATTTGACTCATTTATGGCTACATGTAGACATTGAGATGATGGACTGTTTCTGAAAAACAAGCTGAGCTGATCACTCGATCTACAGCAGAGCAAGGAGAATTTAGACTCGTCATAAAAAAAAAAAAAAATTCCCCTCGCCTCTTATTTCACTCCGACGTTTTTATGTTTTTTTTATTTTCTACCTCATTGCAGCTGTGAGCTGCCTGTTGATTTATACACACTGGCAGTGAGGCTCAGAAGCCCCTGGAGATGATGCCCTCAACACCTCCATTTCCCTACGCTGTTGTCATTTTGGTGCCATCACTTGTAGAGTCTCTATTCTGGGTCTGACCAAAGAGCTCTCACTCTGCTAATCCCACATCCATAACTAGAGACGAGTCTGGAGGGACTTGATCCTGTGACACACAGTGGATGTGACACAAATTCATGTAATGATGAGCAAACATATTGATCATATCTGTATTTATGTTAACATTTATACCTGTACTGTATTTACAATGAGTGTTAAATTGTCAAACAGCTTCTCCTGATTTCATGCTGAGCAGCTCTGGCTGCAAGAGATGGATGGATCCACCCATACATCCATTATCTTTACCCGTTGCTTCCTTTTTGGGTCATGGGGGGTCACTGGTGCCCATGTGCAGCCATAACTGTGCGAGAGGCAGGGGAAACCCTGGACAGGTCTCCAGTCCATCACAGGGACACATAGAGACAAACGAGACAAACAAGCATCCACTCTCTCACTCACACATACTGTAAGGACAATTTAGAGTTACCAATCAGCCTAACATGAAGGTTTTTGGTCTGTGGGAGGAAACCCACACATGCACAGAGAGAACATGCAAACTCCACCCAGAAAAGCCCCCAGCTGAGATGGGAATTTATTGCTCGTTTTAGCATAGAGATCATGCCCGTTCTAAATAATTCCTATATCCACACACACACAGATGTACATGCATAACAGAAGACAGATAAGACTGTGGGCGTTGATGAATGATTGATGTCATTGTATTTACCTAAGTGACATTTGAGAGAGGCTGAAACATCAGCCTTGAATCAAAGCATTTTGATTAAGGCAGGTACCGTATTTTTTGGCCTATAAGTCAGTTTTATTTTCATAATTTACATGCCCTGCAACTTATACACGGAAACGACTTATTTAAAGATTTTTTTTCCCATATTTATGAACCAATTTTTGGCTGAGATATGACTATTTTCATTCATTCTGATTGAAAATATTGAACACTACCATTTTCAGCCCCTAGATGACACTCAAGTCTTATGGCATGCCATTGTGTCATGTAAAAGTGGCAATAATGACACAGTCGGCCTGCCGTAGACTTCCACCTTCGTCCAGCTCGCTTGGAGCAACCATCAAATTAGCTTCATTTCGCTGTGCCGCCTCGATGAAATGCAGCTAGTTTGACTGTCAAAGTGCATTTATGAAGTAAAAGTTCAACTGAGACACACATATGCTATAATTTTGTTCAAGCAAATAAATGGTTTTAGGTGGTTATCTTGTTAAATTTCAAAGGAATGCACAGCGACTCGTCCCTCTGCGCGCTCCTACTTCAGCATATCGGCTTTTGAAATGCAGCTGATTTGACTGTCAAAATACATTTATTAAGGAAAAGTTAGTCTGAGACAATTCTGAGCAAACAAATAATTGTTTTTAAGTGTTAATCTTTTTAAATTCTTGTTAAGGTCTCCCGTGCATGCTCCCGCTGCCGCCATTTGGTCGTCAATAGATTTTTGGCACAACACTGGCCCACATTTCCGGTTTTGGCCCACATTTCTGGGTTTGGTCCATATTTTCGGGTTCTCAGCGGTGACGCATAACAAACTTGACGCATCAGCGGTGATGCATAATAGATGCGACTTATATGGCGAAGTGACATACTTATGGATTTTTCCACTTTATTAGACATATTTGGACTGATGCGACTTATAAGGCGGTGCGACTTGTATGGTGGAAAATACGGTATTAGCTTGGCGTTGCTTGTACATATAAGAAGGTACACAGCTGTGAGATTTTGACATTTCTGCTTGTATTCTGTGTACTTGTATGACAACTGCTAATGTTCGAGTCAGCACTAAATTCTTTAGATCTCGTCTCCTGTCTAACTAAGATCGTCTGATATTTTCATTCAACCTTTATTTAGGCAGGTTAATCTCATTGAGCCTCGAGGACTGATCTTGACTCTTGATTCTGCAGAGTTGCAATCAAAGAGATTTAACATTTTAAATTGTGCTGAGCTTCTACCTGCTACTAATGGGTTCTGTATAATGTGGCACTTAAAATGCATGAGCAGCCTCTGATTTATCTGTAATTTGCCTCCACTGAAGCATATCTTCCTCAATACCTTCATTTGTTTTTTTTAGCTTGCTGGGTAAGAGATGTAGAGATGTTTTATTGTTGCATGTTTGACAATTTGACTCCATCCAACACAAAAACTGACTCAAATGCATCAAAAGACGATGCCATCAGGCAAGACACGAGGATAGTTTGAGATAATGAGATGGACTTTTCTACCATTTTATTTTAGTTCTAACTTTAATCTCACCATAGAAGCACCAAATAATTTCACCAAACCACTGTTTTTTTTTTTTTTTTTTTTTTTTTTTTAATTTTTTGATTTTTGTGGGGCCCAGACAGCTTTGAGTTTTTAGTGCAGAAACCAGCCTGATAAGTCCAAAGTTGTCTGAGTTTTTCATTGGCAGCAGAGTTGTTCTGACAGGCTCAGCAGGTTACCAGCCAGTTGACCTCAGTCACAGACCATTAAAAAGTCAATAATCCCAAACAGATCAATGTTTACATGTTTCATTCTACTGCAGATACACTGCTCTGGTAACAAATGCTGAGCTCTTACATATCTCATTTTGTTTTACTATAGCTTGTTTCTCTATATGCTATTGTTTCTGCTGGTTTATAATAAATCTCCATTTTTTTTACAAGTCTCCTAATTTTACTTAATGATATTCCAAAAGAATCCCGATTTTGCTGTCTTAGGCAAAACAGTATTATACACTTTATAACAACATTAAATGGTATGAATATGTGTAATTGATGTATAATTTGAACACAATAAATCATTTGAAAAATTGAAGTGTTTTTGAAAAGTGCAAATATAGGTGAGCTTTACCTTGACGGAGAACAGAAATTCCAGCCAATTTAGAACAACCAACCCAAAAGTTGTCAAAAATTAATTTATTTGAAAAGCTCTTTAAAAAAAAAATAAACAAATAAATAAATAAAACTTTTGTCAAAGTACCTGTAGATATTCATGTAACAAAAAGTCACGTTTTTACTTGTGTAGAATTGCAGCTCGGCTAAATTTTTTGCCATATAAATGAGATGCTAGACAAATTTTTACCATCAACACAAGATTCAGGATTTTATTTATTTATTTACATACATACAGTATTTTTCTTGTAACAAATTCTCTTTGAACCTGGCCTCAGTTCAATTTGGTCTGAATGAAACTTTCTCTAAACTTAAAATCATTTAAAGCACCATCTACAACAGGTAAGATATTATTTGTTAATAATAATATACAGTATGTGCATCCAAGTCCTCAGCCATCCAGGTCATGAAGTGGACCATTTTCAACTAACAAAACAGAAGTTGTTTTGTTTTCAAACTGTTAATAATCTTTCACATAACCTCGGTCAAAAGGTCCGTACTGCCACTTTAAGGAAAGCTGCCAACTTCACATCCTACCACTGACTATCCACCCTGCTCCTAATGTCTCCTCTCTGCTTACCTTAGCATAAGTCCAAGCATAAGAAAGGGACAGTGTCAATGTCTCTTGCTGTACTGAATTCATAATGAACTGCTCAGCTGCTGCAAAGTGAAACAGCTCCGTCTAATTAACTGTGCAGACGTGTCGGCTTGCCTTCAGTCTGTTTAGTGACCAGTGGATAAGCATGGCAGTGTAAATTCATGTGTCAGCACACACATCATGTACAAGCACAGTGAGAAATGACTGCAGCGAACATGCTATTAACTAATACCAACACAAACTGGCGGAGAGATAAAAAGGGCGACTTGTCCACTCAGCTGGAGTTTTGCTCAGCAGGGGAGTAATGTTGGCTGTCCAACTGGTAGTCCTCTCAGACAGGAGTGGGTCCACTGGGATCCCAAAGGACCTCCCAGTAGTCACAAAACCTGACAGGGGGGATGTGAAAACTCTGCAGAGACCCTTTTTACACCTGTCGTTCTGCAGTGACCACAAGCTTCACCACACCTCACACTTCATTAGTGGGACTCGCATTAGCTGTCTCTACTTGAATTTTTAACTCTTATATGCACATATGGTAGGAATGACCACAGTTTATGTTCCTTCTGTAAAATTTGTTTTGTGAAGCGAATGAAGACGTTACAACACAATAAGTAAACTGTGGTAACACTGCCACCCTTGGGGACATTAAAGCAGATTTGATGCCATTTGGACAAAATACATCATAGGAATTCATGAAGGAATTTTTTTTTCTTGCACTTTGTCAAAGAAAAAGGACATTGTGTTTTTGTCTGTGTATATGTCATGTTAGCAAAATATCTAATGAACCGCTAATGATTTTATTGAAACTTACAGAAATTAATCAGTGGATATTTGCCTAAAACTCATGAACTTTTGCATCAGCCCAATGAAAGATGGCCACCATGTTAGCCAACACAGAAATGTCTAAAACTCAGTGAATTTTATAACTATTTAATTTTGACGTGGTAGTAGCTGAGAATCATCCTCAACACATACTTTGAAACCTTTAAAAATTGCGTGAGATCTTAAACTATTGCATGCAATCGCACATAAGTCATTTACCGGGTTTGACCAAAAACATCTAAAACTGTCTCTGCTCACCATCAGAAACATTTAGTATAAAAGACTCCAGGTGAAATGCCTTCCTTCACAAAACACTAGGTCTTTATTGCACTTGCTTGAAGCCTAAATTAACATAACAGCCAGGATAGTTTATGAATAAGATTAGTAATTCAGATCAGTCAAGTAGCATTATCAACATGTCCTATATATATATAAAGGATTTTTAGGGTTCAATATTCTTCCTGTAGTGTGACAAAGTTTTTACGTCGATCCAGATGAGCAGCTGAACATCTCCTTTTGACACGTCGATATGTGATCAAGTAAAGCTGCACTCCTGGATTTCTGCATTGCCAAGTCCTTGATCTTTTGTACCGGATCTCTACAGTCCGAGCTGGAAAAACAAAACAAGAACAAAGTTTTACTGTGCATGGGAATCAGATACATTTTTCATAATCTTATTGGAGAAAACACGGTATAGGGACTATTTCCCAACATAAGGTTAGATGCAGGGTTTTTGAAATAGTGGATTTATTCCGTCCTGATCCGCACTTCCCTAACAGGTTTGGGTAAAGCACAGAATTACAGTACCTATCTGAGTCAGAGTCACAGGACGTGCTATTGCCCTTCCGTATGTCCTCTTCTGAGTGGAATCTCCGCAGACCACTGCGCTGGACCGCCTGGGTCACAGAGAAGTTGGTCCTCCCTGCAGCACAGGCCTCTATCTTGTCCACGCTGAGCTGAGACTGCAGGAAGAGGTGCAGGCAGCTGTCGGACAGCAGCAGAGGGTTCTGAAGGATTCTGGGAAGAGAATCACGTGTTAAATGTTGCTGTGGGTAGCTTTTTTTTTTTTTTTTACTGCCATTGGAAGTGAAAACAACAGTCACGTGATGTGGAGTTCTTGGAAACAGCAGCTGAATGATATTTGCGATAGGTCAAAGTTCATGTTTTCTTACTGTTCTAAAAACCTCTGGAGCCCCATCATGCGATCTGTGATCTGACTTGCATTGTTCAGGCTGAAGAAAGGATTTTTCGGAGGCAGATCTGGCAAATTTACCCTGCAAAAGAAAATTATACGAACGATTTAGCAAGAGGGAGTTAAAAAAAAAAAGCTAAATATTTGTTATTAAGAGTCGCCTACATTAGCAGTGCATTTTCCATCAGCTTCTGCCTGAGCCACACAAACTCACTGTACCTCCTCCTCACCCCCGAGGTCTTCTTGGTAAAGCAGACGCTGTCGGTCTGTAACAGGAGGTGCGGGTGTCACACAAATATCACAAATACAGACATTTAATTCATGCTCTTTGCCATTATACTCACATGTAAGCAAATCTCATAGTCCATGTAGGCATGCCAGAAGTCGTTCTTCTGTATCCGTGGGTCTCGAACCCAAACACTGACGGCCTGCTGCATGGGGACGGCAGGAGAGACACTGAACTAAAGTGTTGAAACACAAAGAGGAAGGCTTTTATTGGCAGATTGAGGAAGTGCAATGACAAACACACACAAGCCAGCAGTGGAAAATCCAATGTGTCTATTTTTAAGCCCATATATAAAAAAAAAAAGAGTCTTAAAAAAACAACATTAAGTTCAGACTTGCCTGAGTTGTAGTTCTGCTTGTTCCTTCTTTCATTGTCCAAAATGTCAAAATATCTGAAAGTCAGAGACCTCTAACTAGACAGATTGTGTTGTGTTCAGCTTTTTGCTTCTTCTTGTCACTTCTACAGCCAAGGAGCAAAGGTTTCCAAACAAAGTCACAAGACCAAGCTAGGCCCTTCCCCAGTTAGTAAATGTCAAACAAATACTACAAACACTTACCACCTTTTATCTGGAATCAATCCCAAGATCTGAGGCTTCAACATTTATTATCTACAGCTGAATTAGATAGATCGTGTTTGTCAGGTTAGAAAAATGTCTCAGCAACTGATCACAATCAGAAAATAGGCATTCGATCTAGAATTAACTGCTAGAGTCAACGCCGTTCAAGATGGCCGCCTCAGCTAACACAAAAATGACTATAACTCTGTCAGCTTTGCAAATAGTCAGCTCAAATTTGTTTTGGGAGTAGGTAAGTGTCATTCCCAACTCAAACTCTGAGTCCTAACATATCGAACAAGATTGCTGTTCAAAACTTTGCCTTTAGCCATTAGACTACAAAGCCCTCAACAACCTAGCTCCATCTTATATTTGAGATCTTGTTGTTCTATAGTTTCCTAACAGAGCACTTCGCTCTCAGACTGCAGGCTTAGAGTTTCCAAAAGCAGAATGGGAGGAAGAGCTTTCATTTATCAGGCTCCTCTCTTGTGGACAAGGCCGGATTAACCATATGGGCAAGTGGGCAAGTGCCCAAAGGTCCACGATCTCTAAGGGGCCCAGGGCAGTGACGGCACAAGCAAAATATCTGGTCATCTGGAGCCCTGCGCTGCACAGAAAGACTGCTGCGCTTCCGCTGCATTTGGGCCGCCCCGCTCCTCCTAGCACCGGATGCTGCAGCTCTCGTTTTTTTTTTTTTTTTTTTTTAAGTTGGATCCTTGACTGCGTGACCTGTCAATCAACTCAGAAGGCGTGCCAGTAACTGACCAATCGACAACTTCAATTTGTCCCGAAGGTAAATGCTCCTTGCCCGCTGACAAGATCATCAATTTTTAATCTTGAAAAACATATTGTTTAAAAAAAAAAAAAAAAAGAGTTTTTATCTGTTGTGAGATGATTCCAGCAGTTTTTTTTAATCTACTTGATGAAGAATAGTATGACAGAAAGGAGAGCTTATTATCTCTGCTTATGGTACTTTGCTATAAGTATGACTTCAGTATATTTATGGCATCAGAGAAAGCTGAGATTAAGTTATCCACATAAAGTAAAATGGCATCAGCATCAAAATAAGGAATGTCAAGTTTGAGATTAATCCAGTTTCTGATGTCTGACTTTGTATTGACATGAAAAAAAAAATGCTGGAAGGATTCATCTTCTGATTTACAAAAGGTACACAAATCAACATCAAATTTAAATCTTCTTTAAAGAAACATGAGTACAGGATGCATCTTATTATTTTCAGATGATTCTCCTTCACTTAGGAGATTTAGGCCATTTGATAAATTTAGAATGAGCAGAACTCCTACTGGTTTTATGATTTATATTGGGAGGTTTCTTGAAGGAATAGTTGTTATAATCCGTAAATCCTTTGTCACCTATATTCATTCATCATCTTGTTGCATTTGAAGTCATTTAATTTTAATGTGAGCATCAAATCATTACCTTTCCATATATTATATTTTTAATT
>JARVLU010001073.1:18234030-18255428 GCA_031762415.1 Simpsonichthys santanae | reverse complement strand
TAAGACCAATAAAACACTAAAAACAGTGCAGAGCAAATTCAGTCTATGCTAAAAGCCAGGGAGTAAAAATGTGTTTTTAAATGTGTTTTTTATTTATTTATCTAATTTAATCTTGACCACTGTTTTGCCAATTTTAGTTTTTGTCTGTAGATTTACTGAATTTAGCTTCAAGCTACAATTCAGCTAATTTTAGCCATTGTTTTGATATTTTCAGCTACTTTTCCACTTGTTTAACTTTTTAGCTGTTCTACTCACTGTAGTGGTTTGATATATTTTAAACTTTGACTATTCAGTTTAAGCTTATTTTGTAACGCCTTCAGCACATTTCCACAGTTTTCTTTTAGCATTCCTGCTGCATTTTGTAGAAAATCACTTTTATTTATTTATTTTTTTTTTATGTCTCTCTCTCTCTGTGTCTGATGACACAATGAACACTGAAGGGGAAAAAAGCAGAATTTAATTCAAAATGATGCCTGCTTTGGTTCAGTTTTTGTACATTTTAGCGGAGAACAAAGTCTTGCTGCAGATGAGACAGTGCACCTCAGAAAACCACCTGGAGTCAGGCTTTCAGCTCTGTGTTACAGGCGCTTCAGTAACCTTCAAACTCAGCGTAATGAAAAGAATAAAAAGAAATAAAAAGCTCTTGTGCTGCTAATCTGTTGCAGTCAGGCAGGCTTGTGTAAAAGGTTTGCTCCTCTTTCTTTTTTCTTACCAGGAAGACCTTGAGACGCGAGCCTGCTGCCACTCCGAGTCAAAGAAAGGTCTTGTGTCATTTTATCCTCATGTTTATAACAAAAACTTAATGGCTTCCACAGCAGAATGGATTTTTGACATTTTCTTGCTGAACTCTGCAAACAGTTGATGAAGTTCAGAAAGATGTCTCTGAGGCATGTCAAATGAAAACACTTTGGCCTTGGGTTTTATCTCATTTTACAATAAAATGTATGTTGGCCTTTGTTATCACAATCATTTTTTTTATCCTGCTTGTTCACACACATGTCAAATTAGTTCTCTGTGTGTGGTTACATAACATTTTAAACCATTTTGATCATTTGCACAGCTAAAACAAATATAATTATTAAATACTACAAGGTAGAAAGTTCCTGGAGAAACTCTGATGGGGACTGCCATATTGTGGACATTTTCAAAATTTGATTTGACAGTATGTGTTGTGGTTCGCTCGCAACTACCACCATAAAAATTTTCTGCTCAATGTGGCAAAAAAAATAAATAAATAAATAAATAAATTTAAATCACTGACGTATTTTTTTTTTAAGCTATGGCGGCCATCTTGGATTTTTGATTTGGATACAATAAGTGATGGGGAACATTCTCAGCTACAACCACACCAAATTTCAGCTCTATGTGTAAAAATAGCTGAGTTAAAGCCATTTAAATTTAGCTGAGGTCTGTTTGTTAAGAAGTCTAGTACCCAGGCCTAGGCAGTCCCCAGTTATTACTGTAATATTATCCATCAGTAATTTACACAAAGAAATTCTTATACAGAGAAATAGGTGTATCCATTTTAGACCAACCATGCAACCAGCATTTTTACAATATTAGGTGATGTGAGATGTTACACTTAAGGTGTGTAATTTGAACGCCTCTCTACTGCCACCAAAATTAAGCTGTAAAATTGAGTTTCAGCCATTTCTTTGTTGGCTACTTTTGATTAGCTGTTGTGGCCATTTTGAATTAAAAACAAAGAAACATCAGCTGTAGATTTCTAAAGTTTCCTGACTTTTTCATTAAAATAAATCAGGCAGTTTATGAGAAACAAAGTTGACTTCAATAAATGCTCAAGTTGCTCAAAGATCTTGTGCAATGAGCAGCATTTGTGACATGATTGACTCTCAGCTACTACCACTTTAAATTTTAGCTCAACATTCATAAAATTGCCAGAGATGTAGTCATTTTGTGTCTCCCATGATGAGGTGGCTGTGACGGCCATCTTGAAGAGAGATGACTACAAAAGCTGGTCAGTTTTAGAACTACATCTGATGATATCTTTCATTAAAATTCATCAGGGGTGTCAAAATCACTTACAAAAGGGGCCAAAATGAAAACCTTTTTCAAACTAAGGGCCAGTTTCAGACATACGTTAACTCAAGTTAAGATACCCAATATCTTTACTTGGTTGCAGGTACCTCAAGAGTTTGATTGGTCTCATTTGACATTCTCTGTTGCAGTTTTGACATCATAATCAAAGATTACTGAAAAAATTAAAGCAATAAACGTATTTTACATTTAAAATAACATCTTGGGGGGCAGATAAGATGTCCACGAGGGCCACATTTGTCCCCTGGCGACCATTAGATATTTTGCTAGTCGACTGTAAATATTTAAATACAAAACATGAAAAAAAGATCTTGTACAGTTTAATATTGCTAAAAATATGTGTTGACGATCAGCCTCAGCTACAACCACAACAAATTATACGGTGATATGTAAAACATTCACATCTCAGGTTTTTTTTATCAGTCGTTTTTGATGCACATCTTGAATGAGACTGACTCCAAAACTTGAACAGTTAAATAGCAATATATAAAATTTACATTTAGTAGATTTTGTTAAATTTCCTCCAGGGATTCATAAGATTTTTTTATTTTTTGCCAACAACCAAAGGAAAACATTCAAATGCAAAATAAAATAATTACCTGTCATTTCATCGTGTTTCCAGGAGGGGGTAGTATATCATCGTTTTCCAATCAGTTTTTATTTTTTATTATTTTTTATTTTTATTTTTTTGTTCGGAATCTTTTCATTTGAAACTGGTTTTTGTTGCAGATTTTATACCATTTGTGAGAAACGTGGCTTGTATTGTTATATTTTCATATTATTTAAATTAGTTTTTATTTCCCTGTGACATGTTTGATAAATCTCACTCAAGTCCGGCGTTAATTTTTAGTCATACCAGGTGAGATTTTGGCTTCAATATGTTTTTAGCTTGATTTTGATTTTGTGGGGAAACATATCACGGAAAAGACGGTTTATTTCAGAGTCCCAAGCCCCGCCCACTTCAGCCGACAGGCTGCGTTTTAATTGGAGCAGGCTTCAGTCAATCACGCAGCATCTCCCCAGCAGGGATGCTGCTGTCAGAGGGACAGAGCTGCATGTGAGAGCTTGTCAGATCAGAGGACAGGCTGCTGCTTGTGCGGCTCAGATTATAATCTGGATGAGGACATCTCCTCATCTTCTGTAAATTGATGCAGTGTTTTCACCTAAAGGTAAGTCTCTCTCTCTGTTTTTCTGTTCTTATTTTAATCTCTTGAATCTCTCTTTTACCAAACCAAGAGGTTATTTTATCACCTCTTCCACAAATGACTAACTCTGGCTGTCTTCATCAAAGTTCAACTTAAAGCTCTTTGGTTCAGACTTAAAGACAGCAGCAATGAAATCTAAGTTCTCGCTTCAAAGTTAAACAAACCAGCAGTGGAGTGCATTTAACGATCGATTTAAAGCCCTGTGGAGTTTTCCAGGCAGCAGATATTTTATGGATATACTTTGCAATTCATGCAGAAAATACCAATAGATCATTTTGGTCTCCATGGTAACCCCAAGTCTCTTCCTTTAAAAGGAAAGAGTTGGAGGAGCTTTTAGTGAAAGGAAGCAGATGTGCAGTCTGAAGTCAGGAGGAAGTAAAGAGTTTGTTTTACACTTATGATGCATGGTTGAAGGTGTTTGTGGCTGTGAGCATGGATTTGAGGACTTCGGCATCATTCTGCTTTCTGCAGAGTCTTTCGTTCAACAATAAATTAGCTTTTTGTGACTTTGGTTTTAATTAAGAAGCGACATTGTTCAGCTTTTAGGGAAGTGGTGATGTTAGGATTGACGTGACGTTCTCTCAGTTCTCTGGCTGTGTCAAAAGAACCACAGGGGAGTCTTCTCGGGTGTTGTTCAGACATGTCATGGTTTTCTCACAGGAATTCAGAGCAAAGACCTCATGAAGTTGCTTTATGATGTAGCTCTTTGTTTTGTTTTTATGTAATTTCTTCCATTTACTTTTCATTTGCTTTTATGTGACTGTCTATTGTTGTCTCGTCTGCGTTCTTTGTTTAAAACAGGTCTCTTGTGAATGAGTTCTCCAGGCTCAATGAGACTAACCTGTATACATAAAGGTTTGTATGTGCAAAATGGGCACATACATGCTCATATGCTCTAACTGTGGAAAGTATCGTTGCTAAAGGCAGAGTTGTTGTTTTGTAGAGAAACTCAAACCGCTGGAGGCTTTTTGGGAAGACACTGTAAACTTCCTTCTTTCTGTTCTCCCAGATGTGTTCTCTGGAGGCTGGGGTTGGTTTCGTGGCCAGTTTGCTTCCTCCTCCTGGGGAGTTTCGCCTCCCTCACAACGTTGTGTCAAACACTGAGAGACCGGGCAGGGAGTGAATCAAATCTGTGGAATGCTGCAGACAAGAAAAACACTGACGTCTGTGCAGTTTGTGCAGCACTGAGGTTCTGCATTGCATTTTGTTTTTTCCTTTACGTTCATCTGAGAGGGTTTGACAATAAACCTGATCTGCATCGTCCTCATCCTGCAATTTCACAGTGCAGGTTGTTGCACAGTTTGTCAATCTTCCAAGTTTACTGACTGTCATTTCCCAAAAAAACTTATCTTATAACACAAGAAGATCTGGTAAAGGATATAAACTGCAGAAGCTTTTGAGTCATCCAAACGTTTTACAGCAGTCTGTGTTGGTGTCTGAAAATCCACCAACCAACAGGTGAGTCGTGCAGACAGTGAATAAAAATACATTGAAAACAAGTGGGATTATCACGTATTGAGGGGTTGTTTGCCTCTCTGTGTGTGATTATGTAATTATTCTTCAATTTCATGCATGAACATGTACAAGTTATGCTATTTAAGACGTTGTTAGGAGAAACTGCAGGATTTGCTTTACAAATTCTTGTTATCTTTGCAAAAATATATATTTACCATTCATTTATTCTATACAGTATTTTGTATTAAAAGAAGTAGTCACATCACACACATATATTTGATTGTTATCTTTTTTTGTTGAAATCAGTGCTCTGGCTCTTTAGCGGCAGCAGTTTGTCTCGCCTTCAGCCTCCTTCAGGCGTCAGAGAGACTGAAGCTAAAAGGCTGATTTCAGAAGTGGCTGACTGACTGCCAAATATCAACATGAAATTTTAATGAAGATGAATCTACGAGACACAGTACTTTTAACTAAAGGCAACAATGAAACACCGGCCGACTTCCATATGTTCTGCTTTCTGTGCTGTTGGAAATAATCTTTACCATTTCAGGCAGCTGTGTATATATAATACCTGAAGCATTTTCTTATCATCTTTTCCTGAAGAGATTTTTTTTATACTATGTAAAATATGTATGCATTAATTAAAATTAAAAAGCTATTTTTAATGACTGTAAACTGATTGTATCATGGAGTGAAAAGTGATAACAGATACCAGCGTGTCATTCAAAAGCCAAAATCTAGAAGCCATTTAAAAAAAATCTGCTCTTGCTGCTTCTATTGTATTTAAAAGAAAAGTCAGGTGCTGCAGGTCAAATAAAACCCGACTGACTAATCAGTTTACTGCTCGTGTGTGTTGACACAATGCCAAGATGGAAAGACATCAGCAGTAGAATTAGATATTATTCGCTGCTCATCATCCTGGGGGAGGATGAGAGGTCATTTCCAAACTATCTGGAGTCTGTTAAACAGTGGCCCTGACATTTAAGATGGCTGCCGATCCTTTCAGGAGAGGATGTTCCAGCTAATCCCCCCCAGGGTCAGACTGTGTAATCTCAAAGAAATTGCAAAAATCCCAAGAGCTCCATCCCAGATTTTACAGGCCTCAATTAGCAGGTCAAAGGTTAAAATTCATGGCAGTATATTTAGATAAAGACTGAACAAATATGAGTTGTTTGAAGAGTTGGCAGAAGGACAGCCCCCCCCCCCCCAAACAAAAAAGCATCACGACTTAAATATGTAAAGTTTCATTTGAATGGACGGCCCAACTTTGGGAACAATGTTCTTTGGACAGACAATACTAAAGTAGATATGTTTACCCATCATGCACAGCTCCATGTTTAGAGAAAACCCAACACAGCAAATTGGCACAAACACCTCAAACCAGCTGCAAACGTGTGTGTGCTCAGTGTCGGCTAGTGTTAGCATAGCAGGCTACACTGAGGCCTCCTACATACCAGCATGTCTGTGCTGACACTATAGCTCCTATCCATCCATCCATCCATTATCAGAAGCACCTCCCTAGGGAGGCGCCATGGAGCATCCTTACCAGATGCCCGAACCACCTCAACTGGCTCCTCTCGATGTGGAGGAGCAGCTGTTCTACTCTGAGTCTCTCCTGATATCTCTGTGGGAGAGCCCAGCTACCCTGCAGAGGAAACTCATTTCAACCGCCTGTATCTACAATTTCATTCTTTCAGTCACTACCAGAGCTCGTGACCATCGGTGAGGATAGGAACTGACCGGTAAACAGAGAGCTTTGTCTTACAGCTCAGCTCTCTCTTCACCACAATGGACCGGTACTGAGTCCACAACACTGCAGATGCTGCACCAATCCATCTGTCAGTCTCAGGCTCCATTCTTCCCTCACTCGTGAACAAAACCCCAAAAATACTTGAACTCCTCCACTCGAGCAGAACCTCACGCTCGACTCGAAGAGAGCAATCCACCCTTTTCCGACTGATTTCTTGTTGGTTCATAAAAGACGGCTCAGAACGCAGCTCCCAGGCTGTTTGAGTGGTTTCAGGCTGTGGAAACCTTCACTCTTTGGACAGTATGGTATCTTGGGAGAGGACTAATCCACCATATGGTGAGCATCTGATTAAGGGATTATAGGGTTTTCATTTTTAAGCACATTCCATAAAAGAACTAAGTCAAGTAAACAATAACTTTAAAAATAGAAAGCAAAGGCTATATTGAACATATGAGTCAGCTGTGATAACACTACAACTGTGAGAACACCTGGTGAAAAAAGAAGAACTGCAATCTAACTGGAGCAAAACAAAGTTTTCAGAGAAGGAAAGTTCAGTTGTTCCCACTATGACTGCTTTAGAGACGTCAACGATTAGCTTTGGGTGCTGTGACCCTCCATTTTCTTTGAAAAGCTTGATTATCAGAGATTAAGTCAACCCATTAGGCTAATCCATAAAGTTAGGACTGCTGCAACTTTACCCTTGCAGCAGATATGACGGGCTGCCTGGTCCTTTCGTTGTTTGCTATGTTCTTTGTTACTCGTCAAGAGGTAATCGAAAATAACCCTGGACCCTCTCTGTTCATCCGTCCATCTGTCCGTGCATGTTGTGAGTATGATAACTTGAAGAATAAGTGAGGTAATAACTTCCATTTTGGTGTGTGGCCACATCCAGGCGTACAAAAGGTTCCTTTTGAAAATGGAGATACCGCATCAAAATCAAACATGGCCACATGTGTGTAAACCATACATCCCAATCATTTGAGGAAACTGTAGTTTTAAGCAATATAAAAACAGAAAGTAAAGTTTCCTCACATGATTGGGTTGGCTAAAGATTAATCTGATGGTCAAGGCCACTATTGGCCACCCACTGGCTCTGCCATTACTCCTGGTGGTGGATAAAATATCTCACCAGCATCTGCACCACCTCAGACAAAAAAGAACACATAATTCTGTTCTCCAGTGTAACACCTATACCCACTTGAAAAACATGAAGGTTTACCTGCATTCTCTGTTCAACACTCACCTCCAAAACTACAAACATTCACTATTGAAACCCGTCAGTGACAGAGACAAATATCTATTGTTTTTTTTATTTTTATTTTATTATTATTATTTTATGAATATGTGCAGAAAATGTTCTTTGTGTAAATTTTGCTCCCATTTTACATTTTAACATGAACACTGAGAATTAAAGAATTTTTAAAAAAAATCTGTCAAAAAATGAATTGTTAAAGTTAAAATAAGCTAAACAGAAGCTTAAATCTTAAATTAGAATTGTTGTAAATGGCTAAACAGATCTAGGAGCTCAAATTTAGCAAGACAGCTAGAAGCTTAAAGAAGAAGGTGAGACTTGCACCAGTCTGCTGGAGAAGATTAAAAAAAAACATTTCTGCAAAAGTAATCTCAATGTTTTGTGGTGATTAAAAAAAAAAAGTTAAATATCGTAGTTAAAAATATATCAAATGTGCAACTATTTAAAATCATAGCCAACAATTCCCAACCAAACGAGCATTTTAATAAATGAATGGTTGCAACAGCACAAAGTATGCAGAAGTAGTTTGATTATCAAAAAAAAAAAGAAAAAGAAAGAAAGAAATGGAAGAAACTAAAAACATAAAAAAGTAGAGTGCTGAATCAGCATTCACATTATTAAATGTATCTCCACTCAAGGAAGTAAAGATGTCTGATGTTGTTTTACTTTTTATTATGAGCTATGATATTTCCAAGTGGATTTTATCTATTTTAATTTTATTTTATTCATGCTACTTGCAAACTGGACTTCTGCTTTGGAAGTTTTGCAGGGGTTCCCAACTCTGGTCCTTGAGGAACACCTTCTTGCATGTTTTTGTTGTTTCTTGCATGTTTTTGTTGTTTCTTGCTAAGACACACCTGATTTTAATAAATGTGTGATTAACATGCTTCTGCAGAATGAGATGAAATAATTAAATCACCAAATCAGGTGTGCTGGAGCAGGATAACAACTAAAACATGCAGGATGGTGTTCCTCAAGGACCAGGGTTGGGAACCACTGGTTTATAGTGTGTGAGATGCTGACTGTCTCAGAGTCTTGAGAAAATTGTGACTGTATTTTTCATGAGTCATCATTATATTCAACAGTAGATTTTAATGATTGTTTTTCTAATATTTTGCAACCTTAAATTAAAGATACAACCTTTATTTTTTCTGCTTTTAATATTTGTTTATTATTCCTATTGAGAGGAACTATTTTATTTGTATTTTCTTGTGTCACCTGCCCTCCTTCCTCAGTGTTTCCTCCTTCGTGTTGCCTGCTCCTGTCACACCTGTCCTCTATCCCAATCACCCCAGGTGTTCATTCTTGTCTCTCGTCTCTATAAATTCTGTGTCAAATTGTTTCTTCCCTGTCTGTAGATTGTCCAGTCAAAGTGTTCATGTCCTGTTTCCTCTGTGTCTCCATCTTCCCTCCATGTATGTAAGTTTTGCTGCCATGTCATCATTTTGTTTTCATTTAATAAATATTCTTATTTTACCTTCGAGCTCCCCGAGCGTCTGTCTGCACATTGGGCTCTGCAAACACCAGATCATTACAAGAGCAGATCATCGAAGTAAT
The DNA here is from genome assembly GCA_031762415.1 of Simpsonichthys santanae. Classification (NCBI taxonomy): domain Eukaryota; kingdom Metazoa; phylum Chordata; class Actinopteri; order Cyprinodontiformes; family Rivulidae; genus Simpsonichthys; species Simpsonichthys santanae. The sequence goes on along the minus strand of JARVLU010001073.1, from coordinate 18,246,154 downwards.
TTCCAAATTACAGTGAGAACAAATGTTGAGAGACTGCAGCTGCATCCTAATCAGAGCTGAGTCATAAATACTACCATTTTTAATTGGGGAAGTTCTGCCGGTCGTGACAAAGTTAGGAGCAGCCTGTGCTCTGAAATTCAGTCTTTTGTAAACTTTTTGGTTTTATTTGCAAAATTATGTTGGCTGGTTGAGCTACTCTGGTGTCCTGAGGAGCTGGTGTTAAGTTATGAGACTAACCCCGTCACACATGCACACACAGTGCAGATAACACAGGAGAGGACCTCTGCACGTCTGAAAGAGGCAGAGTGGAGGTGGGCGGGGTTTGGAGAGATGAGATGCTGCATGTTGAGGATGTGGTTGTTTAACAGGATGCTGTGGTGTCTGAGTGTGTGCTACAACACATCTTGTCTGTTTAACAGCTTCAGAAATGAATGAAACCACTTCCTTTTGCTGCACTGAGTCTCATTAGTCTCATCAGGATGATGTTTTCTTTCAGGGCTGACTTGCAGTCGTCAAAGATTAACAATGTCTCGGAAAGTCATGCACATTCAAAGCTCAGTCGTTTCATGCCTTAATCAGGTCTGAAACAGGCGTTGACGTCCGTTCGTCTCTCTCAGAAAAGAAGCAGCACACACATCGAGAGCGAGACTGTCGTCTGGCTAACTTGACCCCGCTCGGTCAACAGGCGCTCTAATGAATAATAAGTCCCATGAGATGGAGACAGATTTCTGTCTGTGTCATTATTCTTGGCTAAAAGTATTCAGCCATCATAACGTGTGCGGTTTCAAGAATATACATTTGTTTGTTTGTTTGTTTGTTTATTTCAAGGAAAATTTGACCCATTTTTCATTTTCCTGCAGACAGATTCTGTTTTCACTGCTGGTCTTCTGGACAAACAGTTATGACTGAAGTTCACTGCCTTGGAGCAAAATCCCATTTAAACGGTTCATTTTCTACAGTTTTCTGTTCTACATGCATTTGGACTTTATTCATGAGCTGATTCTGACATCAGTTGTACGGTGACAAGTTTAGTGTTGGACTATTTCTCACATGAAAAAAATACTTTATTATATTTCAAATGTATTTGAATATTCTATAGTATATTGCAAATACACAAAAAGATTAAAGGTAGTCCCCGAGATACGAAGGGGTTCCGGACCTAAGGACCGTTCGTAGGTCGATTCTACCGTAGGTCGGAGCCGAACGCTCATGGCGCCGTATGTCCGCATTTACGGCCGTAAATCGAAACTAAACGGCGATCGGTAACGTCTTTTTAAACACGTTTTTTCAATGTAAAACAACTTTGAACGGCCGTTTTAATGTGTTTTAATGTGTTTCCAAGCAGTTAGCTAACAAAATACCCTAAAAAAAAAAACGAAAAAATATAAAATGCTGCATAAAAAAAAAGCAACGTACGGCGCAATGACGTCACTGGGGCGGCGCCATAAGTACGGAGCACCGACGCCGTAGGTCGATGGCGCCGTAGGGTGGGTGTGTGTGTGTGTGAAGTATACTAATGTTAAACATTGATAGTAACATTTTTAATACACTGTACTTTAAAATATACCTGTAACTACAGAAATTGCATTTCCTGTGAAAATGCAATGTGAATGCTCATTACTGAAGAGCTTGCTGAAAAACAGCTGAAATTAGCTTTAACAACCATGCTAAATGTTAGCTGAAAAGGAAGAACAAGCCTAAATTAGCAGAATGAAGCAGAAAAAAAATGCATACTTGCTGAGTTAGGTTTAAATGAGCAGAACTGGGCACAAATGTTATGAAATTAACAAAAAAAAGGGGCTGAAATTAGCATAGCTGAAAAGTAGCTGACAGGGCAGAAAGAAGCTTGAAATACCAGAAGAAAGTGGAAAGAGCTGAAACAAGCTTTAAAAAAAGAGTGGAATTAGTTAAAAAGTTAAAAATAGCATAAAACAGCTAAATAATAGCTGAAATAGCTGAAACTAGCTAAAATAAGCTGAAAGGGGCATAATGAGCTGAAATTATAGAAAGAAGTTAATTAGGCTAAAAATATCAGGTTACCACAAAACTGTGAATTTATCTGAAAACAACTGAAATCAACAACAACCAAAAAAAAAAAGCTATAAACACAGCTGAAAAGGTAGAAAAGGCGTAAAGCAGCTGAAGAAATCAGTAAGAACATGTTTGCCCAGTTAGGCTGAAAAGAAGCTGAAATTAGCTTGAAAAGTGGAAATTGTCTGAAAAAAGCTGAAATTAACAAAAAAAAACAAAAAAAAACAGCTGAAAATAGCTCATGAGGCAGGAAAAAGCTTAAGCTACCAGAAGGAAGTTACGAGAGTGCATTTTTGCTGACTTTGAAACAAATGCAAAAAATGTGGAATTAGCTGGGAAAAGTATAAAACAGCTAAATAGCAGAAAAAACTGAAATTTGCATAAATAAGCTGAAAGGAGCATAAACTAAAATTAGCAGAAAGAAGTTAGAAACAGAAAGATGTTGTGGTTAGCAGAAAGATGAAAAATGGTCACAATAGTGTGAATGCTTCACACTATTAAGTTCAATCTTTACAATACAAACATGAACAAAAACACATTTACTAATGACTTTAAAAATATATATATTGTAATCTTACACTTCAAGAATGTAAATTAAATGTTTTTGCTATTTTTAAGTTTGTACTAACTTGACATTTATTTTCAGCAGGTATTAAATGCAATGCCAGTTAGCTTCTAATAAAAAATGTCCGATGTATGAATTATAAAAATAGTCACTCTTGGAATTTTTTGTATAAAGCTTAAAATAAATCCAATTGTATATATGTGAATAATTAAAAAAGTTATTATTTAAGAAGTTTCTGTGTTAAAGGCAAAAAGCTTCAGAAGCCAAATAGTTGCAAGGAATAGATTATTTAAATATCCAAGCAGTGCACAAATGTGCAAAGTTGTAGGTGTGTCAGAATATATGTCAGAGTTTGTGTTTTGACAGCACCAGAGCTGAAGGCGTGTGGTATCGATGGTGCTGAAGGTGGATCTTCAAGGACTTTGTAACTAAAACTAGAGAAATTGCATTTTCGGCAAAAATGCAGTGTGAATGCTTATTGCTGAAGAACTTGCTGACAAACTGCTGAAAATAAAAACATGCTAAAATGCATCTGAAATGGAAGAAGAAACCTAAGTCGTCAGAAGAAAGCTGAAATAACACATTTGCTGAATTGTCAGAAAGGAGCACAAAATTTAGGAAATTAGCTAAAAAGCTGAAATTAGAGGAAAAAACAGCTGATAAGTAGCTGAAATGGTAGAAAGAAGCTTAAACGAAGGAAGTGAAAAAGCTGAAATTAGATTAAAAAATTTTGAATAAGCTAAAAAAAATTATTTAGCACAAAACAGCTAAAAGTATAGCTGAAATAGCAGAAAAAGCTGAAATTAGCAGAGAAAAGCTGAAAGAAGCAAATCAATTTGGCTGAAAGAAGCAGAAATAGCTTGAAAACTGTGGAACGAGAATCATGACGAAGAGCCTACGTAAGAAAAATGGATCCCAACAGTGTGAATGCTTCATAATCATTCACAGAATGAACACCTGAACTCTGGAGATAATATAAGCAGAAATACAAACCTGACGTTTTTTTTTTTCCTTCTACGGGTTCCTTCAGGACAAGTTTTCACCATCTGTTGTCAAAAAAAGGCTGCAATCCTTTATGTTTTCCTCTCTGTCTGCAGTTTCTGTGCACTTCTTTAAAAGCCATAAATTGGTGTTTGAGTTTTGAATGTGTTTCTGAAGCCACACATACAAAGAGCTGGGTCTATTCTTTAAAGCTCCAAGATGACCCATTTTATTTGCCAGCAAAGTCACATTTCCCATGAATCTCAGAGATCTTTACTTCATTCTGCATGCTTTTCATCTGGTTCCAGCCCTACATGCACGCCTCCTCCAGGTTTTCAGGGAGTTGGGATTTTGCTGCTTTCTTTAATTGGACTTTGATTATCTCCGTCAGCTGCTCCTGCATGGCAACTTCTCACCCCTTTTGGAGTGATTATTCACCGTAACAGATGTAAAAGTGTCAAATTTCAGCACCATGGAATAATCTTTCAGAGTTGCAGACTGAATGAATGCGACTTTAACGGTGAAAACAAAAACAATTTTGTGATTTAGTTTGGCAATTATTTACTGACACGAGTGCAAAGGAAGTTATTTTTTGTGTATTTTCTCTGAAAAATGGCAACAGCAAGCTCAGAAGAGTGTGAGGTGAATCTGGCTTTTTGTTACGTCAACCTTGCTTTTATTACACTGTTGAATGGTTTGTGTCTTTGTTGAAAAGGATTTAAACTGTTCAACAGGCTGGTTGCCGTTGATTCTCCTCTTCAGGATGCAGTTTCACGAGGAGACATCTGGGCATCTAACGGGCTGCTGTGAGTCCATGAAGTCACGTTGTTGTTAGTCGTGCAGAGTGAGATGAACCACCTGCTGGAAAAATAAAATCTCCTAAAAAGCTAGCACTGATAGGAGCAGTATGCTCCAAAACCCCTGCATGTGCTGTTTTATCACTTGAATATTTACCACGTATTCAGGCTTCTGGGCTCAGTTGAGAATAGTTTAGGTTTTGATAAATATATGTTTTCATTTTTTGCTCATGTATCCAGAGTGTAAATTGTGTGTTGGCACCTTAGAAATGGATATCCATGTTTGTGTGTGTGTGTGTGTGTGTGGCGGGGAAGCATATTTGCTCATAAGAAACTATTTTGTATTTACCATATTTTTTTGGCCTACAAGTCACTTTTTTTGCATAATTTGCATGCCCTGCGACTAATACGCCAAGTGAATCATAATTATTATTATTTTTTTGCATATTTATAAACCAATTTGTTTTCTTGTTTGTTTACATTGGTTTAGCTACAAAGCTGACAGCTTGTGTAAAACTCCATGTTTAGTTCCCACCTGCTGTGAGAGTTTTAAATGACACTTGAGGTTTCTGATGGCACAGAGTCCTTCAGAGTCACACGCTGCATGGAGCTTAGAGTTTTTATTTATTTTAGATTTATTATATTTTTTAACACATCCAGGAACCCTTTTTATGGCATTAATCTACAAATCGAACATTGTGAGTCCAAACGGAGCCCACACAGGACCATGGCTCTGCAGCTTTTGTAACTTTGACTGAAAACACCCTTGATAGCCTAGAACCCAATGTTCCTTTTTTATTAAATCCAAATAAAACACGGACTCGTGCAACCACGGGACATGAGTTCACTGCCTTTCCACCCACCTGATATTAGCTCTTTTCCAGAAAATGCAACTGTTTTCTAAGTTTTTTTTTTTTTTTCCTTGTAACGTTTACATTTTATTCCCTTTTTAGAGCGTGTACCGGTACTTTTATTTCTTTCTACCGTTCACTGAAAGGCGAAAGGCTTTGTGTGTGTGTGGATGAATATTAATAAAATTCCCAGAAATGAATCATTAGATGAGCATTTTACAACTAATTAACATTTGGTTTCAGTCCAGTTCAAGATGGCTGCCACAGCCAATCAACCTTAGCCAGCACAAAAATATCTGACAGTCTATTTAGCAAATTTCTTATTTCCAGCACATACTACCTCTAGCATTAACAGATTACGTGCAAGACATTTAGATATTAGCAAAAAAAAAAAAAAGCATAAATTTCAGTTGTTTTTCAAGATAAGGTGATCGTAGTTTAAAACTCTGACATAAAAGATGCTGGGCAAAAAGCATTCCTTTCAAAAAAAAATGTTGGTCTTTTATTTTTAAATTATTTTATAAGGCATGTAGAAATTCAAAATCTCAATCCCACAGTGAGCGAGCTCACGTGAAGGATTTAAGGATTGTTTTAAGCCAGATGAGTTTCATGTGATAAAACGGGCTCGAACCTGCAGCCTCAATATTATGAGACCGCAGCATGAACCACCGATCCACCGCAGCCCTCACAGTTTATGAGTGAATGCAATAAAAAGGTTCTTTGTAAGTACCTTTGTCAACATTTAAAAAGTAATTTCAATTCATCATTTTTACATTTTAGGAAAATTAGAAACGTGTAATTCTAGAAGGCCTCATAAACGTCATGAACATGTTTTTTTTTTTGTCATAACCCGCATACAATAATTTGTTGTCCAAAGCTAATAAGCAATGACTGAAATAAAAATTAGACGATAAGGAATAACAACAACTAACGAGAATATGAATCAATGAAACATTATTCAGGTCTCTCTTGTAAATGAGTCCCCGAGGCTCAATGGGATTAACCTGTATTAATAAAGGTTGAATGATTCAGCTGAGTGTTTGTCACTTTGACTTTTCACCTCAATTCTAAAAGCTGCCAAAGTAATAATAATAATAATAATAATAACAATAACAATAACAATGAATTTAATTTGTAATGCACGTTTCATTAACAAAAATCTCAAAGTGCTACAAGGTGCAACCAAAATCAATGATAAAATAAAAATTAAGTGATAAGATCAAGTAAAATCAAAGATAAAATCAAGTAAAATCAGTGATAAATTCATGCCATGTAAAGAGAAACACAAATTTCATTTATTTTTTTGCTTTTGCTTTTTCTTTCACAGTTTGCTTGTGTAAAACAGGATTTTGTCCTTTGTAAAACAAATGTTTTCATTCTTCACTTAAATACTCTATTTTTCACTTGTATCACATTTTCTGGATCGATGGACTTACAAAGTGCCACCATGTAAACGTAACGTAAAGCCCAATTGGAACTTGATCCCTGCCATCGGTGTGGCAACGTTTATTTTAAAGTTAATGTGGGACAGAAAAGCAACCAAAGAATTTCTGACTCACTGATGTGGAGGAAAGACAGACAAGCGATGCTCGTATGTCCTCACAGATACCATCCATCATCTGTACCAGCTTCTTCTTTGTCGGGTGGGGGGTCACTGGCGCCCATGTGAGAGGCAGAGGACACCCTGGACAGGTCTCCAGTCCATCACAGGATTTGATCTGTCAACGTTCTCGCTGAGAGGCGGCAGCTCTACCAACTGCGCCACCGTGCCGCTTCACCAGATATTTGTTTTATTGTGGCTAAAAAGAGTTTGAATTGAGATGATGGAGCAGTCTGAAGAAAGCTGGACTGTAGCAATAAGAGGCTTACCGGAGCACATCGTTAGGTGTGTGGCATCATTCGTCCCCTTCAGGGCAGTGATTTCTCAGCTAAAGAGACTTAAAAGGGGCTCAAAGAGACATTTGACCTGTGGAGTTAGATCCACATTGATTCTCCTCTGCTCAGATAATTCTGTTTATGTTAACCAGCCCATGAACACAGAAATCACTTGACATTTAAATTTAGGTTAAAAAGCCTGTTTTATCCAGCTGAAACTAAAAGTGTAGTCTCATTTATAGAGTTTACTGCAGACTTGCTTTAAAGGTGCCCGTCAAAATCACATGGAGCTGCTTCTTTTAGCTGGAACATGACTCAACCCCCAAAACTCTGGTGAACTTAATTAAAACATTCTGTAAAACTGTTGCAGCACACTCAGTTCTAAGCTTGCTTTGAGAGCTCTTTTCTCTCTCGTGATTATTAAACTCCAGCAAACGGCGCCGGTTTATTCTTCTCGTTGCTTTAATCTCATATTTCTGGGAAATGGTACTCCATGCTCCCCACCCAACAGCTCTGAATTACTGGCTTCAGCTCCTAATAGGGGCTTAAGTGCTGTCATTTTTGCAAGTTATGAGTCTATTTCCGAATAAAGCTGCTCTGTTGGGGGGGTTGAGCATTACACACCGATTCTGATGAGTCACATCCTAATGAGGCTTGAAAGCCTGCTGGGCTTGTGAGTCCCGTCGGGCGCCTCTGAAGACGGTGGAGGGACAGATGTAGATCTGCAACCAGAAAACTGCAGATGAGCTGTAACAGAAGGTGTTCACTTTCTGTCTGTGTGTTAGTTCAGGAGATTGAACTATGTCTGGGGTTGATGTCTAAAGTAGTTCAGCAGTTCTCGTTTGCTTCAAAGTGTCCAAACTGCTCGTATATGTGCACCATCACAACGTACGCACACTGTCTTCACTGATCCCATTCCAAAGATGCTTTACAATGAGTCAAGTCCACGAAGGCTAAAAAAAAACACAAGCTCTGAAGGATCTGCTGCCAAAGTATCTGTGCGACACGACACCTCCAGGTCCCAGCAGGGAGGTCCAGGTCCTGACAGGTCACAGTTGTTCAGAAACCTGAATTAAGCAGGTGGTTTAAATGTTTTGGCTGATCGGTTCAGCTGTTCACTGAACAGCTGCATCTATAAGAGGATGTTGATGGGTAAACACATGAACACATTTTGAGATATGAAGTGAGGTGACTGAACTTTTCTGGTCGGTGTTTGCTAATTAGCTAAACTCTGCACGAATCTCTGCAACACGACGGTTTTCTTAAAGTTTTTAAGTGCTTGGAGTGAAAAATGTTACATAACCTTAGTTTGATCTAAGTCTAATTGAAATACTTTCCTAAAAATGCCTCTTTTTGCTGTTCATTTGTAACATTTCCACACCTTTCTTTTTCTATTCATGCAATGTTTAGGGTCAAAGCTCAGTTTTCTGTGTTGGTGCTTTTTATTTGACTGTTTTCATGTGTTTTCTTCTTTTGCATTCTGATTGACCCCAGAGCTTTACAAAGTTAGAATTCATAACTTCAAAAATAAAAACAGGCTTGACCTGAGCTTGTCAGAGCATCCTAATCTTTTTTTTTTTTTAAATGACTAGGCCAGGCCCAGAAGGAGCAATTTGGTTAATTATCCCACAACACCTCTAACATCAATATGAGCAGCAGGTTGTAAAGATTACTGTCCCTATGTATTCATCTATCAATTTTAATTATTAAAAACTACAACAATTTCCGTAAAATTACATTAGATTTTAACTTGTGTGCCTAGTTATCAAAGTGAATAATAGACGATCAATGAAAGGTAAAAAAAAATGTTGTAGATTGTTAAAAAAAGCATTTACCGTATGTTTACAACAGAGTGAATCCTACTTTGTAGAAACCATCCTAAATCTGACCACTAACCAGGTCTGCAGTAGGCTTTGTAACACCAACTTAAAGATCTGTTAAAGGGATAGTTCAGATTAAAGAGGGTTCTATGGAAAAGTTATGAACAAATATTATTTTACATGTTGTTGATAGATCTTTGAGCGGCCTCAGTTTAGAAAAACAGATACATTTTGACTGAAATGATGAGCTAACGGCTAGTCTGATCAGGGTTAACGCCAAAGTGGATCTTACAGCAACTTTAGTCTTGACAGTGTCATAGTTGTTAATTCTATTTTATAACATTTAGTTATTTTGCATTCTACAATTAGTCTATTCACCAGAAGTGATGTGGCTAGCTGCTGCTGCCATTGCTAACTGAGTTTGTAAAAAAATCAGCAAAATCTGTATAAATATCTGTAAAATGTAAAATGATGGTGGTGTAAAGGTCTAAACTAGTGTTTGCACTCAGGCTAGATGAGAACTCGTCCAATTTATGCTTTATCCCAAGCTGAGGTCATTCATTGAATTGTATACACCAGGTAAGGTATTAATTAAAGATTCGGATGAAGAAAAACGTTATAATATGAAATCATACACAGATGATAAAGTGAAATGTGCTGTTGTGCCTGCAGCCAAAGATCACACTGAGAACACACAGGATAAAAGGAAATTAACACACAAGCAGTAAAATGTGTTGCAACATTGAATTTTGAAACAGTACAATGTGCAAATTTGCTGCGTTATGTGTGTGTTTGTGTGTGTTTGTGTGTGTGTGTTCACCATCAGGCAGCAGAATCTCCAGCCTGATGGTATCAAGGTTAGGAGTGAGCATCCGGGGTGGTTGGGCTGTTTGAAGAGTTTCTCAACCTTTGACCTGCACCGTCTATAGCAGATGTCCTGCAGGTCAGGGAAAGTTGTTCTGATGGCCCGCTCAACTGTGCACACCCCCCTTTCAAGTTCTTTCAAGTCCTCTTTGGTGCATTTGCCCATCCAAGTGGTGATGCTTCCACTCAAGATGCTCTTGGTGGTGCAGGTGTAGAAGTTCTTGAGCTCTTTGAAGGTCTCTGTTAACATGGAGCTTCCAGAACAGGTCCTGTGTAATGGTCATTCAAAGATAAGTGAAATGGTTCATCCTCTCCACCTCTGACCTGCTGATCCAGAGTGGATGAGTGTCATTCTTTGGCTTTCTTCTGAAATCCACAATTAGCGGATGTTAAGCTGGGGGGTATTTTCCCAGCAGCAGATCTTCAGGTGTGAGATCTCCCTCCAGTTGTTGTCCTTGTTGCTCTGGGAGATCAACCCCACAACAGCTGTGTCGACTCGTCAGCAAATTTAATGATGGCGTCACTGTCTGATGTGGACACACAGTCATAAGGATACAGCGAGTATAGCAGGGGGCTCAGCACACATCCTTGAGGAGAACCATTGTTGGGTCTCCTGTTTGTTAAACATTTGTTTCATTCAACCGTCAACCTGGTCTTATTACAGAACGACCACCCACACCATACAGGATCATTTAAAAGATTCCAGTCAAACAATTTAACATTTTGTGGATGAAACCGTCACAAAAAGGGAAAAACTACATAATATGGTTCTATGTTGTGCAACTCGGAGCCTGTAAATAATGATGCATGCTGGGTGTTTAAGTTGGAGGCAGTATATTTTTCAGAAACAGTTCAGTGAAAAAACTAGAATCACTTCACTCACTAGTGTTGAATCCCTGCACACCTGCAAAAACAGTTCATGTTGAATTTTATGCACACCTGAAAGAGAGACGAGAACATGACAATGCTTTATGCCACATTCTAACAGCAAAGCTCTGGGCTTCTGACTAAGTAGAATATGCAATTATTATTATTATTATTATTATTATTATTATTATTATTATTATTTTACAGAACTAACAGATTTAAAGTCCTAATCAAACTTTAAAACATTTTGGGATAATTACATTTAAATTACTCACTCAGCTTTCAGTTGAACTCATATGTTGGACAATACTTCTTGGGTTGGTTAAATGTATATTGCCCTGTCATTTTAGACATGTTTTATTAATGAAAATGAGCCATAAATTATATTTACTCAATGTCTGTGGCAGAAATGTTTTAAAATACTGTATATGTCTGTCCTTTTAAATTTTTAAATAACATGTATAAAAGTCTGAAATGTTTCTAAACTGAACATTTAGCTCCGGCTGTGTGTTTTGGTGATGGATTATGAATTAATTTAATACTTTATTACAACATTACTGTGAACTTTGTGCAAAAGTTCTATGATGCATTTCGTTATTCTCCAGTGACTTGATTTTGTTTGTCATTTTTAGTCTCATCTGGTCAGTGTAATGATTTATGACGGGTACCCAGAAATTCAACTACACGCAGGAGTGAACAAAAAGATTTATTGAAAGTTCATCAGGAGGTGAACTCCAGAGGGAGAAAGTCAACTGAAACTCATGCTGTTTCATCTGCATCATGGTGATACAGAACTGCGATGACATCAGAGGGAAGGAGGTTTGGAGGGACATACAGCCAGATCACGTAATATGTGACTGTAACCTGGAAGGTCCAACAAACACTCCTCCACAGCTTGTGGAGCTTGGTTCTGGGAACTCACAACTCCTAGAGCCAGGGTCTGAGATCGTGGTCAAAAATACAGTCGGGTCATTCACAGAAAGGCAGAAAGGCAATACTTATCAGAGAGGGGTTTAGCGAGAATCGGTGGTCAGAAGGCAAAATAAGAGTCGAGGTCCAGGTATCCAACGGGCAGGAGTTATCTGTCAAGGAAAAAAGGAGAGGAATCCATGAAGTGGGTCAGTAATGAGCAGGAAGAAAAAGGCTGATACTTCAGGCACGAGGTGATCAGACAATCTGGCAGGGAAGCAGAGACTGGGGAGCACTTAAGAAGCACAGATGTAGCAGGAGGGAGACTGGGAGTGGCACAGGTGAGCTGAGTGAAGCTGATGAGTGCAGGAGTTTAGCAGGACAAGCAGAAAATACACATGGGCCTGGCTCGACGTCAAACATAAATCATTACAGCTCTGTGTTAGTAATCAGCACACCTGCAGTCCATTTGGCTATTTTTATATGGCTGTTCCATACTGCTGCTGATCTGTTTTATGTTGCTGATCAGCTTTCAGGTTGCTGTGCTCATCTACTCATACAAAC